>JAYESD010000007.1:175033025-175444478 GCA_036927565.1 Tuctoria greenei | reverse complement strand
ATTTTCAGAATCAAGATTTCGAAGTGCTTGAGCAATCCTATCCGCTGGAGCAAGGCAAGTGTCCTTGAAGCATATTGACCCTGTTTTTAAAATAAATGTTTTGTTTGCAAACTACATGCTTGTGTCAAATTGATGGGAATCCTATGGTAGGAAGTTTACTAGATTTGTTTAACCACCCTTGTCACCTGGAATATATGGTAGAGAGTGAGGAAGGGTTTTTAACTTTTTGCTTCGCTTAATTAATTGGGATGGCAAACAACACTACACATTTAATTATGCATCAATGATATTCTGGTTAATGTGAACTGGTCAATACGATGGGTGATCTAAGCAAGCCTGGTATGTGGATGGGTTGGATGTTATGGTGGTTTGCTTGCTTTAGATCTAAGGACCGGTTCATGCGAGAATAGGCCAGGACTACAGTGCCACCACGAGGCCAAGTATGGGTGCGGCGTAGCTGATTAATTAGGGCTTTGCCAGTGCTATTTGGACCATTAAGGATGCTCGGGGAAGGGGTAGTCGGATTGGGTTTGTTGATGATTGGTGGGACTACCTTGGGATCCGAATGGCTCAAGAGGGGGGCCCTTGGTTGAAGATGTGCTCAGTTGGAGGCATCGCCACCGGTGAAACCTCAGTGGGGTCTAAATAGGCTAGTAATCCCTTTGTAAAGGCTATTTTGTGATCTCTTGGCCATACACCAAAGGAAGTGTAATTGGCATAAGGGAGGTTCTTTAGTCGCCGACGGGTGATGGAATCAAAAACACGTGGGTAAAGTGGTACAAACTCTGCAGAGAGTATTAAAACTATCATGATAGCCGTGCTCCCAGTTATGAGCGCCTGGATGACCTATATGATTAGAGGGAAATTGAGATTTGGGATGGTTATGGTTTGATAATGGTTATGGTTTGGTGATAGTTATGGTCAATATTATGATTATGGTTATGGTTATGGATGGAATTATGGTTTATGAAATTGATTATGGTTATTGGTAATGGTGAATTATGGACTGGTATTACTATGGTATTACTTATGATTATGATGGGTTCATTTCACATACATATAATATATTGCTTTTCAAATGTTTTACTGTACTTTTCAGCACTTAGCCATTATTACATTCGTCATTTGAATCAACCACATGTCATACTTTCCACACTTGCTGAGTACGACATGTACTCACTCTTGCAATCCCCCCCCCCAACAGTTGCAGGTCAGAATTGTGAGTTTAATGGCGATAATGTGGAGATCTAGGCCGTGTCTACCGTCAGCTTTGCCTGTGGTGTTGCATAGAGCTGCGCTATCCCTTATGATTAGTTTGCTTAGTTGCTTATTAGTTTATTTCCGCTGCATTAGTTGAACTTGTCATTAATATCCACTAGAGCTTTTATTCAAGGATATTATGAATTGTGTAATAAAATTTGGTTAATTAATTTTGTTTTGTGGCAATTTTCTGTATACTCTTTTGTGATTGCACTCGTGTATGTGTGTTGAACATCCTGGGCACACATATGCGTTAGCTTGGTTCAGTTTTCGGAACCGGGCGTCACAGATTGGTATCAGAGCTACAGGTTGACCGTAGGACACAGCCTAGATAGAATGGACACTTTAGAGCACATAGGAGCACTCAGGAATCAATGTGTTTTTGCTTAGTGTGCTGTTTGCTATATATATATATATATATATATATATATATATATATATATATATATATATATATATATATATATATATTGTTTGCTTGTGTGCTTAATAGAGGATTTTGGGATGCTTTAGCATTTCCATGTCCACCTAGGCTAGTATAGCTAGTTGGTTAGCTTCATAACCCTTGATGCATATAGATGGGGACGTTTCTTAATTCTTACCTATTTCTCTCCTTCAGATGGTGAGGACTCGCAATCAGAGGGATGTCAATAGTGAGGAGGAGAACCATGGAGTACCTCAGAACAATACTGGACAATGACTTGCTCATGGAGCCATCAATATCGAGCAGCTATTGGCTATGCAAAACCAGCTTATGCAGACCATGATACAAACAATGGGACAGCTGCAGGCTGTCAATATCAACAATCAGCCCCACGTGCCTCCACCGCCACTCCCGCCTCCTCATAACCGATTGGGAGAGTTTATGAGGACTAGGCCGCCAACCTTTGCTCAAGCCGCAGACCCTATGGATGCGGATGATTGGCTCAAGTCCGTGGAGAAGAAGCTAGCCATTGTCCAATGCAGTGACCGAGAGAAGGTCCTATTTGCTTCTCATCAACGCGTTGGAGCAGCTGCCGATTGGTGGGATTCACTATGCAATGCTCATGAGGATCAAGAGAGGATCACCTGGGAGGAATTCAAGGAGAGTTTCCGTTCTCATTATGTGCCGGGAGGTGTTATGATCTTGAAGAGGCAAGAATTTGAGAATTTGAGGCAAAGAAGATCAAGCGTGAGTGAATATCTCAATAAATTCACTCAACTCTCAAGGTATGCGCCTGAGTGTGACGCTCGGTTCCGAAAACTGAACCATGCTAACGCATATGTGTGCCCAGGATGTTCAACACACATACACGAGTGCAATCACAAAAGAGTATATAGAAAATTACCACAGAACAAGATTAATTATCAAATTTTATTACACAAACCATATTATCCTCGAATACAAGCTCTAATGATTGTTAATGACAAGTTCAACTAATGCAGTAGAAATAAACTAATTAAGCAATTAAGCAAACTAAGCAAAAGGGATAGCGCAGCTCCATGCAACACCACAGGCAAAGCTGACAGTAGACACAGCCTAGATCTCCACATGATCGCCATTAAACTCACAATTCTGACCTGCAACTGTTGGGGGGGATTGCAAGAGTGAGTACATGTCGTACTCAGCAAGTGTGGAAAGTATGACATGTGGCTGATTCAAATGACGACAATAATAATGGCTATGTGCTAAAAAGTATGTGTAAAACATTTGAAAGAGCAATGTATCATATTTATGTGATGTAAACCCATCATAAATTATAAATAATATCATAATACCAGTCCATAATTCACCATCCTCATCAATAATTCCAGATTTCACCATTGCCAATAACCATATTCAATACCAGAAATAAATCCATAACCATCCATAACCATCACCATAATCATAATATCAACCATAACCATTACCAAACCATAACCATTCCAAATCCCAATTTCCCTCTAATCATGTAGGTCATCCAAGCGCTCATAACCGGGAGCAAGGCTATCATGATAGTTTTAATACTCTGCAGAGTTTGTACCACTTTACCCACGTGTTTGTGATTCCATCACCCGTCGGCGACTAAAGAACCTCCCTTATGCCAATTACACTTTCTTTGGTGTATGGCCAAGAGATCACAAAATAGCCTTTACAAAGGGATTACTAGTCTATTCAGACTCCACTGAGGTTTCACCGGTGGCGATGCCTCCAACTGAGCACATCTTCAACCAAGGGCCCCTTCTTGAGCCATTCGGATCCCAGGGTAGTCCCACCATTCATCAACAAACCCAATCCGACTACCCCTTCCCCGAGCATCCACAATGGTCCAAACAGTACTAGCAAAGCCCTAATTAATCAGCTACGCCGCACCCATACTTGGCCTCTTGGTGGCACTGTAGTCCTCGCTTATTCTCGCATGAACCGGTCCTTAGATCTAAAGCAAGCAAACCACCATAACATCCAACCCATCCACATACCAAGCTTGCTTAGATCACCCATTACCATATCATATTTAACCAGTTCATGTTAACCATAATGTCATCCATGCATAGTTAAATTGAGTGGTATAATTATTCCCATCCCAGTTGATTAAGCGAAGCAAAAAGGTAAAAACCCTTCCCAACTCTCTACTATATATTCCAGGTGACAAGGGTGGTTAAACAAATCTAGTAAACTTCCTACCATAGGGTTCCCATCAAATTGACACAAGCATGCCGTTTGCAAACAAAACATTTATTTTAAAACAGGATAAATATGCTTCAAGGACACTTGCCTTGCTCCGGCGGATAGGGTTGCTCAAGCGCTTCGAAATTTTGATTCTGAAAATCCTCGTACACGATCTCTTGAGCACTTCCCTCTACTCGTGATTACACATACAAGAATATACATACAAATCAACATGATTCACACACATTAATCAACATGCAATAACATGCATGCATGCAAAGATCAATTATTAATTAACTATGGTTGTTTATTAATTAGATGCAACTAGTTCATACATGTTCATACGAGTTTATGGGGGTTTTTTAGAGTGGATTAATGCTGCTAAAAATAAAAAGACGATGCAACAAAAATCAATTTACGTCTATTAGATCTAATACGTTGCTAAAATTCGCATCAGAAAAATGAATCCTACCGTAGATGTGACGGCTTGGAAGATCGAGGGACGAAGGTGACGCGTAGACGAAGTGGATGCGCAAGGTTCTCCGGCGGCACGACGACGGCGACGATCTCCGGTGGACGGTGGGGCCCTCCTCTTTTTCTTCCTCTCCTTCCCCTCTTTTTTCTTCCCTTTTTCCCCTGGGCGCAACCTCTGGTCTCCTTTGTTTCTTCTCCCTACCGGCGGCTAGGGCTCCTCCCTGGGCGTCTCTGGCGGCGTGGCTTTCTGGGATGGCGGCGGTGGTTTTTTTTTTGGGATCGGGAGGAAAAATACGATGCCTCCGTGGCTTTTATACCGGGCGGCTAGGGCCGGCGCTGCGCGGTCGCGGAACGCGCGTTGGGGCTCGGCACGCGGTGTGAGGCCGGCCAGGTGCAGCGTGGGGCTGCGTGGCGTCGGGTGTGCGGGCAGCGCGCCAGGGCGCTGCAGGCGGGTGGGGCCCAGGGCGACGCGGTAAAGCGCGTGGGAGGCTACGCGCGGGAAGGCGGCGGGGTGGGGCCGGTCGCGCGGGACAGGGGCGCGGGAGCGAGGCCGCGTGGGCGCGCGAGTGGGCGCGCGGGGCTGCGCTGCAGCGTGCGGCAGGCGGGGGTGGCGTGGGGCCCGGGGCAGCAGGAGCGGTGCGGCACGTGGGCGGGGCCCAGGCGGGTGAGCGCGGCGGGGTGGCGTGGGGCCGGGGCGCAGGCGTCGGGGCGGGGGCTGGCGGCTCGGCCGCTGGCCAGCAGCCCTTTTCTTTTTTTTCTTCTTTTTTTTCTTTTTCTTTTATTATATATTTTTTATATATTATTATTATATTTGTATATTTTATATATTTTATTTTATTTTATATTTATTTTTTTATAGTTATTACATATATTATTTATATACATATATTTATATATATATATATTTTTATACTTATTCCCTATTACAAGTTTTATGCTATTATTATTTTTTGCTTCTTTTTGCTACACCATATATGTATGTTTTATCCTTTCTTTTATTCTATTAATAGTTAATGCATGAACATGTATGCAATGCATGATGCGAAAAATTGAGGGTGTTACAAACCTACCCCCCTTAAAGTGAATCTCGCCCTCGAGATTCGATAGCGTGGAGAAAAGGTGAGGGAATTCTGCCTTCAAGTCTTCTTCACGTTCCCACGTAGCTTCGGCTTCTGTATGGTGCTCCCATTGCACTTTGCACCAACGGATCCTCTTATTTCTTGTGACCCTTTCCTTTACGTCCAAGATCTTGATAGGTTGCTCGACATAAGACAAATCCTATTGAAGTTCTAATTCGTCCATTGGCACTTGTTCTTGATGGTCACCTCGTTGAGAGCTCGGTAATCCACACACATCCTTTGCGATCCTTCTTGTCCACGAATAGAACGGGCGCTCCCCAAGGTGAAGAGCTTGGGCGAATAAAACCCTTCTCTAATTGTTCTTGAATCTGCTTCTTGAATTCCGCTAATTCCGAAGGAGGCATCCTATACGGCCTCTTAGCTATAGGTGCAGTCCCAGGGATTAAATCAATAACAAACTCAATGTCTCGATCAAGCGGCATACCTGGCAACTCATCCGGAAAAACATCCGAAAATTCACACACCACCAGAATCTCCTCAATTGCGGCACCGTCCATATGATTCAGCTCCAATTGCTTCGGTGCGGGTTGAGATGCTTGAAATTCTACGGTGATCCCTTCCTCATTAGTCAACTTCACCGTCTTTGTGGCACACTCAATAACTCCATTGTGCTTCCTTAACCAGTCCATACCAAGTATAATGTCCAACCCTTGAGAATCTAAAACAATGAGGTTGGCGGAGAAGTCTACCCCCCTTATTCTAAGGCTTACTTTTGGACATACTATATTTGTCCTCATCTCTCCTCCAGGAGACTTAACCAACAGAGTAAACTTCATATGAGAGATAGGCAAACTATACTTGGCAACATACTTCGATGCAATGAATGAATGCGATGCTCCAGAATCAAATAACATAGTCGCGGGATTGGAGTTGGCGAGAAACATACCAATGACCACGTCATCCGCTTGTTGAGCGTCCTCCGTAGAGACATGGTTCACATTGCCGCGAACAAAATTCTGTTGTCCACGGCTTCCTTGTGGCTGTCCTCCATTGGGTCTTGGGTTTTGCCTCGGCGCATTGCTTCCTTGACCAAGGCATTAGGACATTGATGCGCAAAGTGTCCAGCTTCTCCACAAGTATAACACTTCTTAACCCCACCAGAATTATTAGGACGAGCTTGGTTTTGAACATTGGCTCCAGGAAAATCAGCACGAGGTGCATAAGGCATTGGAGGCCTAGGTGCTTGCATAATAGGGCGTTGCTGCATGAACTGAGTTGGGCGTGGCGCATAACTAGGGCGCTGAGCAGGAATAGAGGAGCTGTAATAGGGTGCATTGGGTGGTGCAAGGCGAGGGCGCACATTACTTCCTTGTTGCTGTCCTTGATATGGCGCCTTCCTCTTGATTTCTTGCTCCATCTCACGGATCTTGTTCTCAACCACAATTGCTTTGTCCACAAGCTTCTGAAAATTGGCATAATCGCAGTTGAGTAGTTGCACTTGGATCTCATTGTTCAATTCTCTCATGAACAAATACTGTTTCCGGCTGTCCCGACTAACATCCTCAGGCGCATACCTTGAGAGTTGAGTGAACTTGTTGAGATATTCACTCACGCTTGATCTTCCTTGCCTTAAGTTCTCGAATTCTTGCCTCTTCAAGATCATAAAACCTTCCGACACATAATGAGAACGGAAACTCTCCTTGAATTCTGCCCAGGTGATCCTCTCTTGATTCTCATGAGCATTGCAATAAGAATCCCACCAATCAGCAGCTGCTCCAACTAGTTGATGAGAAGCGAACAGGACCTTCTCTCGGTCACTGCATTGGACAATAGCAAGTTTCTTCTCCACGGACTTAAGCCAATCATCCGCATCCATAGGGTTTGCGGCTTGAGCAAAGGTTGGCGGCCTAGTCCTCATAAACTCTCCCAATCGGTTATGAGGAGGTGGGGGTGGCGGTGGAGGCATGTGGGGTTGATCGTTGATATTGCCAGCCTGCAGCTGTCCCATAGTTTGTATCATGGTCTGCATGAGCTGGTTCTGCATAGCTAGTAGCTGCTCGATGTTGATGGCTCCATGAGTAGGTCCTTGTCCGTTGTTGTTCTAAGGTACTCCATGGTTCTCCTCCTCACCATTGACATCCCTCTGATTGCGAGTCCTCACCATCTGAAGGAGAGCAATAGGTAAGAATTAAGAAACGTCCCCAACTATATGCATCAAGGGATATGAAGCTAACCAACTAGCTATACTAGCCTAGGTGGACATGGCAATGCTAAAGCATCCCAAAGTCCTCTATTAAACACACAAGCAAGCAATATGTATAGCAAACAACACACCAAGCAAACACATCGATTCTTGAGTGCTCCTATATGCTCTAAAGTGTCCATTCTATCTAGGCTGCATCCTACGGTCAACTTGTGGCTCTGATACCAATCTGTGACGTCCGATTCCAAAAACTAAACCAAGCTAACGCATATGTGTGCCCAGGATGTTCAACACACATACACGAGTGTAATCACAAAAGAGTATACAGAAAATTACCACAGAACAAGATTAATTATCAAATTTTATTACACAAACCATATTATCCTCGAATACAAGCTCTAATGATTGTTAATGACAAGTTCAACTAATGCAGCGGAAATAAACTAATTAAGCAATTAAGCAAACTAAGCAAAAGGGATAGCGCAGCTCTATGCAACACCACAGGCAAAGCTGACGGTAGACACGGCCTAGATCTCCACATTATCGCCATTAAACTCACAATTCTGACCTGCAACTGTTGGGGGGGGGGGGGATTGCAAGAGTGAGTACATGTCGTACTCAGCAAGTGTAGAAAGTATGACATGTGGCTGATTCAAATGATGACAATAATAATGGCTATGTGCTGAAAAGTACAGTAAAACATTTGAAAGAGCAATGTATCATATTTATGTGATGTAAACCCATCATAAATCATAAATAATATCATAATACTAGTCCATAATTCACCATCCTCGTCAATAATTCCAGAATTCACCATTGCCAATAACCATATTCAATACCAGAAATAAATCCATAACCATCCATAACCATCACCATAATCATAATATCAACCATAACCATTACCAAACCATAACCATTCCAAATCCCAATTTCCCTCTAATCATGTAGGTCATCCAGGCGCTCATAACCGGGAGCACGGCTATCATGATAGTTTTTATACTCTGTAGAGTTTGTACCACTTTACCCACGTGTTTGTGATTCCATCACCCGTCGGCGACTAAAGAACCTCCCTTATGCCAATTACACTTCCTTTGGTGTATGGCCAAGAGATCACAAAATCGCCTTTACAAAGGGATTACTAGTCTATTCAGACCCCACTGAGGTTTCACCGGTGGCGATGCCTCCAACTGAGCACATCTTCAACCAAGGGCCCCCTCTTGAGCCATTCGGATCCCAGGGTAGTCCCACCATTCATCAACAAACCCAATCCGACTACCCCTTCCCCGAGCATCCACAATGGTCCAAACAGTACTAGCAAAGCCCTAATTAATCAGCTACACCGCACCCATACTTGGCCTCGTGGTGGTACTGTAGTCCTGGCTTATTCTCGCATGAACCAGTCCTTAGATCTAAAGCAAGCAAACCACCATAACATCCAACCCATCCACATACCAGGCTTGCTTAGATCACCCATTACCATATCATATTTAACTAGTTCATGTTAACCATAATCTCATCCATGCATAATTAAATTGAGTGGTATAATTATTCCCATCCCAGTTGATTAAGCGAAGCAAAAAGGTAAAAATCCTTCCCGACTCTCTACTATATATTCCAGGTGACAAGGGTGGTTAAACAAATCTAGTAAACTTCCTACCATAGGGTTCCCATCAAATTGACACAAGCATGCAGTTTGCAAACAAAACATTTATTTTAAAACAGGATCAATATGCTTCAAGGACACTTGCCTTGCTCCGGCGGATAGGGTTGCTCAAGCGCTTCGAAATCTTGATTCTGAAAATCCTCGTACATGATCTCTTGAGCACTTCCCTCTACTCGTGATTACACATACAATAATATACATACAAATCAACATGATGCACACACATTAATCAACATGCAATGACATGCATGCATGCAAAGATCAATTATTAATTAACTATGGTTGTTTATTAATTAGATGCAAATAGTTCATACGTGTTCATACGAGTTTATGGGGGTTTTTTAGAGTGGATTAATGCTGCTGAAAATAAAAAGACGATGCAACAAAAATCAATTTACGTCTATTAGATCTAATACGTCGCTAAAATTCGCATCGGAAAAACGAATCCTACCGTAGATGTGACGGCTTGGAAGATCGAGGGATGAAGGTGACGTGTAGACGAAGTGGATGCGCAAGGTTCTCCGGCGGCACGACGACGGCGACGATCTCCGGTGGACGGTGGGGCCCTCCTCTTTTTCTTCCTCTCCTTCCCCTCATTTTTCTTCCCTTTTTCCCCTGGGCGCAGCCTCTGGTCTCCTCTGTTTCTTCTCCCTGCCGGCGGTTGGGGCTCCTCCCTGGGCGTCTCTGGCGGCGTGGCTTTCTGGGATGGCGGCGGTGGTTTTTTTTTCTGGGATTGGGAGGAAAAATACGATGCCTCCGTGGCTTTTATACCGGGCGGCTAGGGCCGGTGCTGCGCGGTCGCGGAACGCGCGCTGGGGCTCGGTACGCGGTGCGAGGCCGGCCAGGTGCGGCGTGGGGCTGCGTGGTGTCGGGTGTGCGGGCGGCGCGCCAGGGCGCTGCAGGCGGGTGGGGCCCGGGGCGACGCGGTAAAGCGCGTGGGAGGCTACGCGCGGGAAGGCGGCGGGGTGGGGCCGGTCGCACGGGACAGGGGCGCGGGAGCGAGGCCGCGGGGGCGCGCGAGTGGGCGCTCGGGGCTGCGCTGCAGCGTGCGGTAGGCGGGGTGGCATGGGGCCCGGGGCGGCGGGAGCGGTGCGGCACGTGGGCGGGGCCCAGGCGGGTGAGCGCGGCGGGGTGGCGTGGGGCCGGGGCGCAGGCGTCGGGGCGGGAGCTGGCGGCTCGGCCGCTGGCCAGCAGCCCTTTTTTTTTTTTTTCTTCTTTTTTTTCTTTTTCTTTTATTATATATATTTTTTATATATTATTATTATATTTGTATATTTTATATATTTATATTTTATTTTTTATTTTTTTATAGTTATTACATATATTATTTATATACATATATTTATATTATTATTTTTATACTTATTCCCTATTACAAGTTTTATGCTATTATTATTATTTTTTTTCTTCTTTTTGCTACACCATATATGTATGTTTTATCCTTTCTTTTATTCTATTAATAGTTAATGCATGAACATGTATGCAATGCATGATGCGAAAAATTGAGGGTGTTACACTAAGGATGTTAGTCGGGACAGCCGGAAGCAATATTTGTTCATGAGAGACCTCAACAATGAGATCCAAGTGCAATTGCTCAACTGCGATTATGTCAATTTTCAGAAACTTGTGGACAAAGCAATTGTGGTTGAGTACAAGATCCGTGAGATGGAGCAAGAAATCAAGAGGAAGGCGCCGTATCAAGGACAGCAACAAGGAAGTAATGTGCGCCCTCGCCTTGCACCACCCAATGGGCCTCATTACAGCTCCTCTATTCCTGCTCAGCGCCCTGGTTATGCACCACGCCCAACTCAGTTCGTGCAGCAACGCCCTGTCATGCAAGCACCTAGGCCTACGATGCCTTATGCACCTCGTGCTGATTTTCCTGGAGCCAATGTTCAAAACCAAGCTCACCCCAATAATTCTGGTAGAGTCAAGAAGTGATATACTTGTGGAGAAGCTGGACACTTTGCGCATCAATGTCCTAAGTCAGGCCTTGGTCAAGGAAGCAATGCGTCGAGGCAAAACCCAAGACCTAATGGAGGACAGCCACAAGGGAACCGTGGACAGCAGAACTTTGCTCGTGGCAATGTGAACCATGTCTCTACGGAGGATGCTCAACAAGCAGATGACGTGGTCATTGGTATGTTTCTTGCCAACTCCAACCCCGCGACTATGTTATTTGATTCTGGAGCATCACATTCATTCATTGCATCGAAGTATGTTGCCAAGTATAGTTTGCCTATCTCTCATATGAAGTTTACCCTGTTGGTTAAGTCTCCTGGAGGAGAGATGAGGACAAATATAGTATGTCCAAAAGTAAGCCTTAAAATAAGGGGGGTAGACTTCTCCGCCAACCTCATTGTTTTAGATTCTCAAGGGTTGGATATTATACTTGGTATGGACTGGCTGAGGAAGCACAATGGAGTTATTGAGTGTGCCACGAAGACGGTGAAGTTGACCAATGAAGAAGGGATCACCATAGAATTTGAAGCATCTCAAACCGCACCGAAGCAATTGGAATTGAATCATATGGACGGTGCCGCAATTGAGGAGATTCCAGTGGTTTGTGAATTTTTGGATGTTTTTCCAGATGAGTTGCCAGTTATGCCACCCGATCGAGACATTGAGTTTGTTATTGATTTAATACCTGGAACTGCACCTATAGCTAAGAGGCCGTATAGGATTCCTCCTATGGAATTAGCGGAGCTCAAGATTCAAGAACAACTAGAGAAAGGTTTTATTCGCCATAGATCTTCACCTTGGGGAGCGCCCGTTCTATTTGTGGACAAGAAGGATGGATCCCAAAGGATATGCGTGGATTACCGAGCTCTCAACGAGGTAACAATCAAGAACAAGTACACCTTGCCCCATATAGAGGAATTGTTTGATCAGATGAAAGGCGCCTGTGTGTTTTCCAAGATTGATTTGAGGTCAGGATACTTTCAAATGAAGATTAGACCGTCGGACATACCCAAGACAGCTTTTAGGACACGATATGGATCTTATGAGTACACTGTGATGTCTTTTGGATTGACAAATGCGCCTGCCTACTTTATGTACCTCATGAATAAGGTCTTCATGGAGTACTTGGATAAGTTTGTCGTGGTGTTCATTGATGATATTATGATCTACTAAAAGGATGAGAAGGAACATAAGGAAGAGGCTTACGTTGCAGAAATTGAGGGAGCATCAATTGTATGCCAAGTTCAACAAGTGTCAGTTTTGGTTGAAAGAGGTGCCATTTTTGGGTCATATCATCTCAGGAGGAGTATCGGTTGACCCCGGAAAAGTGAGAGACGTGTTGAAGTGGGAACCGCCGCAAAACGTAAAGGAAATAAGGAGTTTTCTTGGAATGGCTGGATATTACCGTCGATTCATCAAGGACTTTTCCAAGATGGCCAAGCCCATGACGGAATTGCTAATGAAGGGGAAGGCTTTCCAATGGACTCAAGCTTGTCAAGAGAGTTTTGAGGAGTTGAAGAAGAGGTTGACAACAGCCCCAATTATGGTATTACCAGATATAAGCAAGAGTTTCGATATTTATTGTGACACATCAAGACAAGGACTCGGATGCGTGCTTATGCAAGAAGGTCAAGTGGTCGCCTATGCGTCAAGACAATTGAAGAAACATGAGCAGAATTATCCTACACATGATTTAGAACTTGCAGCCGTGGTACATGCATTGAAGATTTGGAGACACCATATTCTTGGACATAGGTGTGAAATTTATACGGATCACAAGAGTCTTAAGTATATTTTCACACAGACAGATCTTAATTTGAGGCAGCGAAGATGGTTGGAGCTCATCAAAGATTATGATTTGGGGATCAACTATCATCCAGGAAAGGCCAATGTAGTGGCCGATGCCTTGAGTCGGAAAGGAGTAAGTAATCAACTCACAGTTCGAGAATTGCCATCTGAGCTATGTAAGGAATTCGAAAGGTTGAACCTCAGATTCGTGAATGAGATGGGAATAATGGAGTTAAATTCAACCTTGGAGTAAGAAATTCGAGAAGCACAAACCACAGATGAGGAGATCAAGGAAATCAAGGAAAGGACCGAAGAAGGGAGAGAATTCAGATTTGATGAAGACGAACATGGTACCTTATGGCTTGGAAAGAAAATCATTGTGCCTAATGTGAAGCATATTCGGGAGACAATATTAAAGGAGGCACATGGCTCGCCGTACTCAATTCATCCCGGTTGTACAAAGATGTACAAGGACTTGAAGACATGCTATTGGTGGGCTAGCATGAAAAAGGACATAGTCGAATATGTTGCACTTTGTGATGTGTGCCGACGAGTTAAAGCTGAACATCAAAGGCCAGCCGGATTGTTACAACCATTAAAGATCCCGGAGTGGAAGTGGGAAGAGATTGGTATGGACTTTATAGTTGGATTACCGCGAACTCAGTCTGGCTATGATTCAATATGGGTTATTGTGGATCGGTTGACAAAATCAGCTCACTTCATCCCTGTCAAGACCACATATACCACCGCGAAGCTAGCAGAATTGTATATGGAGCATATTGTGTGCCGACACGGAGTACCGAAGAAGATAGTCTCGGATAGAGGTTCTCAGTTTACCTCCAGATTTTGGCAGAAATTGCATGAAGCAATGGGAACAAGGTTGAACTTCAGTTCGGCGTATCACCCTCAAACAGATGGACAAACCGAGAGGACCAACCAAATTTTGGAAGACATGTTAAGAGCTTGTGCTTTAAAGCATGGGTAAAGTTGGGATAAAAGTCTGTTGTATGCTGAATTCTCGTACAACAATAGCTACCAAACAAGTCTGAAAATGTCACCCTACGAATCATTGTACGGAAGGAAGTGTAGGACTCCCTTGCTTTGGAATGAAACCGGAGAGAATCAAGTGTTTGGTCCCGACGTGTTACAAGATGCTGAAAGGCAAGTCCAAATAATACGGGAAAACTTAAAGGCTGCCCAGTCTTGACAGAAAGGTTATGTTGATAATAGGCGAAGGAGTCTGACTTTTGAAGTTGGAGATTTCGTATACCTCAAAGTGTCACCTATCAGAGGTCAGCGACGGTTTAACGTCAAAGAAAAACTGACACCTCGCTATATCAGGCCATTTAAAATTTTGGATAAGCGATGAGAGGTAGCTTATCGACTTGAGCTGCCGACGTATCTCTCTGATGTACACGACGTGTTTCACGTGTCTCAACTCAAGAAGTGTCTCAGGGTGCCGGAAGAACAAGTGCCGATGGACGAGTTAGAACTTCAGGAGGATTTGTCCTATGTCGAGCAACCTATCAAAATTTTGGACATGAAGGAAAGGGTCACAAGGAATAAGAGGATCCGTTGGTGCAAAGTGCAATGGAAACACCATACGGAAACCGAAGCTACATGGGAACGTGAAGAAGACCTGAAGGCAAAATTCCCGCATCTTTTCTCCACACTATCGAATCTCGAGGGCGAGATTCACTTTAAGGGGGTAGGTTTGTAACACCCTCAATTTTCGCATCATGTATTGCATACATGTTCATGCATTAAATATTAATAGAATAAAAGAAAAATGATAAACCATACATATATGGTGTAGCAAAAAGAAGAAAGAGAAAATAATAATTATAGCCTAAACCTTGTAATGGGGAATAGGTAAAAAAAATAATAATAAAAAAATATATATAAATATATATAAATATATATATAAATAATATATATAATAACTGTATATAAAAAAATAATAATAATAATAAATAATATAAATAAATAAATAATATAAATAAATAAATAATAATATATTTATAAAAAAAAGAAAAAAAAAAGAAAAACCAACCGCTGGCCAGGCCAAACGGCCCAGCCAGCGGGCACCTCCCGCTCGCGCCCTGGGCCCCACGCTGACGCGCCCGCCGCACCGCAGCCCTGCATCGCGCACGCGTTGCCCACGCGCGAGCCCCGGCTCCCGCGCACCCGGGTCCCACCCCACCGCGCCTCCCACGCCCCGTCGCCCACGCGCCCGCGCAGCGCCCGGGTCCCACCCCGCCGCCCTCCAGCGCGCGCCCCCCGCGCGTTGCCCCGCACCGACGCCCGCCTGGCCCCACCCCGCTGCCTAGCGCCGCGCGCGAGCCCCAGCCGCACGCGCATGCCGCGCCCTGGCCCCACCCCGCGAGCCGCCCGCGCGCCTAGCCTCCTGCCTCGCCTGCCCGCGCGACCCCATGCGCCCCCGCCCGGTCCGCGCCGAGTGCCCCCTGCCCCGCGCGATGCACCGACACCCCACACGCGTGCGACGCCCCCGAGTCGGTTACCCCGCGCCGGCCCTAGCTCCCACGATACGGTGCCCTAGCCGCCGCTATAAAAAGCCAGGTCTTCGTAATCCCCAACGCCCAGAGCCCTAGCGCCGCCGGGAAAAAGAAACCAGAGCACCAGAGCCGCCGCCAGGGAAGAAAAGAGAGGAAAAAAGAGGAGGAAGAGGAAGAAAAAGAGGAGGGTGCCATCGTCCACCGGAGATCGTCGTCGTGCCGCCGGAGGACCTTGCACCGTCTACTTCGTCTACACGTCACCTTCGTCCCTCGATCTTCGAAGCCATCGCATCTACGGTAGGATTCGTTTTTCCGATGCGAATTTTAGCGACGTATTAGATCTAATAGCCGTAAATTGGTTTTAGTTGCACCATAAATTTATTTTCAGCAGTATTAATCCACTCTAAAACCCCCGTAAACTCGTATGAACACGTATGAACTAGTTGCATCTAATTAATAAACAACCATAGTTAATTAATGATTGATCTTTGCATGCATGCATATCATCGCATGTTGATTAATGTGTGTGCATCATGTTGATTTGTATGTATTTTCTTGTATGTGTGATCACGAGTAGAGGGAAGTGCTCACGAGGATTTTCAGAATCAAGATTTCGAAGCGCTTGAGCAACCCTATCCGCCGGAGCAAGGCAAGTGTCCTTGAAGCATATTGATCCTGTTTTTAAAATAAATGTTTTGTTTGCAAACTGCATGCTTGTGTCAAATTGATGGGAATCCTATGGTAGGAAGTTTACTAGATTTGTTTAACCACCCTTGTCACCTGGAATATATGGTAGAGAGTCGGGAAGGGTTTTTACCTTTTTGCTTCGCTTAATTAATTGGGATGGCAAACAACACTACACATTTAATTATGCATCAATGATATTCTGGTTAATGTGAACTGGTCAATACGATGGGTGATCTAAGCAAGCCTGGTATGTGGATGGGTTGGATGTTATGGTGGTTTGCTTGCTTTAGATCTAAGGACCGGTTCATGCGAGAATAAGCCAGGACTATAGTGCCACCACGAGGCCAAGTATGGGTGCAGCGTAGCTGATTAATTAGGGCTTTGCCAGTGCTATTTGGACCATTAAGGATGCTCGGGGAAGGGGTAGTCGGATTGGGTTTGTTGATGATTGGCGGGACTACCCTGGGATCCGAATGGCTCAAGAGGGGGCCCTTGGTTGAAGATGTGCTCAGTTGGAGGAATCGCCACCGGTGAAACCTCAGTGGGGTCTAAATAGGATATTAATCCCTTTGTAAAGGCTATTTTGTGATCTCTTGGCCGTACACCAAAGGAAGTGTAATCGGCATAAGGGAGGTTCTTTAGTCGCCGACGGGTGATGGAATCACAAACACGTGGGTAAAGTGGTACAAACTCTGCAGAGAGTATTAAAACTATCATGATAGCCGTGCTCACGGTTATGAGCGACCTACATGATTAGAGGGAAATTGGGATTTGGGATGGTTATGGTTTGATAATGGTTATGGTTTGGTGATGGTTATGGTCAATATTATGATTATGGTTATGGATGGAATTATGGTTTATGACATTGATTATGGTTATTGGTAATGGTGAATTACGGACTGGTATTACTATGGTATTACTTATGATTATGATGGGTTCATTTCACATACATATAATATATTGCTTTTCAAATGTTTTACTGTACTTTTCAGCACTTAGCCATTATTACATTCGTCATTTGAATCAGCCACATGTCATACTTTCCACACTTGCTGAGTACGACATGTACTCACTCTTGCAATCCTCCCCCCCCCCCAACAGTTGCAGGTCAAAATTGTGAGTTTAATGGCGATAATGTGGAGATCTAGGCCGTCTCTACCGTCAGCTTTGCCTGTGGTGTTGCATGGAGCTGCGCTATCCCTTATGATTAGTTTGCTTATGCTTATTAGTTTATTTCCGCTGCATTAGTTGAACTTGTCATTAATATCCACTAGAGCTTGTATTCAAGGATATTATGAATTGTGTAATAAAATTTGGTTAATTAATCTTGTTCTGTGGCAATTTTCTGTATACTCTTTTGTGATTGCACTCGTGTATGTGTGTTGAACATCTTGGGCACACATATGCGTTAGCTTGGTTCAGTTTTCGGAACCGGGCGTCACAACTAGTCCGCGGACTAGTCCGATCTCCACATATGGGAGACTCCAGAAAGGTCAACGGACTAGTCCGGTGGTCAACGGACTAGTCCGGTCCCTCAATATGAGAGACTCCAGAAAGATCAACGGACTAGTCCGGTGGACGCACGGACTAGTCCGGTCTCCCAATAAGTGAGATTCCAGAAAGATAAACGGACTAGTACGATCCATGATCAGACTAGTCCGGTGCTTTGTGAAAGTTAGGTTAATTTTAATCCCTTACCCTCGCGCAAAGTTGTGAGCTCTTGGAGTGTGTCTTTCATACACTCCCTATACATTCAAAATCTAATTTGGTCTTCCAAACTTCATCAAAGTATATCTCTTTCAACACCACTTCATTTTTCACCTTTTTGTGCGCACCGAGCTGTTTCACTTGTTTGTCCTGCAATCATCTCAGTAGTTTTATTAGGATCTCATATGTTTGTCATCAATTAGCCAAAACCCACAAGGGATATCCTAGATGCACTTACAATCTCCCCCTTTTTGGTGATTGATGACAACCATTTGAGATATCACAATTGAGAATAAAATCTTGATTTTCATAAGGTGTGCACATATGAGAATAACGATAAGTCCACAAAAAGCTTCTCACATATGCACACACCTTATGGTGGGGTGCCTAACAGGTGTGTGATCAACAAGGTGTGATGAAGTAAAGGTAATCAATAATGAGCATAGAGATAATCATTCAAGCAACAATAAGCATCACACATAAGAGAAGAAATAGTGCATTACAAGGTTTTAAAAATAAGTACACGTCCTTGATCAAAAAAACATAAAGACACCGCCTACTAGTCTCAATCTCTCCCCCTTTGGCATCAAGGCACCAAAAAGGGAAAAATTGAGGGGAATCACTCATCGCCACTCTCTTCTTCAGTCTCGATCCGGTCTTCATCTTCACCACCATCATCATTCGTTGGAGCAGGCTCTTCCTCAGAGTCCTCGAAGGCGGGCGGGGATCCCACCAGCTCAATCTCCAACTTGTCACAGATGGCTTTGATGTTAGCATTGACATATTGTTGATGCTTCTTCTGCCTGACTTTAATCTTGCGGCAGCAGGCAAAGATAGAGGTGAGCATTTTGAGCTCACCACCGGAGGGTTCATGGGCAGGTGCAGAGCTAGGAGGAGCAGCTGAAGATCTTGTGGCATTCACATCCCGAGTTTGTTTAGTCCTCCTCTCAGCTTCAGGGGAGGGAGGTGCATCAGGAGCCGAAGGTAGAGTGTACTCGGTGGGATTTTGCGGTTTCAACCCCGTATGGTGAACATCCTTGACGAACTCAAGTCCAGTCACCTTCTCAATCATGTACATGATGTACGGAGCATACCCGCAAGATCTGTTTGGAGTGATTGAGATGTTCACAGTGTCATTGTAGATGTATTCAAAGACATTGAACAGTCTCCTCCCACCAATGACCTTCATTAGGGTCCTCAAAGTTCCTTGAATAGTCCCCGCATCTCCATCTTTCGGGGCTATTGTCTTCCTCAAAATTCTATTGAGGACCACATAGAAGGGCTTCAAATATTTGATATTGGGAGGGACACAAGACATCCTTGTGTCATAGAGAAATTTGAGCTCATCCTTCTCCAAGGGTTGCAGATTGTGGATGACAAGATCATGATCCAAAGTGTGTTCAAGGTGGAGGATTGTTGCAAATTCATCATAGGTGACACTGTACTTGGAACCATGAGTCATCCAAGTCAGACTGTCTCCATCACCACGAGCAAAGTAGAGGGTAGAGTAAAATTGGGTGATGACCTCATTGTTCTAGTTACACTCAAAGGCAAACAGATCCTTCAAGTTGTGCCTCTCCAGGGCCTCAACCACCTCACGAAAGGCAGGATATCTCTTCGATTGTAAGTATCCAACATTCACCCATTGACTCTCTACAACGGGATTCTTCATCTTCATATACACATGCTCGTAGTAGTCGGCATGGAAGTTGCTCCAAAATCTTGGGTCTGAGCATTGCCGAGGTTGATCATACACATTAACCTGCCTGAAGCTATCGGCAAGCTCACCCCCTTTTTCGGTGAAATCTTTACTCGAGCGCTTCCTGTTGCGGTGACTTGGGTTCTTCATCTTCAGGGGTCTAATGGGACCACTAGCAAGCCCCTTTCCTTTGTTGAGAGTCCTCTTTGGCCCTGAGGAGCTCTCGCCAGCTTTTCCTTGGGCCTTCTTAACAACCACCCTCCTTTTCTTGGGCAAGTTGTCATTGGAGGGTGGAGAGTGCACATTTACATCATGTCTTTTCTTCATGTACCTCTCCTTGGCTCTCTTCACTTTTTTACGTTCAACTTCTTCATCAACATGGAAGGAGCTGTCATCTGAGCTTGAAGACATTATGCCTAATAAGGAGTTCATGATTTAGATGAGAATGAACTAAGAATGAAGGAGATGTGAGGATTCAAATGTCAGAGACCAGACTTGTCCGGTTTCAGAGTGCGGACTTGTCCGGTGTACCGGACTAGTCCGTATATGGGAGCCGGACTAGTCCGGCCTGGCACAAGAACTCTAACAAAAACTATGAATCACAACTTCTATCTAAGGATGCAAAGGAGCATGAAGGTGAAAGGAATACATCTCCGAAGCTAATGTACTTCCTTGGAATCAAGAGAAATAAGCTAGAACTAGAAAAGTTGAGAGTTTGATTTTAGGGAGAAATTTACCGAGATTTGAAGATTCGCGTTGAAGGAGCACGAATCTATCCGGATGAGTTTGGAGTGGAGTATCAACTTGTCGAGGGGAGGATTTCCCACGGAGAAAACTTGGATTTTTAGGGCTCAACTCGAAAATCACTTTTGGGGGCTAGGGTTTGAGAGGTGAGGGTTCAACTCAAAGTGGAGGGAGGTTTGAAATGGTTTTGGGCCGGCCACCTGCTTATATACGCAGTCGACCGGACTAGTCCGGTCAGAGGACGGACTAGTCCGGTGCCCCTGGAAAACCTAGGAAAGAGAGACTGTCCGGACTAGTCCGGCGGCAAACCTGACTAGTCCGGTGTCCCTGGAAAAACTGAGTATTTAGAGATAACTAATAGTGATCCAAGGACAAGTTTTGCAAATAATCTTGGTAATTATGACTAGAAAGTAATCAACAATAAAAAACTGGTCATAAATTCCAAGATTTCTTCATTAAAATTAGTTTTCTTAGGAGAAAAAAGAGATGAGGGGCAGTTTTAGCAATAAAATGTAACATTTGAAGTTTCAACCAGGTGTGCAATGTTTCAAGCCACATTTCGAGAGTCAAGAATATTAAGTTCATTCCTAAGTTCACAAAACATTTTCTCATCCAATGGTTTGGTAAAAATATCCGCAAGTTGTTTTTCAATTCCAACATGTGAAATAGCAATGTCACCTTTTAATGAATGATCTCTAAGAAAATGATGACGGATATCTATGTGCTTAGTTCTTGAGTGCTCTACCAGGTTGTGTGCAATTTTAATAGCACTTTCATTGTCACATAGAAGCGGGATATGGTTAAGATTGTAGTCGTAGTCCCTAAGGGTTTGTCGTATCCAAAGTAGTTGTGCGCAACAGCTACCGACTGCAACATATTCTGCTTCTGTTGTGGAAAGAGCAATGGAGTTTTGCTTTTTAGATGACCAAGAGACCAGGGACCTACCAAGAAACAGACAAGTCCCTGACGTGCTCTTTCTATCGACTTTGCATCCTGCATAGTCAGCATCGGAATACCCTATCAAGTTAAATTTGGATCCTTTGGGATACCAAAGGCCCAAGTTGGGTGTGTGCACAAGGTACCTTAGGATTCTTTTTACCGCAACTAAGTGACACTCTTTAGGTGCAGCTTGAAACCTTGCACACAAGCAAACACTAAGCATAATATCTGGCCTAGATGCACATAAATAAAGTAAGGAGCCAATCATGGACCGATATACCTTTTGGTCCACATTTGGACTGTCTTCATTGAGGTCGAGGTGTCCATTAGTGGCCATGGGTGTCTTGATGGGCTTGGCTTTGTCCATATTGGATTTATTGAGAATGTCTTGTGTATATTTGGTTTGGCTTATAAATGTACCTTCTCTTAGTTGCTTCACTTGGAATCCCAAGAAGAACTTCAATTCACCCATCATTGACATCTCGAACCTATCTGTCATAATTTTGCTAAATTCTTCACAGAAGGATTTGTTAGTGGATCCAAAGATAATGTCATCAACGTAAATTTGACATACAAATAAATGATCATCACAATGTTTAGTGAAAAGTGTATAGTCAGCTTTACCAATTTTGAATCCATTCTGAATTAGAAAATCTCTAAGACACTCATACCAAGCTCGAGGAGCTTGTTTGAGGCCATAGAGAGCCTTACGCAGTTTGTAGACATGGTTGGGATACTTCTGGTCTTTGAATTCTGGTGGCTGCTCCACATAAACTTCCTCCTTGATTGGGCCATTTAAGAAAGCGCTTTTGACGTCCATTTGATACAGCTTAAAATTATGGTGAGTAGCATATGCCAATAAAATACGAATGGACTCAAGTCTAGCTACAGGAGCGAAAGTTTCATCGAATCCAAACCTTCGACCTGAGATTAACCTTTGGCCACCAATCTAGCCTTATTTCTTGTTACTACTCCATGTTCATCTTGCTTGTTCCGAAAGACCCATTTGGTTCCAACTATGTTCGCCTTTGGTCTCTCCACCAGCTCCCATACTTCATTTCTCTTGAAGTTGTTCAGCTCCTCTTGCATTACAATCACCCTGTCTGGATCCCTTAAGGCTTCTTCTACCCTGTATGGTTCCAGAAAAGACACAAAAGAATAGGATTCACAGAAATTTGCAACTCGAGATCTAGTAGTTACTCTCTTAGCAATATCTCCAATGATATTGTTGACAGGGTGGTCTCTTTGCACGCTCTGGTGTACTCTTGGGTGTGGAGCTTGTGTAGTTGCTTGTTCTTCATTATCTTCATGTGCATTGTCTCCCCCTGGATCATTGTTTCCATGATTGTCCTGATCTTCTTGATCTTCCTCCTCTTGATCTTATGCAAGAGCTCCCCCTTGATCATTGCCTCCGTGTTGAGGTTCATCTTGTGCATTTGAGTCGAATGTTTGCTCTTGTGGTAAGATATCACCAAGTCCCATTTTCTTCAGTGCTTCATATGGAGCTTCCTCTTTATATAACACACACTTATCAACTTGCTCCACTTGTGAGTCGTTAGATTCATCGAACACTACGTCACGTGCTACTTCAACAAGGCCGGACACCTTGTTGAAGACACGATAGGCGTAGGCATTCGATTCATAACCGAGCAAGAATCCTTTGTCGGACTTCAAAGCGAACTTTGAGGCCCTCTGTTTCTTGTTCAGAATAAAACATTTGCAACCAAAAACTTTAAAATAAGAAATATTAGGCTTTTTACTGGTAAGGAGCTCATATGGAGTTTTCTTCAGTAGTCGATGGAGATACAGTCGATTCGTGGCATGGCAAGCGGTGTTCACCGCTTCTGCCCAAAATCGATCTGATGTCTTGTATTCATTTAACATAGTTCTCGCCGTTTCGATCAATGTTCTGTTCTTCCTTTCGGCCACTCCATTTTGTTGAGGGGAGTAGGGTGCCGAGAATTCATGCTTTATTCCTTCTTCATTGAGAAACTCTTCAACTTGGAGGTTCTTGAATTCTGTCCCGTTGTCACTTCTGATGTTCTTTATGGTTGATGAGAATTCATTCCGAGCTCTTTTCAAGAACTTTTTGAGGATCCCCTGAGTTTCTGATTTATCATACAAGAAAAATACCCAGGTAAATCTTGAAAAATCATCAACAATTACTAAACCGTATTTGTTACCGCCGATGCTGATGTACGAAACTGGACCAAAGATATCCATGTGGAGGAGTTCCAGCGGTCTTGCGGTAGTCATTACATTCTTGGCGGGGTGTGGTGCTCCGACTTGTTTTCCTGCTTGACAAGCGCTACACGGCCTGTCTTTTTCAAAAACCACATCCTTAAGACCACGGGTGTGACCACCTTTTAGAAGTTTCTGCAGATTTCTCATCCCAACATGGGCTAGCCGTCTATGCCACAACCATCCCATGTTGGTCTTAGCAACCAAGCAAGTGTTGAGTTCGGCTTTATCTTTGTTGAAGTCAACTAGATAAAGCTTGCCCTTCAACATTCCCTTGAATGCAATCGAGCCATCGCTTCTTCTAAAAACAGTCACACCCTCATTAGTGAATAAACAGTTGTAACCTTTGTCGCATAGTTGGGATATTGACAAAAGGTTATAATCTAGAGAATCTACATGTAAAACATTTGATAAGGTATGTTGAGAGGATATTTCAATGTTACCGCTACCAAGGACCTTTCCTTGGCTGTTGTCTCCGAAGTATATGCCTTCACCCGGATCCTTGTTGTACTCGTACTCTACAAACATACCTCTCTCTCCGGTCATGTGATTTGTGCATCCGCTATCAAGCACCCATTTTGTTCCACCGGAGGAGTAAGCCTGCAAAAAGAATTATTCCTTGGTTTTAGGTACCCAAGCTTGCTTGGGTCCTCTCAGGTTAGTCACAAGAGTATTGGGCACCCACACACAAGTTTTCAAGTTCTTGTGGCGTGGCCCTGTATATTTGGCAATGACTTTTCCATATTTGGCTTTCATAAGAACATAAGAAGCGTCAAATGTACAAAACAATATTTGTGGTTCAGATTCATGGGATTTTTCCTTAACAAAGACAATTCTATTCTTAGCATGATTAGAAGTAGACATGTGTTTGTTCTTATCAAAACCAAGGCCATCTTTGACATTAGGAGGTCTTGTGACCATATATGCACTGCGTGCATATTTGATCTTCTCCTTATCAAAGATGCCACTTGGAGGGGCATGCATATTATGAGAAGTTGAAGTATAGAAATAATATTCTTCTTACTAGAGCAAGTGCAAGTTCCGATTGTTGTCGAACTTATATCTTTGGAGGACGAGGAGTCACTTTGCTTGAGCGACTCAACTTGCACCTCAAGGATCTTGTTAGCTTTTGACAAGTTAGCAAGTTCTTCCTTGATTGCAATATGCGAGTCTTCTAGCTTTGAGTAAGTTTCCTTACTCAAGGCTAGCTCAACTTCAAGTGACTCGTTCTTCTCTCTTTCAAGCTCGAGAAGCTTTTCAACTTCTTGATATCTCTTCCTTTCATGGATGAGCATATCTTCTTGTCGGTCAAGAAGTTCCTCCTTTTCAAAAATTTCGTTCGACAACATTTCCATTTTCTTTAGAGCAATTTTACTTAGCCCTCTAAACATTTCTTCATTATCACTAGAGCTGTCAAAGTCATCAATAGAGGAATTTAGCGTAGGAGGAGTGAGCCGTACCTTTTTCTTGCCTTCCTTAGCCATAGGGCAAGTGTGGTTGTTCATGTCCCATCCTCCCATGTTTGGGAAGAGTGTGGCCTTCATAGTAGGTTTCTTGATTGCGATAGTGGCCATCTCTTCTTCTTCATCGGAGGAGGACTCGTCGTTTGAGTCCCACTCCTTGCCAATGTGAGCTTGATGGGTTTGTCTTCTTTTTCTGAAATTTTTCTTTTCTTGAGGTCTTGTTTCCTTCTTCTTTTTGTTTTCTTCATAAGGGCAGTCCACCATAAAGTGACCATACTCTCCGCAGTTGTAGCAAGTGCGTCGAGCCTTGGATTTTCCTTTATCCTTGCTTTTGCCTTCATTTGAGTTGTTCCTGTGTCTTCTTTTCATCATTCGCTTGAACTTCTTGATAAAGAGTACCATTTCTTCATCATCAAGATCGGTGCTCTCGTCACTTGTATGCCCATCGTCTTGATCTTCACAAGCTTCTTTGAGTTTGGGTCGGCATGTTGCTTTGAGAGCAACCTCTTTCTTTTTGGAGGAAGTGAGTTCGGCCAAGTCTTTGACGTATTGTGCCTCTTTCTCCATCATTTCATGATTTATGATCTTCCCCAACAGCTCATCGGGAGTCATTTTGTGAAACCCGGGGCTTTCTATAATCATCGAGCAAAGTATGACATTTATTGGCATGAAGGCTCTAATCATTCTCTTGACTACCTCGTGATCCGTCCATTTCTTACTTCCATAGGCACGTATTTTTTTGATGAGTGCCTTCATCCGGTTGTACATGTCTTGAGGTAATTCGCCTTCTTCAATAGCAAATCTCCCCAACTCTCCTTCAAGCATTTCAATTTTAGCTTCACGAGCCGATCTATTTCCTTCGTGAGCTGTCTTGATTGTATCCCATATTTCCTTTGCACTTTCTAAGCCATCAATCTTGGTGAATTCCTCTCTGCTTAGTGAGGATGTGATCACGGCGACGTCTTGTGCATTTCTGTGAATCTCTTGTTCTTGTTCTGGGGTGAGTTCTTCATCCGTGTCCGGGATATCTATGCCAGTGCAAACAATGTGCCACAGACTAGGATTTAGGGATATTAGATGCATCTTCATGTTGTACCTCCACATTGTATAGTCGATTCTGTCAAACTGTGGAGGTTTTCCCATAGGAATGGAAAGATAGTGATTGTTTGAATTAAGACGGTTGTAGTTGTAAGGGTGTCGGGAGTAGTCGTGATGACCACTCCCCGTCACCTTCTCTTCTTCTTTTCCCTTTTGTCCTAGCAGTTTCTTTCTCAGAAGTGCCTTTAATTGTCGCACTTCTTAATCATCGTGTGGGCTCTTTTTCAGCACATCAAAAGTTTTAGTTTCTTGTTCCTCCTCATTAATGTTCATCTTCGAGATATCGTTGTTCTTCTCAGAGGCCATTGATCTCTCCGAGATGTGAGTCTCGTTGGTGGAGAACCTTGCTCTGATACCAATTGAATGTGGCCTAGAGGGAGGGTGAATAAGCCTTTTGAACATTCTGCACACTTAATAGAATCGTCAAAACTTGGTTGGCCAGACTAGTCCGGTCGTGTGGGCGGACTTGTCCGGTGTGCTAAAAATATGTGTGTTGATCAGGTGTTATTTGGGAAACGAAATTTCTTTAGCAGCGGAAATGAGAACAACTGATATTTCTATTTGAGATTAATATAAGAATGCAAGTAAAACTTATAATTGCCTTAGGTTGATGTTTAGCACTCAAGTGATCTAATGAACAAAATTTAAAGGAAATAAGGCACAAGACACACGAATTTTTCCTGAGGTTCGATCTCACCACGAGATCTACGTCCTCGTTGAGGAAGCTCACACAGAGCCGGGTCTCCAACCCTTTCCCTCTTCAAGTCACCACGAAGGCCGACTTGATTCCACTATCACGGGTAATCACCAAGTTTGTGGGGCAACCTCACACGTTGAGGGCTCCCACGAGAATTACAACGAAAGAAGTGATCAAATACACTCAAAAGTATTACAATGCAGAGTATGAGTGTAGAAAGATCAAACCCCAAGAGCTCGCAATGAAAGAACGATGATCTCCCAATCCTGAATCCAAGTGTTCAATTGATTTCACTCTTTTTGCACTTTAGATGTGTGGGGAGATGTGTTTTGGGCTCTTGGGACGAAGTGGCGGCGCTAGGGTTTGTTCTTTGATCAGTATTCAACGTGTATTTCCATAGGAAAGCCTTGGACTCTCTATTTATAGGGTTTCCAAAAAGGTAGCCGTTGAAAAACCCTAACACCGGACTAGTCCGGTGCAAGTCTGGACTTGTCCAGTCTCAGTGTATTTTGAAGTCCAGAAAGTCTGCCGGACTAGTCCGGTCCAAGCTCGGACTAGTCCGGTGATGTGTGAAGGTGAACTCCAGAAAGTTCAACGGACTAGTCCGCGGACTAGTCCGATCTCCACATATGGGAGACTCCAGAAAGGTCAACGGACTAGTTTGGTGGTCAACGGACTAGTCCGGTCCCTCAATATGAGAGACTCCAGAAAGATCAACGGACTAGTCCGGTGGACGAACGGACTAGTCTGGTCTCCCAATAAGTGAGATTCCAGAAAGATAAACGGACTAGTCCGGTCCATGATCGGACTTGTCCGATGCTTTGTGAAATTTAGGTTAATTTTAATCCCTTACCCTCGCGCAAAGTTGTGAGCTCTTGGAGTGTGTCTTTCATACACTCCCTATACATTCAAAATCTAATTTGGTCTTCCAAGCTTCGTCAAAGTATCTCTCTTTGAACACCACTTCATTTTTCACCTTTTTGTGCGCATCGAGCTGTTTCACTTGTTTGTCCTGCAATCATCTCAGTAGTTTCATTAGGATCTCATATGTTTGTCATCAATTAGCCAAAACCCACAAGGGATATTCTAGATGCACTTACAACTATAGGACCTAGCACTTCATCTGACTCATGCTCAATAAAAACTTCAATAAATGTCATCAGCCATTCCAGTACAAGAGGGGACGTAGGATAATAAATGCCAGAAAGAAGTGTAGTTGCATTATAAAAAGGTTTCAATAGGTAACGAAGGTTAGTCGCTATCAACCATTCACTTTCAGTAAGAACAATACCTGCACCTGAGCATTAATAAAAGTGGTGAAGACACTTTCATACCCTTTTAGCTGTTTGAGCATGATATACGTGGAGTTTCATCGCACTTTCATATCAAGTGCAAACTTCTTCGGTTTCAAATCATTTAGGAGACAATATTCCATAAATTTCTGATAAACCTGCGGAGAGTTCAATAGATATCTAACAGCAGAGTGTATATTATTTATTTGATCACTTACCATTGACATACCTGCCTCGACAATCAGATTAATGATGTGGCAAACACATCTTTGATGCAAGACATATCCACCAATGTAACTTTGGATATATGGTTCAAGTAGGAATTTTATTTATTAATATACGATTTCTAAACGTTTTAATATAAATAACACACAAAATGAAAAAATTTCAAAAGTGACCCACCTTCGTATGTGTCATGGACGAAATTCAAATTTCGTATGTGCCCTATACGAAATTCAAATTTCGTATGTGTCAAAAACAAAATTCATTTTAAGCTAGTGCAGATATGTTTTATTGAGTTTTGAACCTTATTTTATGAAGCTTTAGAGTAAGAATTTGAAATTTTTTCCAAAATAGAAAATGTAGAGTAGATTGTGAAGTTATTTATGCAATGAGGAACATATTGTTGTAGTATTGGGAATCAAAAGTTATTGAATATTGAATTGTGTAATATGATCACAATCATTCAGTTTATGTGTTCGTAATACCAACTTCAAAAATCAATATCTCCCAATTCAATGGACGAAATATATTGGAAACCAATTCCTTAGACTCACCAAAAATAATACTATAATTTATGTTATAACAATTTAGAGCAATTGTACCTCTAAATATTTCAAAACTGAGGTTCAAAACTCAATAAAACATATCTGCACCAACTTAAAATGAATTTCGTTCTTGACACATACGAAATTTGAATTTCGCATATGCCACATACGAAATTTAAATTTCGTCCATGACACATACGAATGTGGGTTAATTTTGAATTTTTTTTATTTTGTGTGTTGTTTATATTAAAAATATTTAGAAATCGTATATTAATAAAAAAAATCCGTTCAAGTAGTTCAAAAGCTCTAGTATTAGCAGATGCATTATCAAGAGTAATTGAGACAATTCTATCATCAATACTATAATCTATAATGACATCATGCACATGTGAGGCAATTTCCTCCCCAATATGATTCTCATCAATTACCCTTAGAGCTAAAATCCTTTTATTCAACTTATAGTCAGAATCAATATAATGAGCTACAATACTTAAGTAATTAGTCCTTTGATGAGAAGAAAGCCATATATCAGATGTCAATGCAATAGAAAACTTAATGTCCTTAAATGTTTGTTTAAGTAACTGCATCTTTTCAGTGTATCTTTTAATTATATCTTTTCTAGTTGTTTTCCTAGATACATTACTGTATTGTGGACAGAAAGCTCTTTGTATCAATCTTTCAAAATTAACACTTTCACCCAAACAAATAGGTTGATCATCAGCAGCTATATATCTAGCAATTTCACTACGAGCTAATTCAGAATCATAAGTCCATGTAATTATAGAGCCATCAGCATTGAACTGAAGCTGAGTTTGTACTGCTCCTCTATCATGTAAGGCAGTTTTTTTCAAACAACCAGCATAATGTCGATTTAAGTGTCCAGTACCATGAGCTGAAAGAGCAGAAAGTTCTTTCTTACAGTATTTGCATGTTGCAAAGACAATAACCCAATTACCTGATATGAACTGCTTGTTCTCAGTGAAATGTTGCCAGCATGGAGCTCTACCATGATGTCTCCTTGTTGAAGTGGATGCCTCAGCGCTCGGGGGCGCCTCATGGACAGAGTGACTACCTGTCACTGGTTCATCAGTGGGAGTAGGAGCAGCATCAGCACCATCACCGACATCAGCATAATCTTGCTCCTCCTCTTCAATGTCGACGTTGTCCATGCCAAAATCTCCCATAGATGGAGAGAGCTAGCGTGGATTTGGCTCCTGCTCCGGGGCCATGGACGACGACGACAACCTCGGAGTCGGATGAGCACTAGGAGAGCCACCGCCACGGCCACGCCCACGGCGCCCAGCACACTTCTTGTTCCTTGTCGGATGGGGATGCATGGCTAGGGTTTCGCACGGAGGCGTGGATGGTGTACGAGCGTCGCTTCTCGGATCGGCAACGCGCTCACTTGATCGGTGGCACGCTTCCTAGATCAGCGACGGTGGCGCGCTTGCCAGATCGGCGGCGTGCTTCCCATATCAGCGACGGTGGCACGCTTCTCAGATCGGCAACGGTGGCACAATTCTCAGATCGGCGCTCGGCGGTGACTAGGTGTGGGGATGTGGCGAAGGAGACGATGCTAGCCGCCAGCAAGATCCCAGAGCGGCAGACCTTTAAGGATTCGACCAAGGAGGGCGACTAGCAGTCGGTAGAGGCGGCAGTCAGGTGGTGGTCGGAGTCGCTAGGCGGCTAGGGTTAGGGATTTCTATCGATTCTGGAGTGCGAATGCGAGAGGCGACGAAATTGCGGAGCGGAGGGGATCCGCGAAGGTTATATACCTTGTGTCGTGCCGTCACTCGGGCCGGGCCAATTTCGTGCCCCGTGCCCGAATCGGGACGTGCTGGCACGACCACGACCCAAAATACGTGTTGTGTCGTGCCGCCCATCGGGCTCAGAAGTTCAGCCCGACCCGGCCCTGTCGGAGTGTGATTCCGGCAATTCTCTCGGTACTACCATTGGCAGCCTGCGGAGTTTGTAGTTCGATTGTGGGCGCGCAAAGATTCTATGACGCTCGATTCCGGAAATGAACCAAGCTAATGCATATGTGTGCCCAGGACGTTCATCACACATACACGAGTAAAATCACAAAAGGATATACAGAAAATTACCACAGGACAAAATTAATTACCCAAATTTTATTACACAAACCATATTATCCTCGATTACAAACTCTAATAAATATTAATGGCAAGTTCAACTAATGCAGCGGAAATAAACTAATTAAGCAAACTAAGCATATGGGATAGTGCAGCTCCAATCAACACCACAGGCAAAGCTGACGGTAGACACGGTCTAGAACTCCGCATTATCGCCATTAAACTCACAATCCTGACCTGCAACTATTGGGTGGGGGATTGCAAGAGTGAGTACATGTCGTACTGAGCAAGTGTGGAAAGTATGACATGTGGCTAATTCAAACGACGACAATAATAATGGCTAAGTGCTGGAAAGTACATTAAAACATTTGAAAAGCAATATATTATAAGTATATGAATCAAACCCATCATAATCATAAGTAATATCATAATACCAGTCCAAAATTCACCATCCTCATCAATAATTCCAGATTTCACCATTTGCCAATAACCATATTCAATACCAGAAATTAATCCATAACCATAATACCAACCATAACCATCCCAATTTCCCTCTAATCATGGAAGTTGTCCAGGTGCTCATAACCGGGAGCACGGCTATCATGATAGTTTTATTTAACTCTGCAGAGTTTGTACCACTTTACCCATGTGTTTGTGATTTCATCACCTTTCGATGACTAGAACATCTATTATGTTGTCTCACACTTCTATCGGTGTGTGACCAAGAGATCACAAAATAGCCTTTACAAAGGGATTACTAGCCTATTTAGACCCCACTGAGGTTTCACCGGTGGCGATGCCTCCAACTGAGCACATCTTCAACCAAGGGCCCCCTCTTGAGCCATTCGGATCCCAGGGTAGTCCCACCAATCATCAACAAACCTAATCCGACTACCCCTTCCCGAGCATCCACAATGGTCCAAACAGCACTAGCAAAGCCCTAATTAATCAGCTACGCCGCACCCATACTTGGCCTCACGGTGGCACTGTAATCCTGGCTTATTCTCGCATGAACCGGTCCTTAGATCTAAAGCAAGCAAACCACCATGACATCCAACCCATCCACGTACCGGGCTTGCTTAGACCACCCATTACCATATCATATTGACCAGTTCATGTTAACCAAAATATCATTAATGCATAATTAAATGTGTAGTATTGTTTTCCCATCCCAATTAATTAAGCGAAGCAAAAAGGTAAAAAGCCCATCCCGACTGTCTACCATAATTCCAGGTGACAAGGGTGGTTAAACAATGCTAGTAAACTTCATATCATAGATTTCCCATCAAATTTGTAGTTCGATTGTGGGTGCGCAGATATTCAGAACAAGATGATGAGTTGACACGAGGATTTACGTGGTTTGGCCGCCTGTGCGTAATACCCTACTCCACGGGTGTGTGTTGTTGTTGTATTAAGCGCTTGAGTGTCAGACACTAGAGTGTCTTGAGCACGTGTGGGCGTGTGTTTTCACATGTCGCTCGACCAGTCCTTTTACAGTACAAGGACTGGTCGTTACATCGTTAGCCTGGCCTGACATGTGGCCCTGGCAGTTACTAATGCTTAATACACAATTAATGTACTTAATTACCCTTAATAACATGGTAACACCCCTTGATGGTAGCATTACTGGTATTAAGGGTACTCCGATCGTGTGTCATTAGGATAGCATTAATGACACCTAATCGGGTCTTGAAGCTTTAATTGTTCCTTAAAGGTCCGAGTCGTTGGAGGTCCACCAACCCGTTTGCTGAAGTTGAAGGTCTGGCGGTTGGACACGTGGCAGCTCCGAAGCTTACTGTCTTGGACGAGTAGGTCCGGTGCTGTTGTACACGTGTCGGTACCGAAGCTTCCCTCTGTCGTGGGTTAGGTCTGGGGGTGCCACACGGGTATCTAGTCCGGAGCTTTCCCATGTGTGGAATGTAGCTCCGGTTTAACGATACACGTGGCGGCACTGGGACTAACCATAGAAGGGAGGCAGGTTCGATTCCGTATGACACATGGGGCCTTCGGAGGTCTTCAACTCATACAGGTGGAGTTCCTTTGAGCTCTTTGCAGTCCCAAAGGGTATCCGGTACGCAGGGTACCGACAAGGGCCCCCTGGGCCCACCTATCGGAGAGACTTTTTGGATTAAGTCCTTCTGCCGAATGTGGGTCCATTCTTCAATTTTTGTGCTGTGTCTTCTAGGGTTTTTGGATGTGCCATTAAGGTGGTGGTTCGCAGTTAAACCACCGCCGCGTGGTGCCTTCAGGATGAAGCGGGTGAGATCTGCGCGTGCGGATCTCACACAATTGAAGTTCGCTGGTTCCCAATACGAAAACTGTATCGGTTCTGCGCGCCCTGTCAGGTCGCCGCCCTTTGGTTTCACGCCTCTCATGATGACAACTGTTCGCCTGGGGTAAGGACCTCGAATTGATCATCAGGGTGGCCCCGGGCCCCCTTGTCATTGGCAGGGTGAAGTTTTTGAACTGTATCATTGGCCCCTCTGTGGTTTCCATCCAAGCCTTGCGGGGGCTTACTTAAGAAGGAAAGCGCGCACCGTTTGGGGATTCCTTATGCCTTCATTTGAACTTTGCGCTCGAATCCTCCAAACTTTTGCTTGCTTTTCATCTCTCGCCCCACTGTGCTGCGATGAAGTTGGGACTCCCCAAGAGCCGCATTGGGAACAAGAAGGAGTTTTCTAGGGTCCGGACCTACATGGGTTGGTCTAGTGACTCCTTCAACAACGACATTCGCTGCGGCAAGCTTCCCTTCGAGAAGGAGCGAGCCGGAGATATGGTGTACTTCCTTGGGTACGCCATAGCGGGTTTGATCCCGCCTTTCTCCACTTTCTTTCTGATGCTGCTAGATTTCTATGTTCTTCAGCTCCACCATCTTGGCCCCCACTCAATCTTGCTGGTGGCGACTTTCGTACACTTTTGCGAGATGTGGGTGGGTGTGCCACCTTGCGTGGAGTTGTTCCGGACTTTCTTCACTGTCCACCCCACCGGGAAGAGTGATGATTTCATCGTCTTCTTCTACTTCGTGATGCGAAAAAACTCCCCCCTCAAGTACTTGAGGTCCTTTCCTTCCGGCAAGAGGGACGACTGGAAGGAAGACTAGGTGGTCATCACAGTGGAGGGACACGAGAGGCTGGAACTGCCTGAAAGCCTCCCTCACGTCAACACCGACACTTGGAGTGACGTGCCGGAGCTGTCGAGGGAGTACAAGCCCATTCTGGACAGAATCTAGGAGTGTATCGAAGGTGGGGTGACCCCCCAGATGGTCTTCAGCAACTTCTTGATAAATAGGTGGGCCCCGCTGAGGCTAGGGGGCGGCCTGCCTGGGCCTTCAATAGTGAGATGGATACCAACCGCATTAAGATTGGTTTGGGCACCAACTTGAACGATGAAGCCTTGAAGACCCATTTCAAGAAGTTCCAGCCTGGGAACATCGACCCTGGCGACGTGTCTCCACCGGCGGACTTCCTTCCTCTAAATATGATACCAGAGGGGTGTAAAGAGCTCCGGAGGAAGATGCCGCTGTTGGACGACTTGGGCCTGATGGAGAGGCGATCAACCTCCGGGGTGGCGATCCCCGGAGCTTCAGAGGGTGGCTCCGCTCCCGCTCTGAAACCAAGAGCTAAAGTCGTAGGCAAGGGCAAAGAGTTGGTGGAGCCCTCCAGCCGAAAGAGGAAGGTTAGCACTCTGACGGGAGGTCCGTCAGACCTGCTCCTTCCACAACAGCTCCTTCTCCCCGGTGGGGGAGGTCTTCAACAGCAACACCTACTCCAGCATCGGCGTCTCCCCGGGATGCCAGCTCCGGCCATGTGACTCCAGTACCAGGGCCTGCTAAGGGCTCTAGGTCCGAGGGTCCTTCTCAATCGAGGGAGGCCTCAACCAAGACGTCGCTGACGGCGGCAGGAAGCTCTGGGGAGGCTTCCGGAGCTACTATGCCAGTGGCGACAGGGTCCGGTCCTGAGCGTCCGGTGAAGAGGTTCTGCGCTAGCTAGAGCGGAAGCCTTCCAGGGTAAATTTGATTTTTTACCTCGGTTGATTGTTTTTGTTGTAATAATATTTTAAGTTTCTTCATCCTTCATCTACACGGTACCCAAAAAAGGGGTTGAAGCTCCGGTTCCTGCAACGGCGTATGATGCTGTGCAAGCAGAGGCTCTGGCTCCAGTTCTAGCACCGCCACAGGTGGTGGCTGATGTCGCGGCAGCTCCGGCGCCAGCTGTCGTGGTCCTTGACCTCGAGTCATCCCCTGAAGCTCCCATGGTAGCTCCGGACCATGGTAATGAAGATGTACCAGCGGCACCAGCTCTGGAGGTTGCAGCTATGGTTTTGGATTCTGTGATGACGGACGCTCCTGCCTCAGAGCCGGAGGTAGCTGTAGTTCCGGCCCTAGAGCCAGATGTTGTTGAATCCCCTGTGATGGATCCGGTGGTTTATGAAGTTCGGACGCCTGAGACGGTTGTCGCAGAGGTGCCGGCGCCTGAGCCGGTGGGGGTCGAAGCACAAGCACTTGGACCGGCGATGGAGGAGGCACCAACGGCGGAGCCGGAAATGGCATCAGCTTTGGTCGAATCTTCAACGCCTGCTCCAGAGGTGATAGTTCTTGAGGTACCCGCACCTGAGCCAGGGTGCCAAGACGAAGCGGCCGGTCCTCTGCCTGAAGGACCAATTGCCGATGATCTGGCGACGGGACCTTTGGAGTCGACACCGAGGCAGGAACTTCCGTTGCAGGACCTTCCTTAGCGGCGACCGAGGCTATCCTGGAGGGCGGCCCTAGTGCCGCGGAAGCTCAGGGGACCGCTCTTGTAGAGTGGGACCCGATTTTTGTTATGGAGAACCCACTGGAGCAAGCGAAGAGGACCCCGGTAGGTTTGAAGCCAATCCCCTTGTCGTTATCCATCGACAACACCTGCTCCAGCCTTTGTCAGGTTCAGCTGGCCTTTTACCACGACAGCAAGGCCCTCGTGGAGGAGCGCCAAACCCTTAGGAGGTTGCGCAACCGGCTCCAATTCAAGACCAAGCTGGCGCAGACGAGGCTGGCCGACGACAAGGAGTGGGTGAAAAGGGAGAAGGCCCGGTTGGAGTACTGGGGTCAGCTGCTGGATGAGAGGGAAAGCATAGTGCGATCCCTCGACAACCAGTCCTGGGCCATCCACAAACAGGTTGTGGCTGCTAATGAAGTAGCGAATGATCGCCAGGAGAAGCTCAGCGCCATCCACGACAGCCTCGTCAAGAACTGGGAGGCTCTTGAGGAGCGGGAGAAAAAGCTTGAAGATGAAGATCAAAAACTCTTGGAGCTGCAGGATGGCCTCGTGAATAGGGAGGAGGAGCTTACTCAAAGGCTGGCTCTGGGTGACAAGTGTGGGGACCGGAGTCCACACATCCGAGGATCTCATTGGGTGGTACCGTGCGATGCGGCACCTAACAGCACACACAAAAAGGATACCAAAACATATAAAGTTTTCATTTCATAATAAGAAGAGTTTACAAAAGAGTGTACAATAGAAGTACACACGCAGCGGAAAATACATACTCATAATCTCACCTAACTAAGCAGGAGAGAAGACGTCCATGCCCTAGGACGATTCTCACTAGCAACACGAAGAACATACAGCAGCGGCGTGGCTCACATGAGATTTATCTCGACACCTCGATGCCACCTTGACTCTTAGGTCATCCTTACCCTACCAGTCCAACACACCATTCAACTGTATCGTCCTTGAGTGGCATAGCGTCGAGTGTTGAGTGCCAAGTTGCAATGTGTGCTTACATTGCACCTTTCAATTCACACCTCGATACTACTATGACCACTTGACTTCATCCTTTGTTCATTCACACAACAGAGGCATATCTGTCCTTCCTAGTTGGACTCCTCATTCTTAGAGTTTACACAACCCCGTGGAGTCTTTTCTTAAATTACTTAACTACATAATTACTTATATGCATATCATGTCGATAGGAAACGTGATGGTAGGTGATCGACGAGGAGCTTCACTTGGAGGAGAAGGCCGATGTGTTTCCACTAAGGTTCCATGGCAGGTTCTCCGGAGGAAGATCAAGCCCTAACAATTGACATTTGTTCAGTCGCAAACTAAGGCAAGCCCCGGTTTGCATTTAAGTCATTTATAAACTTTTGCTTTATCACTATGATGAGTAGTATATGAATTGTGCATTACGTTTAGGGTGAATGATACTCCACATGCATGACCAAAAATCCCAGGGTTTATTTGGCACGAGTTACAGTTGGCCTGTAGTAACTGCTTTGCTAATGCATAGGAAATCCGGTAGAAGTCGAGTAGTTGGAATCTACTCGCGAGAGATGTATCTCACATGATTGGTTGAATAGAAAATGGCTTAATATAATGAAATTGAGACCGGGCAGGGAATGGATAGGAAGCGGCGAGAATTGAGTCTCGGTCGCATAGCCCTGCCTGTGTCGATTAAGGCCCGCCCTTATGCAGCCCCTTCGGACAAGCTTGAATTGTACCGGCAATATAATGGACATATGGAATCCAATAAACTGATGTAACTTGATAACTGGGATGTCGAGACCCATTAACTCACCATCGATAGGGGTGGGTTGAGGACAGTAAGGTGTAAATCGGTCGGCGGACACATGAGGTGTTCCGTGCGGAGACCTTCTGTTTGCGGAGGTGAGACGGGCTCAACATTCGAGTTTCTTGTGAAAGGTGGCCATATACTCCTAGTACTGAAGTGTTATGTAGGTACAGGTGTGCTCGCTGACACTTCCGAACGACGTATGTGTCGTGTTGTCCGGGTGTGTCTTGATTGCAATCACTGTCCCTCGTAGTAATAGAGTACCACTTGTTCACTGAGCGGTGACATAGTAAATACTAAAGAAGTCAGAAAAGTCATATGGTATTGAATTATAATTACTTTGCAACCTTGTATGATTTAGAGATAGTATAATTAAAAGTTTACAGTTTCCCCATACTTTAGCTGTAATAGCATTATGTGCTTTGGGCATGTCATATCATCGGTAAAGCGTTTCTTGTTTGATTGTGGAGCCCATGATGTGCCGTGCTCAGAGAATGTCATTTGCTACTTAAAACTTGATTATAAGGATCCACTTGTAGGCGAGTCATTTATGCTATTCCTTACCTATGTTTAGTGTCCCCTTGCATCTGTCTAGTGAGACGGTTAAGTCTTGCTGAGCCTTATGCTCACGTTTGCGCTTTAACGATTTTTGCAGGTATTAGTTTTATTTCTGCTGTTCAGGTTGTACATGAGACTCGAGGTGTCGAGATAAATCTCATGTGAGCCACGCCGCTGCTGTATGTTCTTCGTGTTGCTAGTGAGAATCGTCCTAGGGCATGGACGTCTTCTCTCCTGCTTAGTTAGGTGAGATTATGAGTATGTATTTTCCGCTGCGTGTGTACTTCTATTGTACACTCTTTTGTAAACTCTTCTTATTATGAAATGAAAACTTTATATGTTTTGGTATCCTTTTTGTGTGTGCTGTTAGGTGCCGCATCGCACGGTACCACCCAATGAGATCCTCGGATGTGTGGACTCTGGTCCCCACAGACATGGTATCAGAGCTTCATTGGGAATAGCACGCTCGAAAAGAGCCCATTTTTGAAAACTCTGAAGTAGTCGAGTGAGGTTTAGCTATATGCCCATTAAGGACTATTACTAATATAAGTTATAAAGGTGGTGAACTAACTTGTTATATTATTCTGTAACGACGCTCTGTCTTCAAGGTAAGAGGTAAGGTACGCCGCCGAGAGCGGATCAATCTCGGTAAACTCTGCATACGAGATATGGTATGTGAAATTTCCGTGGCTTAGCACGGAAAGTCAATATGAGTCTCTGAAACTTTCCATGTTTCTGAGAACATATGACACGCGGTACCCCAGCGTGACACAAAATTAGTGAGAGCCCCCGTCGGGTGGTGTATAACCCGATAGTATGTATCTCTAGAACTATTCATGTTCTATGGGATCATGCGAAACACGTATGCCCGAGCGTGTATAAGCCGGTTCGTACGGGAGTCTTTGCTGTACAGACGTATTTACAGCCATGTACCTCGAGACATGACTTCGCTCGAGGGCGACTCACACCAGAGTCGTATGCATTTACTTTTTATTATATCTTATTGTGACTTCCTGTCGTGTTTCCCCGTGCCGCCCTTGAGGTGTGAAGGTGTGGAAGGGGATTGTTTGTCTTCTGCAGGTACACTAACTCCGGTAGCGACCCGTGTAGCAAACGTTTGCGAGTGATCGGTATTAGGACCACCTATAGACGTATCCGGATGTATCGGGTTAGACTTTTCTTTTGGTAAGGCACGTAGTACCATCAGTATCACAATTGATACTTTGACCATCCCCCACGAGAGAAATGGCTTCATATTTATATTAAGTCCAAGTATCAGTTGCTGATATCTTGTGGACGAAGTAAAATGTTTCTTTTCAAGAGTAGGTGAACCAAAGTCCTTTGCTCCTGGTGAGAGTTTAGCTCGACTTCGCCGGAGTAAGACTTTGGTTAAGTTTGAAGATCCATAGTGATATGCTATGGATAAGAAGGTCGTCAAGTCTCTTTTAAGATTCCATTTGGTTCTAAAGGAAATGATTAGTTGTGAATCAAGTTCTAGCCATCGGACTTGAGTTTTGAGCTAAGTTTCAAAATTTGAGTTTGTTCCCAAATTCTTGTGTTTCGAAGCCGGTGAGTTCTGTTTTCGAACAGAATTGACCTGACTTTGAAATTCCATATCTCTTCAACCTGGAGGGCTTTGGAGGCAAGTGAATACTTTTTGAAAAGCTTTTGGAGTCTTCTAATAGTTTCCTATTGACCTCCAAGCCAAAAGATGCTTTTATGGTGATGAAAATGCACCATTATCACAGCAGCTGCTGTTCTGAAACTACACGGACCAGCATCTGAATTTTTGTCATATTTCCTTGGATAAAGCTCTTCTATTCCATTATGATACATTTCTGGAAAGTGGAAGAGCTATTCTACAACTTTGTTATTCAGTGATACCTCAAATTCAGTTTAAAACTAATTAAAAACAGAGTTGAAGATAGTACATGTATATCGATGCTATCTGAAACAGCCAGAAAAATTTTGAACTTTAAATAGTCATAACTGTTAAACTAGAAAGGCAACCTATGCATGTTTATACATGTATGGAAAACTTAAAGAGTCCTCTATCAACTTTCTATTCAACACAAAGGCTAAAACTCACATTAACCAGGTCTAAATTTAGTTGTCGTTTAAGAGGTTCTGACAGCCCGGAAGAGGGGACAGAATCTGAACTCTTCACCAATTGAATCGTAACCTTCTGCATACTTCACTGCTGCAGGCCTACTTTATGTGGTTGGAAAGTGTAGAGAGTCCTCTACAACATTTCTATAGAACTTCAGAGCGGAATCCATCTCTAACATACTCAAAATTTCAGATTTCTAGACTTGATCAAATCTGGACAGCGAGTGGACAGTCCTGTATACAGTTACTGTTTCTCGCCTAACTCGCTGTATAATTGTCGAAAGACTTCATAATTTTCATTTCTGGGATCCCGAGAATTTTTTGCAACAAGTTTGCTATGTATTACTTTTGCAAATATTGATGTTTGTATATCTGAAATTGTGGACAAAATCAGCCTTAAACAAAGGAGGTGCTGTCCAAATTTTCAGAAAAACTGTCAACTTGCAAATGCCATATCTTCTCAACCAGAAGTGCTACGAGGGCAAGTAAATACTCTTTAGAAAGATTTGGGAGTCCTCTGCATGTTTTCTGTTCAGCTCAAGACCAAAATCCTTGTTTTGGTGGGTGAAATTTAGATAATCGCAGAGACTGTCCACGCATACTCAAACTGGACAGCAATCTGTACACCTCTGAATTTAATCCATAACTCGCAGACCCTTGATCCAATGGTGTCGCGCGGGTAACCGTTGGAAATATTAGTGAGTCAGCTAAAATTTTTATATTTGGCTCCAGACCTGAATCTGTCGTCTACTTTTTCCAAATCGAGTTTGAATACAATGTGGTCAATCTGAACTGAATATAGAAGTCTGAATGCTGAAATTTCAGCAAACTTTAAAAATGCATATCTCTTAAACCAATACTGATCTGAAGACAAGTAAGTACATTCTGGAAATCTTATTACATTGGCTACAACTTCGTCAATAAGAATATTTCCAGATTTCCATCAGAACAGCCTGAAAACTTTAGATCAAAACTGTTACTTCTTAAGCAGGTTCTGCTGAAAGTGCAGAAAAATTCTGCTGACTTTAAAATAGCATAACTTGCAGACCAGGGACTATATAGAGGCAAACCAATACTTTTTGGTATGCTATTGAAGTGTACTTTAACTCTGTTATTCACCTCAAGATCTGATTTTACAATTAACTGGATCAAAATCGAGTTTGCGTCCAGACTGGTCATTTGTCACTATAGTCTGGCCAGTTTGAACTTTTGGTTTTTGTTAGGCATTCGGTTCTCGATTTCAACTCGAGGAATGTCATAACCGACCAAGAGTTAGGATTTAACTATTTACCAAGTCAAATGGAGTTTTAAACTCATTCGAAGCCTTTTCCCTTGGATAGGCATACTAGTGTCTGATTTATGTGACTTGCCACATCACATCTTGTGATGTTGAACACAGATCGCAATTACTCGAGTTGCATCTCGTCTTCCCAGGAGGATTGTTTGGAGTACGCTTCAACATCATGGTTTGGAACTTTAAGGGGGAAGGCGAGAACTCAAGTAATGGTGGTATTCAACCATCAACCTTGGTTACAACGAGTCGTGTCAACAAGAAGACGATCAAGTAAGATTACATCTTCAAGAGGATCCAACATCCACCACCAGATTGAGTTACTCAAGGAAGAAGTGTGACTTCAAATTCACTAAAATGATCACTAAAGATATCAGTTCCTCTTGCCAGATCGAAGCGAAGGTTAAGTGAAGCATCACTAGAGACCTATAGTTAGTTGTTTTTCTCCTGATGAAGATACAATCAAGTTGAGTAGAACATGAACAAGCTTTCGAAAGGTCGAGGTAACGTGGTATATTTCTCACATTCCTTGTCAATCGTTCTGTTATGAATTCCTTAACTGTGGTCGAGTCATGAAAGTAACGCCACTCATTGAGTGTCTTTCACGACCACGGTATCCAATCCTTGCAAATCATCAGACAGTACTTGAGTTTTATGGGTGTGGTTCATTTAGTCTTGCTCAAACTATAAAACTACTGCACCATGCATGTGCACCATTTGCACCATACATCTGCATCATTTGCACCATACATATGCACCATTTGCACCATACCATATGCATATTCATTGCACCATACAACCTATGATGTATCATGAAGCATCATTACCAATGTAACACCCAAAATGGAATGCATGATAATACTAAAATTTAGAGCAAGATTGTGTACCCCATTCAAACTATTCTAAGGTGTCTAATGACTACGATCATTTCACTATATTCATTTGACTTCTTACATTGTTGATCTTCTTTCTATTGAGTGATACCTGGGCAATCGATCACTCAACCTCCCTTGCAACTAAACAAACACTTGAACTTCCATCCTTGACTTGTTTAGGTTCAAGTACCGTGATTGTTGCAACTATACCGTTCGTCATTGAGTGGTCATCAGTTCGATGATCAACCTTGAAAAATCCATGAAATTTCCTTCCTCGCGAGGATACCGTTCGTTTGTCAACCTCGTGAAACTCTTTGGGTCCATCTAAGATCTTATGTTGTTATATGGTAACCTTGCTATACTAATTACCTTGTAGTTACCATATGATTGAGTTCTTTGCTGTGTTGAAACATATGAGGATACTGAATCCTTACATCCTCATGTGCCACCGCAAAAAGGTCTTCATCTTCTGCTTCTATTGTCTGAAGACGTTGATATACCCAGAAACCTTGTAGTCGTCATATCTTCAATATTCCTGCTGTTTTGATTACATAAGAGTGTTGAGTGTCTTGCTACTCTTATGCTACGGCTAAGGAATCCTATGGTTGACTAAACATCAAATGAGGTTAATGATTGTTGTTTAACCTCGTAAACCATCTTAACTCATGTCAAGGGAAATACCACATTAAGTTGAAAGGACCTATGCAAAACCAAGCAAGCAACCAAGAATCAATGCAAGAAAAGTTTCAAACTATCAAGGTGACCTAGAGAAGCAAAGAACAAGTGCAAATTCTTCAAATCAAGACTAGGACAGGACAAGATGTCATGTCAGTGCAAGAGTACAACAATAAAGGATCAGTAACAGACATGAAAGTTTTACGATGTGATATTGTCATGTCGAGCATCCTGTCAAGGTTATCAACCTAAAGACTGGAATCTCCTGAAGCAGACTTTAGAATTTCTTAAGATGCCTGAAGATAATCACTATTTCGTAGAACCCAAGTTTTTAAGGGCATTGCCATTTTCCTTAGTCAATGACCCTCTTTTACGGGTCGTTCCCTCATCGTTCTGTTATTCTACCTGTTAGAATATCGGGACGAGATTCCTTTAAGGGGGAAGGATTGTAAAAGCCCGTTTTTCGGAAGAACAAAAACGCAAAAATGCGAACTTAAAAATTTTGAAAATAGACTTGGAAATCCAAACTCACATGAGCCATATGAGTTAAACTATGTTCACTAAAAATAGGGACTTGTTAAAACTTTACATATAGAACATGGTTGCTGATGTGGAATGGAACTTAAGGTGAAGAATCCTTAATTTCCAAGTATTCACATTTTCAATGAAAAATTAAAGGAGAAAAGAAAATAAAATAGAGAGAAAGAAAAAGGAATTATTCCAACCCTAAAATGGGACATCCAAAAATATTCAAATCTCAGGCCGTAAATTTTTCCATGACCTACTAATATTCCAATTAGACTCTCGGTAAAGTTTCAAAATTTTTGAAGCCCATTTCCCATTTATTGGACACGTACTGAGAATTTAATCAACGTCGACTTCAAATTTAAACTTTGTGCTCAACCTTGTCCAAATCAACTCCAAATTTTTCCTGAGGTTCCTTATGGTTCAAAAAGGTTAACATCAAAGTTTCAGGATTTTTGAACCTAATCTACTACTTATTTCCTTGAGTCAAGTATCACCACTTGAATTCAAATTCAAACCTGAGTTCAAATTCAACTTGCTCAGTTTTGAAATATGATTGCACCATAAAATTCTCCACATTTTATTTAGTCACTGGGCCAAAGTTGACTATTTTGGAAGCTTGTTTGCTAGCTCCATTTGAATTTTGGAAAGGGAAGGAAGAAGAGAGTGGGACCCACATGTCATACTTATCCTCAGTACTAGGAAAGGTTGGGCCCCACTGGTAACCAACTCAATGGAGAGAGATATTTTACATCTGGACTGAAGTGGATAAGGGGGGAATTGGAGTGGGCCCCACATGTCATTCTTAACCAAAACTCAAGTTTGCTTCTCTCTCTCTGTCCTTACCACGCGCGCCCTCCTTCCTTATCTTCTCACTCCCGCTCCGCTTCCTCTCCCAGGCCGCGCCGCCGCTCGCCCCCGGCACTCCTCTCCCGGCCACTGGCCGCGCCGCACAAGCAGTCCCGGCCGGCGCTACTCCCTCCTGTCGCGCCGCTCCCGTCGTGTCCCCACCTCCACGGCCGCCGGCGCCCGCCCACGGCGCCACTCCCGTTAGGCCCGCGCGCCACCTCCCTTCGCCGCCTGCGCCACCGCCGACGCCGGAGCTCCACCTCCCCGCGCCGCGCGCTCAGACCGCCCCGCCGGCCGCCTCCTCGCCTCCGGCCACAGGTTTGCGCCCCACTAGCGCCCCCTCACTGCTGGACCGCTCGGCGACCGCCCTGCTCAGTCCGCCGCCGTGCACCAACCTCGACGACGGCCGTCGTTCGTCCTCCGGGTGAGTTCTTCACCTCATGCTCCTCCCTCTACCTCTCCACTTCCCAGCTAGGTTTCTTGCTAGGTTTCTTGCCGACGGGAGTCCTGCTCACGTGTTGCAACGCTCGACCCCGAGCGCCTCCCTGGTCGTCGCGCCACGCGCGACCTTGCTGTCCACGCACCATGCGATCCACCCCGTTCGCGCCTCCTCTGTCTTCCGCCGTCACTGTCCACTTCCCCGCACGAGACTGGTCGCCATGAAGCCTCTGCGGTGCTCCTGTCAAGCTGTTGCGCCATCCAACGGTACTCAGCGCCACTGCTCACCGTCCTGGTCACCAGCACGCCGCGGGCATGGTCACCAGTGTGCATCCATCGTCCACAAGCCGTCAGCACCCCTCTTGCCATGGTCCGGCACTCAACATATAGTTCCAGCACCACACGTCGCTTGTCGGCCGCGTGAACTTGTTTCCTGCGCCATAGTCCCCACCCCCTTCCTTGCCACAGCAGCGTTGTGTTGGTCGCGATGTTCCCCTTCGTGATTGCATCCAACCAGAGATGTGAATAGGTCATAAGATGCACAAGGTGCAGGAACATGTGGATGACATCTCGGTGACATCATTTAGGCCAAGGGAAGACATCGGGACATGTTCACTTGAACCACCAGGATGTCTTGCTCGAGCAGACATGCCTATTGTTGGAAGCATGAGGACTGTGCACAATTATGCGTATGAATGGTTGATCCATGGATGAGGCTTGATGGTTAGTGTGGTTGCTGCATGCACACGATTAAAGGTGATGCAGAGTATAGTAGTTGCCATGGCTTGACCATCCGCGCTAGTCTAAAGTCAGGTGCATGTCCAGGATACACTGATCGTCATGTACTTGTATTGTTTAGAGAGTATCACAACATAGATATTTGAGGGTAGTCACTAAGTGGTGATTCTTCCTTATGGGTACCTTTAGCTTGTCATATCTTTCCACTCTTCCTGAGCCTCTTGTCTAGGGATCCATCTCGTGCAGGTAGAAGTATTAATCTTCTTGCTCATCTTTTGGATATCAAGAAGTTTAATCATCTCCTGTCTTATATAGATACTAGGAACCCTATAGTTGTTTCCTCATGGCATTTCCAACGATGGTCATCGGGCCCAATTAAGTTAAGTCGATGCCAGAGTGATCGAGTCCTAGTTGTAATCTATATGCTCGATGAAATGCCTTCTAGGTCAAACCAAGTGGGTCGGTGATCACCGATGACCTGTGGTAGAGGAATGCGAGAACGTCGCGACCAACAAGGAGAACTAGACCAGGGGTAACCTTGGATAAGAGTTCCTTGGTTGTGTTGAGGATGTTCCCTAACCGATCATAGGATTGGTTAACTTGGTGTACCACTTCATCGACGACAGGTTCGTCGAGTCCCTTATCAACAACCGAGTCGACATCACTAGCCTAAAGACTCACAAGGTGGTGTTCGGGATTCTGCTCACCCCATTGACGAGTCTGGGTCGATGTGGACCTGGCTAATCTGATCTTCCCGTGATGGTAAAGCATGACCGTCACGACAAGGTCTCGCATCATGTTCGAGTTCCAGGAGTTCACCGAGCTCATCTGGACAATCTTGCAAAGGACACTGCAATAGTGTCACGTAAGCACTTGAACGATGCTCGAGAAGCTTGCCGTAGAAACTACTTTACCTAAAGGTCATTTGAACGTTGTCTTGGTATTCACGTCAGGTTAACAAGGCTCGTTATGATGTCTTAAGTCCAAAGAATGTTGACCTCACTTCACTCCCAAGTGTCGCTAGGGTTTCATCCTGGTTCATCCTTATCAGGACCCTGCGATCACACTTGTCACGTAATTAGGTTTACTCCTTAGTGAGTTTGTGTAACTTCATTGGTCGACTTCTAAGTCACAACCTCTTGTTGCACAGTTCACTCATGCCTTAAGCTTTCAATGCTCCATCTTGATCGCTTAGTCTTCCTTACATCACACAGTCCAGTAATAATTCTTCACCATTCTACCTTATCACTCTTTGGGCGGCATAGCTCCAAGTGTCGAGTGCTAAATTGCGATGTGTCATTACATTGCACCTTTCAGTGCTTATCTCGACACTACTATGCCACCTTGACTCTTAGGTCATCCTTACCCTACCAGTCCAACACTTTCACACCATTCAGCTGTATCGTCCTTGAGTGGCATAGCGTCAAGTGTTGAGTGCCAAGTTGCAATGTGTGCTTACATTGCACCTTTCAATTCACACCTCGATACTACTATGACCACTTGACTTCATCCTTCGTTCATTCACACAACAGAGGCATATCTGTCCTTCCTAGTCGGACTCCTCATTCTTAGAGTTTACACAACCCCGTGGAGTCTTTTCTTAAATTACTTAATTACATAATTACTTATATGCATATCATGTCGATAGGAAACGTGATGGTAGGTGATCGACGAGGAGCTTCACTTGGAGGAGAAGGCCGATGTGTTTCCACTAAGGTTCCATGGCAGGTTCTCCGGAGGAAGATCAAGCCCTAACAATTGACATTTGTTCAGTCGCAAACTAAGGCAAGCCCCGGTTTGCATTTAAGTCGTTTATAAACTTTTGCTTTATCACTATGATGAGTAGTATATGAATTGTGCATTACGTTTAGGGTGAATGATACTCCACATGCATGACCAAAAATCCCAGGGTTTATTTGGCACGAGTTACAGTTGGCCTGTAGTAACTGCTTTGCTAATGCATAGGAAATCCGGTAGAAGTCGAGTAGTTGGAATCTACTCGCGAGAGATGTATCTCACAGGATTGGTTGAATAGAAAATGGCTTAATATAATGAAATTGAGACCGGGCAGGGAATGGATAGGAAGCGGCGAGAATTGAGTCTCGGTCGCATAGCCCTGCCTGTGTCGATTAAGGCCCGTCCGTATGCAGCCCCTTCGGACAAGCTTGAATAGTACCGGCAATATAATGGACATATGGAATCCAATAAACTGATGTAACTTGATAACTGGGATGTCGAGACCCATTAACTCACCATCGATAGGGGTGGGTTGAGGACAGTAAGGTGTAAATCGGTCGGCGGACACATGAGGTGTTCCGTGCGGAGACCTTCTGTTTGCGGAGGTGAGACGGGCTCAACATTCGAGTTTCTTGTGAAAGGTGGCCATATACGCATAGTACTGAAGTGTTATGTAGGTACAGGTGTGCTCGCTGACACTTCCGAACGACGTATGTGTCGTGTTGTCCGGGTGTGTCTTGATTGCAATCACTGCCCCTCGCAGTAATAGAGTACCACTTGTTCACTGAGCGGTGACGTAGTAAATACTAAAGAAGTCAGAAAAGTCATATGGTATTGAATTATAATTACTTTGCAACCTTGTATGATTTAGAGATAGTATAATTAAAAGTTTACAGTTTCCCCATACTTTAGCTGTAATAGCATTATGTGCTTTGGGCATGTCATATCATTGGTAAAGCATTTCTTGTTTGATTGTGGAGCCCATGATGTGCCGTGCTCAGAGAATGTCATTTGCTACTTAAAACTTGATTATAAGGATCCACTTGTAGGCGAGTCATTTATGCTATTCCTTACCTATGTTTAGTGTCCCCTTGCATCTGTCTAGTGAGACGGTTAAGTCTTGCTGAGCCTTATGCTCACGTTTGCGCTTTAACGATTTTTGCAGGTATTAGTTTTATTTCTGCTGTTCAGGTTGTACATGAGACTCGAGTTGTCGAGATAAATCTCATGTGAGCCACGCCGCTGCTGTATGTTCTTCGTGTTGCTAGTGAGAATCGTCCTAGGGCATGGACGTCTTCTCTCCTGCTTAGCTAGGTGAGATTATGAGTATGTATTTTCCGCTGCGTGTGTACTTCTATTGTACACTCTTTTGTAAACTCTTCTTATTATGAAATGAAAACTTTATATGTTTTGGTATCCTTTTTGTGTGTGCTGTTAGGTGCCGCATCGCACGGTACCACCCAATGAGATCCTCGGATGTGTGGACTCCGGTCCCCACAACAAGAGCCTCGCAGAGCGCACCAAGAAGTTGGAGGAGCTCTGGGAGAAGGAGGAGAAGAAGGCCTGGTAGCATGAACAGGACCTCACCAAGAGGGAGAACGAAGTTGCTGCTAGGGAGAAGAAAGTGTCGGGCCGGGAGAAAGACCTGGTTGACCGCTATAACAAGATCCACATCCGGAAAGAGGAGCTTGGTAAACTCGAAAGGCAAGTTGCTGAAAAGATTCAGCAGCACGCCAAAGAGGTCGAGCGCCTTGCCCGGGAGGATTCGGAACTTGCGGCGACCAAGAGGTCCTTGGAAGAGGTGCGAGGCTCAAGGGCTGCGGAGTCCCAATAGGTTTGGGACTTCTTGGGCAAAGCCAATGACGCGCTGACGATGCTGGGTTTTAGTCCCGTGCGTCCGGACGATCCGGAGTCGAAGCTGGACTAGGTGTTGAGCTCGGCGGGCAGCAAACTCAACAAGATGGGCGATGTCATCGCGGATCAATTGGAAACTAAAGGGAAATCCCTTACACAGAATGTCGCAGAATACATGCTGACGTGCTACACAAGTCGGGATCCTCACTTCCCACTAGACCCGGTGCTTGAACGTCCCATTGACGGAGAGGGAGATGCCGCCAAGGCCAGCGTGTCGGAGGTTTCCTCATTCTTCCGTAGGATGTAGGACTTTTTCCTTGTAGCTCCCACTTGTATCTTCTCTTCTTTTCTAAAATTTTGTAATGTCTTGTCCTCAGATGAATGAAATCCAAAAAATTTATGAATTTCATTTTTTTGTCTTCGACCTTTGTCTCACTTGGCCCCCTGGTAGATGTGCAAAATTTGATTACGGACACGTACCAAGAGGATGTAACATTTTGTTGAGGACTTGATCGATTCGAACTTGTAGAATATAGGTCTGAAGTCTTGTTGCGTTGACAGTAGAAGCCCCTGAGGTTGTTGGAGCTTAGTAGCTCCGGTTGCGACCACCGTCGGAGCTTAGTAGCTCTGGCAGCGGCCACCGTCAACACGTGGAGCATTGATAGAAGGTCCTCTGGTGTTGTCAGAGCTTGGTAGCTCTGGCATCGACCACTGTCAACACATAGAGGTTCGACGGCAGGGAGTATTCTTCCACCATCTTTTCTTCATGTTGACGGATGGCCCCCTGGATTCGTTGGAACTTGATAGCTCCAGAAACGCTCACTATTAGTGTTTAAAACATTGACAGTGAGCTCCCTTGGGGAATGTTGGAGCTTTGATAGCTCCAGCATTATGTACCATCATCACGAGATTTTTATTTTTCCTGCACACTAATGTTAAGAAAAACAGTAAAATCCATTTCCTATCTATAACTCAATTGCAGCTTACTATTCCTGAAAGAAATTTTAGATCGACAGCAATTCTGTATACAATCAAGCGCATTTGTTTGTTTTCTCCAGGTCCAATCGTTTCCTGGACTCACCTTACTTAGACCCGCTGGGGTGTAGGTAGAGTGGTGTACTTAGGGTGCAGGACCAGGCTAAGTCGATAGCACACTCCGGACCTAGATTGGCTTGGCGACGTTCAGGCGAGTAGACCATTCAACAATGTTAAGACCCGAAAGATTTAATAATGCAACTTGAATTATACATGAATTACTAGAGCTAAAGTTTCTTGAGAATTGCACAACTTTGTTATAGACAAGAAAGAGAAAAGTCAAAATGAATGAGCATGTACAAAATAAATGCATGTGGATTCTGTTTTCACATAATGATGTCTTTCATTATAGGTCCGGGGTACAGGGGAAACAAGTACACTCTTAGGGTACGGAACCAGGCTATGTGTGTTGTGTTTCTTGTTTGACCCAGAGTAGCTAGCTATACTTTTAGTTCTGGGACTGTGACAAGTGTTGCTTGAACCTTGCGGACCTTCCGGGAAAGGTCCGGCTGTTCTCCCGTAGGAGCTACCCGACTCTGTACAATGACACTATAACATACATCACATATAATTACAGACTCACGTCCATGATGTTAAGCGTAGAACTTACGGGGGTGCTCAATGTTCCAAGGATTAGGGAGTGGTGTCCCATCCTCGGTTGCCAAGCGAACGCATCCGGGACAGGATACTTTAATCACTCGAAAGTGACCTTCCCAGCTGGGGGAAGTTTGTTTAACCCTTCTCAAGTTTGTATTCTCCGTAGCACCAGATCGCCTTCCTTGAGCTGTCGGTTATGCACATGCCTTTGGTGGTAGCACCGGAGCGCTTGGCGATATTGTGCGTTTCGAATAGCTGCTCGGCACCTTCCCTCTTCGACGAGGTCAAGGTCTTCACGCTGGAGCTGGTCCTGCGTGGCTTCGTCGAAGGTCCGGACCCGGAGCGGCCCCAAGGTGATTTCTAGAGGAAGGACTGCTTCAGCTCCGTACACTAGGAAGAAGGGTGTCTCTCTAGTTGACCGGTTTGGAGTTGTCCTGTTTGCCCACAAGGTGGGAGGAAGCTCTTCAATCCAGTTGGCTCCATGTTTTTTTAGGCGCTCATATGTGCGCGTCTTGAGTCCTTTTAGGATTTTTTCATTTGCTCTCTCAGCTTGTCCATTGCTTGCCGGGTGAGCTACGGAAGCGTAGCTGACTTGGATGTCAAGGTCTTCGCAATATCCTTGGAATGCAGAGCTTGTGAATTGGGTCCCATTGTCAGTTATGATCTTGTTTGGGACTCCAAATCAGCATACTATGGACTGCAAGAAATTGATAGTTGATTGGTTGTTTATTGTCACAACTGGAGTTGCTTCCGGCCACTTGGTGAACTTGTCGATGGCGACGTACAGGAACTTGTAACCTCCAACGGCTCTTGGGAGAGGTCCCAAGATATCCATCCCCCACACAGCAAACGGACATGTAGGAGGTATCATTTGTAAGGGTTGAGCTGGTGTGTGAATTTACTTTGCATGAAACTGACATGCTTCACATTTCTTCACTAGCTCGGTTGCATCCTGGAGTGTTGTAGGCTAGTAAAAACCATGCCGGAAGGCTTTACCGACCAACGTGTAGGAAGACGTGTGGTTCCTCCACTCGCCTCCGTGGATTTCCGCAAGAAGTTCGCAGTCTTCTTCCCTTATAGTGCACCGCATTAGGATGCCGTTGGCACCACGGCGGTAGAGATCCCCTTCTATCAGTGTGTATCTTTTAGCCAATCTGACTATCTGGTCAGCAGATACATTATCTTCAGGAAGGAAATTGTCTTTCAAGTAGCTTCGGATCTCCGAGAGCCATGCATCAGAGCTAACTTGAGCATTTGAGTCTTGTGTGTTGGGTTGCTCGGAGCTTCCGGCAGCACCTACGACCCTTGATGGACACCATGGTAACAGGGCCATCGGGACCGCCAGCTTCGAGGTGCTGGTCTTGCCCCCTTCGCTCAGTTCGGCAGGCTGAGTTGTTGGTCTTGACAATCTCAAGACGAAAGTTCTGTCGGGAACCGGAGCTCCGGTTGAAGCTTTCATTGAGATTCGTCAGCTTCAGCATTATTGAGACGCTAGACATGGCAAAGATCCAGGACTTTGAAGTCCTTCTGAAGCTTCTGGATTTCAACTAGATATGCAACTAGTTGAGGGTTATTGCAGCAGCATTCACCTTTTACTTGTTTTATTATGAGCTGCGAGTCACCCTTTACCAACAGCTGCTTGACACCATATGACAGTGCCACCTTGAGCCCATAGATTAGAGCTTCATACTCTGCCATGTTATTGGTCGCCTTGAAGTCAAGGTGAACCATGTATTTGACCTTCTCCCTGGTCAGAGCGAGGAGAAGGACTCCAGCTCCGACCCCCTGCTTCTGCACGGAGCCTTCAAAGTAGAGAGTCCAATGAGGCTCGGTGAAGACCGGAACCTTGGGTTCCGGTTTCTGCTCACTGGGGCCCCCACGATTTGATGGGGATGGGGTCCATTCAGCCACGAAGTTCGTCAATGCTTGACTCTTGATTGCTTGTCTTGGTATGAATTCAAGATCAAACTCGGCCGATTCCGCTGCCCACTTTGCAATGTTCCCAGTAGAGTTGGGGTTATGCAAGATTGCATGCAGTGGATAAGAAGTTACCACTGAAATCTTGTGAGCTTGGAAGTACGGACTTTCTTCGGGGACCTTCAGGTTCTTGCTTGAAGAACCCGGAGCTTCTTCTGAAGTGACCCGTACCTTTCCGAAGGGGTTCGGATCTTCTTGTTTAGCAACAGTAACTCCTCCACTTGAAGGAGGTTGATCCTCTGGCGTCTCACCTTGAGGGTCCGGGTCTGGGAGCTGGGACCCAGACTCGCCTTCAGGTAGCTCCGAACCTTCCTGGAGGGGTCTGGATTCCTGAACTGGGGATGGTTTTGGTCTTTCCGCAACCAAGACCATGCTGACAACTTCGTCAGTTGCCGAAATGTAAAGCAGAAGTGGCTCACCAGGATTCGGAGCTACCAAAGTTGGTAGCGTGGTGAGGAGCTGTTTTAGCTCTTGGAAAGCCTTTTCTGCTCCTTCAGACCATTGGAATGGTCTGGACTTCCTCAATAATTTGAATAACGGTAGCGCCCGTTCCGCCAATCTTGAGATGAACTGGCTAAGGGCAGCTAGACATCTAGTCAGCTTCTGGACATCCTTGATGCGGGCTGGTGGCCGCATGTCTTCAATAGCTTTAATCTTCGCCGGATTTGCTTCTATTCCTTGGTGGTTCACCAAGAATCCAAGAAGCTTTCCGGAGCTAACCCCAAAGACACAATTGTCTGGGTTCAACTTTGTGCGTGTGATTCGCAACTTGTCGAAGATAGCTTGCAAGGTGTCAAGAAATGACTCCTTGTTCTTGATCTTGACGACGATGTCATCAACGTACACTTCCACTACATCTCTGATAAGCTCTCCAAAAGTTTTGTACATAGCTCGTACAAACGTTGAAGCAGCATTTTTTAGACCGAATTGCATGGCGGTGTAACAATATAATCCATCTATTGTGATGAAGGAAGTATGATCTTCATCTTCCCTAGACATTCTGATTTGATGATACCCAGAATATGCGTCTACGAAACACAGTAATTCACACCCGGAGGTGGAATCCACTATCTAATCTATTCTAGGTAGTGGAAATGGATCCTTTGGGCATGCCTTATTCAGTGTAGTGTAGTCGATACACATCCGAACCTTCCCGCCGGCCTTAGGTACAACGATTGGGTTTGCCAGACATTTTGGGTGGAAGACTTCTCGGGTGAATCCAGCTTCGAGCAAGTTCTTCACTTCTTGATGTATGAAGTTTTGTCGCTCTACTGATTGCTTCTGAGGCTTCTGATGTACAGGTCGGGCGTCGAGATAAATCTTCAGATTGTGCTCAATCACTTCCATAGGGATCCCAGGCATTTGTGGCGGTTGCCAGGCAAACACGTCGACATTAGCCCAGAGGAAAGTGATGAGCACGAGTTCCTATTTGTTGCTCAGACCTCTCGATATACGGGTGGTCTGAGCGACATTGGAACCAATTTGGACGACTTTGATGGGAATGTCGGTGTCGCCGCTTGGTTGCACACGAGGTGTGGAGGTTGAGCCTTGATGACGAATGCTCGGGGGCTTCAGAGCTTGTTCCTTTCCGAATTCTTCCACCTGCGTTTTAGCAAGCGCGTGGAGTTCTTCTAGATCAGTAACTCCGGCAGTGCAATCTCCGCGGATCCGGAGTACGCCTGAGGGTGTTGGCATCTTCAACACCAAGTAGCCATAATGAGCAGCAGCCATGAATTTGTACAAGCCTGGCCTGCCCAAGATGGCGTTGAATGGTAAGTTGATCTGCGCCACGTCGAAGACAAACTTCTCGGTCCTGTAATTCTCCCGAGTCCCGAAGGTCACCGGGAGAGTAATGGCACCGAGTGGAGTGATGGCCCTCAGACCTACTCCGGAGAAAGGTCGGGAGGGGCGAAGATCCGAAGGTCAGAGCTGAAGCTTGACGAAGGCCTTGAAGCTTATGAGGTTCAGCCCCGAACCTCCGCCCACCATTACATGGTGGAGCTGGATGTTGTTGATGGTCGGAGATACCATCAATGGGAGTTAGCCAGCTCCGATCATGTTCCCAAGGCAGTCTTAAGCATCGAAGGTGATGGCAGTTTCCATCCACTTTCGGTGCGGCTCCGCCCTGGTGGTGGGAGCTACTAATGCCATGTCCTGCCGCATTGTCTTGAGGACACGGCGGGAGGTGATGTCCCACAAACCACCAAAGATGGTGTTCATGGTCTTCCAGCGCTCGTTGTTGGAGACGTCGGAGTCGTCATCAACGGAGGTGTAAACAACCTTCAAGACCTTTTTAGGGTCCTGAAAGCCTAACTCCTCTTCAGTCGAAGCTTCGTCAACTTTTTGTTTTCCCTCCCTTTGACGGAAAGGAGCTTCTTCTCGGCGCTTGTTGTAGCGCTCGGCAAGGTTCTGGAACTCTCGGCAGCCTTCCAAGTTGTGGCTATTCGTCTTGTGTATGGGACACCACATCTTGGAACTGGCACCATCTTCAGACGACGGTCGAGGTCGTTTCTCGGGGCGTGGCCCCCGGCCACCCGGAGCTGCGACAGCAGCGGTAGTGGTTGTGCCGGCCGACGACTTCTTCTTGCCGTTGGACTTTTTCTTCTTCTTACCACACCCAGAGGTAGCGGCTTCACTCTTGGAGGACTTTTTGTTGTCCTCCGGAGGTGGTTGGGAGTGCATTTCATGGCCCTCCATAGCTTTGGCACACTTCTCTGCCAAGCTGGAGAGTTTCATGACGCTGGTGACTTCCTTGGTCGCCAGCTTCTCCAGCATCTTCTTGTATCGCACGCCCTATCTGAATGCCACAATAACAGAAGCGCTTGAGATATAAGGAATGGTATTTCGTAGCTGGGAGAACCTCTGGATGAAAGATTGCAGGGACTCTCCCCCTTTTTGCTTGACCGCAAAGAGGTCTAGTTCGGTGCCTGGTCGGGTGTATGAGCTCCCGAAGTTGGCGGTGAACTGTTGGCACAACTCCGCCCAACTGTTGATGGAGTCAGGCGGAAGGCTCATGAACCAAGACCTGGCGGTCCTAGTCAAAGCCACAGAGAAATAATTGGCCAACACGGCCTCATTTCCCCAGCCGCAAGGATAGTGGTGGAGTAAATTTGGAGAAATTCAGCGGGATTGACAATCCCGTCAAATTTCTCTGGCAGGTGAGGCTAGAATTTCTGCGACCATCTGACCATGCGTAGGTGCATGGCCAGGGCACAACAACCTCCTCCTACTCCTTCTGGAGCAGGGCTGTCTTGAGCCTCTCGCCTCTCGCGAGCTCGCTCGATGTAGACGCAGCCGTCCTATTGATGGTAATGGTGATCGATCTTTGCCCGGAGGTCATGAGTCGAAAGCCCTTATCTTGTGAGTGTGTCGCGCCCCGGAAGGCAGTGACGTCACCTGCTGAGACGCAGCACGCCTCCTGTGTTGTGAAGCGTGCGGACCGAGTCTACCCGCCAAGGTCCGATGCTGCGATTGGACCCACCCCGAGGGGGGGTACCTTGATTGCTGATGCCATCGACTGCTGCTGCAACCAGATGTTCCACATCAGCTCTCCATTGCTCCATCGCACTCTGGGGTGCTCCTAGAGGCGGTGGATGTTGGAGAAGAGCACGCGCGACATTAATCGCGTGTTCAGGGTTGTTGTTCACCGATGTAGTGACCTACGCAGACGCCCCATCTCGACGTCCAGCTTGATTCACAGAAGCAGATGGTGGTGGCGGTGGCATGACTTCTGCTGGAGCCACGACACCTGCTGGTTGCTGCATGTTGGAGGGATTGTCTCCAGCAGGTTGCACAGCGTGGTTACTGTTGGATGATCCAGCAGCAGAGTTCACCATGTTTGAATCTTGGGCACCCCCCTACCTGGCGCGCCAACTGTCGGAGTGTGATTCCGGCAATTCTCCCAGTACTACTGTTGGTAGCCCGCGGAGTTTGTAGTTCGATTATGGGTGCGCAGATATTCAGAACAAGATGATGAGTTGACACGAGGATTTACGTGGTTCGGGTCGCCTGAGCATAATACCCTACTCCATGGGTGTGTGTTGTTGTTGTATTGAGCGTCTGAGCGCTTGAGTGTCAGAGACTAGAGTGTCTTGAGCACGTGTGCACGTCTGTTTTCGTGTGTCGCTCGACCAGTCCTTTTATAGTACAAGGACTGGTCCTTACATCGTTAGCCTGGCCCGACATGTGGCTCTGGCGGTTACTGATGCTTAATACACAATTAATGTACTTAATTACCCTTAATAACATGGTAACGCCCCTTGATGGTGGCGTTACTGGTATTAAGGGTCCTCCGATCGTGTGTCATTAGGATAGCATTAATGACACATAATCGGGTCTTGAAGCTTTAATTATTCCTTAAAGGTCCGAGCCGTTGGAGATCCACCAACCCGTCTGCTGAAGTTGAAGGTCCGATGGTTGGACACGTGGCAGCTCCGAAGCTTACTATCTTGGACGAGTAGGTCTGGTGCTGTTGTACACGTGTCGATACCGGAGCTTCCCTCTATCGGGGGTTAGGTCCAGGGGTGCCACACGGGTATCTAGTCCAGAGCTTTCCCATGTGTGGAATGTAGCTCCAGTTTAACGATACACGTGGCGGCACTGGGACTAACCATAGAAGGGAGGCAGGTCCGGTTCCGTATGACACGTGGGGCCTTCGGAGGTCTTCAACTCAGACAGGTGAAGTTCCTTTGAGCTCTTTGCGGTCCCAAAGGGTATCCGGTATGCAGGGTACCGACAGGCCCGAATACTCATCGTGTCGGGTTGGGCCACGTACCGTGCCAGACTGTCGGGCTTCGTGCTACCTGAAAAAGGCCCGGCCCATGTCCCACCTCTAGTAAGCAGTGGGAGCAAATCAATGGAAGGGGACCTCTTACTTGCAGCAGCAGTCAAACAGATCTACTGAGATTGCTAATATAACTGATTTTACAACTTTACAGGAGATTAATCAAGGAAAGCAAAGTCAATGCACGAAGGGAGGAGCAGGAGCTCTCACATGGCGGAGGCAACTTACCAGGCGAAAGAAATTCTGGGAACGAATGCTGAAAGCAGATCGATAGGAGCAAGGAGCAGCCCTGGGAGAGGAAAAACCGACGCAAGAGGAGTGGCCCTTAGAGCTGGATCGGTTCTGGTGGCGCTGGGGTAAGGGGAAAAATTCTGGTTCTTTTTATATATAAGTTGACCTAGTGTATTATCCGACGGTTGAAATTAAATCAGCTCATAACAGATTCATCCTATTCTCGAATCAAGCGTATAAATGATAAAATAGAATTTTCTCGATGAGCTCTACGCATCTATGGTGTCCGATCGTCCATCGGATCAAAGATTCAAGGAGTCAAATTTCGGTCAACCCTCTAGTATTTCTCGACACAAAGATAATTTTTGTGAAATCGGTTCGACGAACTCAATGCACCTAAGGTCTTGGATCGTCCATCAGATCAATGGTCCAATGAGTCAAGTTTGGTCAACCCTATGTATTCTTGACCGCAAAATTATTTTTTCTAAATGTTCAGGATATTACATTCTCCCCCTTCAACAGAATTCGCCCTCGAATTCTTTATTATCACTATAGAGAAAATGATACGAACTGTTAATTTGAAGAAACTATAAATGTCCACCGGTGTTGCATAGTTCAAGATATTTCTCTTGCATCTTAGACTCAAGCTCCCAAGTGGAGTGGTTCCATGATCAGGTTGGTTCGTCCACAAAACCTTCACAAATTTGAATGACTTGCGTCTAAGCACCCTCTCACACGCCTCCAAAATCCTCACAAGATGAGACGCAACTGATAGATCTTGTTCAATAGTCACTGGCTCTATGACTCTATGATGCTCTGGATCTCTCATATACTTTCTCAACATTGAGACATGGAATACATTGTGAAGTCCTCTCATTGAATCTGGCAACTCTAATCGATATGCCAATTTTCCCACCCGTTGCTCGATAACAAAGGGTCCAATATATCTTGGACTAAGCTTTTCCTTAGTACCAAATCTCACAACACCCTTGGTAGGCGACACCCTAAGAAGAACCTCATAACCTTCTTGAAACTCCAAGTCTCGCATTCTAATTTTAGCGTAGCTCTTATGTCTACATCATGTTCTTGAATTTTAATAACTCGCTTAGCCAATGTTGGACCTATCTGGACTAAGAACAACTTCCTCACCAATTGCATCCTAACCAAGTGGCGACCTAGTCTTCCTTCCACAAAAGCCTCATATGGTGCACGCGAACACTAGTGATAGATGTTATTTTAAGAAAACTCCACAAGAGGTAAATGATTTCCCAACTTCCTTTCCAAGATAGAACACATGATCTGAGTATATCTTCTAGGGTCTGAATCATACCCTCCGATTGTCCATCTGTCTAAGGATGAAAAGAGGTGCTCATCCTTAGTGTTGTGCCCAATGCTAATTATAAGCTCTCCCACAGCTTGGAGACAAACTTAGCATCCCTAGCTGAAACAATAGTGCAAGGTACACTATGCAGTCGCACTACTTCTCTCATATAAATAGGCACCAAATCGCTCACTGAACTAGTAGACCGAATAGGAATAAAGTGAGCCACCTTACTAAGACTATCAACTACCACCCAAATAGTATCTTCTCCTCTTGGAGAACATGGTAAGCAAACAACAAAATCCATAGAGGTATCCTCCCACGACCAAACGGGAACCTTAAGAGACTGTAATTTCCCAGCGATACTCTTATGCTCAGCCTTCACTCGTCAAACCCCACATGAAGTCACATACTTTGCTACATCCACCTTCATCCTCTCCCACCAATAGATTTTCTTCAAATCATGGTACATCTTATTCTCTCCAGAATGCATGGTATAACGAGTGCAATGTGCCTATTTAAGAGTATCTTGCTTAACTTGAGATGTTTGTGGTACGCATAAACGACCACGAAACCGAACGGCCCCAACAACATCCAAAGTGAAATCCCCGACCTTTCCTTCTTGAATTCGTTTCTTAACCTCTAGCAACAAGTGGTCTTGTTGTTGTGCCTCTAAGACTCGTTCTGGGATATCTGATGATAAGATTAGTTGAGTCTCTACTTCCGCAACTCCAACATAGCAATAAGAAATGTCCATCCACTCAAAATCAGCTATTAAGGGATTCATAGTAGGAGGAGTAGCTCTACGGCTTAATGCATCAGCCTCTACATTTGCTTTACCAGGTCCATACTGGATATTCAAGTCATAGTCCTTGATCAATTCCAACCATCATCGTTGTCTCAAATTTAAGTCATGAGTGAATATATACTTCAAACTCTTATGGTCTGTGAAAATGTCACATGACTCGCCATATAAATAATGTCTCCAAATTTTCAGTGCGAAGACTACCGTAGTAAGCTCTAGATCATGGGTGGGAAAATTTTGCTCATGTGTCTTCACCTGCCTTGAGTCATAGGCGATCACTTTTCCTTCTTGCATAAGTACACAACCCAGTCCAATGCGAGAGGCATCTGAATAGACAGGCAAAGATTTACCAGGCTTAGGAAGGGCAAGGATAGGAGCATTGACCAACTTCTCCTTCAATAATTAGAAGCAACACTCTCATTCTTGAGTCAACACGAACTTGACATTTTTTTTGGATAAGTTATGTCATAAGCTTAGCAATGCAAGAGAAATCCTTTACAAAGCGACGGTAATAACCAGCCATACCTAGGAAACTCCTAACCTCCTTGACATATTTTGGTCTTTTCCATTCAACTATTATGAAAACTTTGCTTGGATCAACAGAGATGCCATGTTCATTAACTACATGTCCCAGAAAGACAACTTCCGATAGCCAAAACTCACACTTCTTCAATTTAGCATATAACTTATGATTTCTCAGGGTCTCAAGAACTCTCCTCAAATGTTTCTCATGTTCAGCTTCAGTCTTGGAGAAGACGAGTATATCATCAATAAAGACCACTACAAACTCCTCCAATCCATAAAGCATATTATTCATCGTCTCCATAAAGTATGCAGGTGCATTAGTTAGTCCAAAAGACATAACTCTAATCTCATAATGACCATACATGGTGGAAAAAGCTATCTTCTCAATATCCTCCTCTCGAACAGGAATTTGATTATAGCCAGATTGAAGGGCAATTTTGGAAACACTCTGACTCCTATTAATCATCAAATAACACATCAATGTGAGGTAATGAATATTTGTTCTTAATCATCATGGCATTTAAGCCACGATAATCTACACACATAGCCAACTTTCATCTTTCTTCTTAGTGAACAACTACGATGTATCAACTTCTTTGCCAATAGATCATCCAACTGCTTTCTCAACTCCTCTTTAAAAGGATGAGAAAATCAGTAGGGAGCAATGGATACATGATGTTACCAGGTATAAGATCAATGCAAAACTCCACTTCTCGCTTAGGTGGCATTCCTTGCAGCTCATCAGGGAAAACATCAGAGTAGTCTCGCACTACTGGAATATCCCGAATCACCACTGATCTTGTCTGCTTCTCAACATGGCTCCATAGAAGCCTATCTTTACAGGATAATGACTAGGAAAAATATTTGCCATCATAGATAAAGAACAAAGAGGTGCATCTGCTTGAAAAGTGATAATCTTCCCAGATGGCGCCACTAACGTGAAGGTCTTTCAAGAACAAGATATAATGGCTCGATAGCAGTATAGCCAATCCATGCCCAGGATAACATCAAAAACCGGTTGTGGAATCACCATTAGATTAGCTACGAATTTGTCATCTCCTATAGAAATAGTGCAACCAAGACACACCACAAAACTAGAAACCAAGCCTCTGGGAGAACTAACACGAGCCTATTTAGATATCTCTTGAATAGAAATATTTGCCTCTCTTATGAAACCAAGTGAAATGAACAAACATATTGCACCCGGATCAAGTAAAACATGAGTGTAATGAGAGTCAACAACGACAATACCTGAAACCACATATGGGTGACTCAAAGATTGCGTAGGCACAATGTAGACTTTAGTAGGAGTAGAAGTAGATCCATCCGCAAGGTGCTGAAGTGGGCTAAGTAGGAGGAGCAGGTGAAGCTGAAAGCTGTAGTGAAATATGTGGGGCATGAAGTTGAAGCACGAAAGAGTAGTAGTCTGGTGGATAAAAGTACTACTAAGAAGCTTATAATATGAGGTGGAGCACTAGTCATCATCTAAACGACAATGCGAGGAGCATTGACTGTGCAAGATGAACCCCTAGCATTGATCACCGGGGTGGGTACTAAGAAAGAAGAATTTGACATTTGTCACTTCATAATAGAATTTTGTTTTTTCTTGCAATCCACTCATTTATGTCCGTCTCACATAGACATGAGAGGTCCTAGAAAACCACACTCTGGAGTATAATGGAGCTTCCTACACTTGAAGCAAATCCAAACTTGTCCTGTAACTGGAAACATATATCAGCATTTAAAGTACTAATGTCATGGCTACTTAGGTTCGAAAGACTGTTGGGAGGAGCAGTTTTCCTTAAACATCTTGAAAGGTCTTGTTGAGCAAACTCTCCTCTTTCCTAGTGAACTCTCTTATGATCACTACCCGTGATAGTCAGACTCCCTCTATGTATCTACTACAGAACTATAAGCTGAAATTAGGTCTTTATACCACGATAATCCTCAACTACTGTGATTTATGTGGTGGGAGGATTTCTTCCCACCACCTTCCTTTATCAAGCATTACTTCACATGAAAAACATCCTAGACTTCTCACGCCATTATATGCAACTCTAGGCATAAAAAGAACAATTTCGCTGAAATCTCTCCACTATGACATCTAACACTCCTCTTCGAAGGTATAATTCTAATAGTTCAAAATAAAACAAAAAATTGATTAACAAAATATCATTATAGAAAAAGTTAAACAAGAGAGAAAATATGCAACAAGAAGAATGCAAGGCATGCCCATGAAGCTCATCCTTCTGTGCATAAGTGTGTCAATTTTACTTTTATGTGTATGTCAATTTATTTTTATACTCATTCATCATTAAAATCCATGAATAAACAATAAAACCTCGGCTCTGAGTACCAACTGTAAAGCCCCAAGTTTAAACTCCCCTGAGCGCTACTACTAACATATAAGATTTTTCTACTAAGTATAGAAATAATTAGAAATTTTGACAAAATATTCCCTATAAAGTCAAATAATTGCGGGCAACACAATGCAATTATAAGATCAATAACATCCACAAGCAGTAATAAGAAGCATTCAATCACTGTAACTGAAGTAAACATCCTAAAGAATCAAACGACCTCACGACAGTTATTAATAGCACAATAACTCGATAAATAATTAATAAAGTTCACAATCTAATTTATGAATTGGTTGGTGTGCTTAAGTGTAGGTTATATCCTCTTCCCATGCGTGCTTCAATCAATGAGTACCTAAAAACTAAATAAACACAAGAGTGAGTAAAAACACTAAGCAAGTACACTTAGAGTTAGAAGAATGATAGAATCAAACCGAATGAAACATAGCAATACTTGAACTTGAATTGAAAAACAATAAAATAGTAGTTTCCGTCTGAAACGGGCGACACTTGAATTCTCCTTAGCATTTACAAGTAAAGCCGAGCAAGTGGGGCCAACACTTACTCACGGGAACTTGAATATAAGAATGACTTCGGACTTAACAGACACTTGAATGACAATTAAATGAATAACTTGAATCTTGAACGTGAATAAAATAGAGTGATGAAGCAATTGAATCTTGAAACCACAAATAACGAATTAAGGGCACAAGAAAGCTTAACCACAAGCAATTCACACATATTAAAATAAAGCTTGTCATGCACTTGCCTTAACCTCGACAATCAATATAAGACACTCCCTTGACACCAAAACCCTCCAAGCATGAGTCTACAAGATGGTGCACCACTAGCAATTAGTATGACACCAAAACAACGCACAATTAAATTTAGACCAAGACTATAGCTAATTATGACAGCACAACATGTATCTACACAGAGCAATCAACACAAATGCAAGCTTTCTACTGTAGAAAAACAAGCATCTGGTAACAGTGGCAGCCAACAGCAAAATTGCACCGCCAGGCAAACAAGACAGCGGCAGAGGCGGCAGTTAAGTTAATCGGTGACAGAAGCAATTAAATTAATCTAGGCGGTAGCAATTAAATAAATCTGTGGCAGCGGCAATTAAATAAATCTGTAGCAGCAGCGATTAACTAAATTTGTAGCAGCAGCAATTAACTAAATATGTGTAGCAGCAAGTAGATAATTCGGAGGCAAGAGGAGATTAATCAATGACTACAACAATCTACACGCACACAATAACTAACGAAAACAGTGGTATTGACTAAGTACTGTCCGTAAGCAGTAGGAGCAAATCAATGGAAGGGGACCTCTGACTTGCAGCAGCAGTCAAATAGATCCACCGAGATTGCTAATATGACCAGTTTTACATCTTTACAGGAGATTAATCAAGGAAAGCAAAGTCAATGCATGAAGGAAGGAGCAGGAGCTCTGACATGGCGGAGGCAACTTACCAGGCGAAGGAAATCTTGGGAGCAGATCGATAGGAGCAAGGAGTGGCCCTGGGAGAGGAAAAACCGACGCAAGAGGAGCGGCCCTTAGAGCTGGATCGGTTCTGGCGGCGCTGGGGTAAGGGGAAAAAATTCTTGTTCTTTTTATATATAAGTTGACCTAGTGTATTATCTGACGGTTGAAATTAAATCGGCTCATAATTGATTCATCCGATTCTCGAATCAAGCGTATCAATAATAAAACGGAATCGTCTCGACAAGCTCTACGCATCTACGGTGTTCGATCGTCTATCGGATCAAAGATTCAAGGAGTCAAATTTCGGTCAACCCTCTAGTATTTCTCGACGCAAAGTTAATTTTTGTGAAATCGGTTCGACGAACTTAATGCACCTAAGGTCTTCGATCGTCCATCGGATCAAAGGTCCAATGAGTCAAGTTTGGTCAACCCTATGCATTCTTGACTGCGAAATTATTTTTTTTCTAAATGTTCAGGATATTACAGTATAGACAGCCATGTATATATGCCAACCAGTGCTTACTGCCTAGTCCACCCTGGTAGTCCGCGGCTTCTAGTGGTTTAAGTTGGAGTCATATTACGGTATAAGAATTAGTATGAGCTAGAACACTAATCAAATGGATCATGAAGTCGTGGTTCCACCTCTAGCCTACATATTTGAATGAATCTTTGTTCTTGTTTTTTTCATGTATTTCTACCTTTGTTGTGATGATGAATTGTTGATGATATAAATTGGAAGCATGCTATGCGGCCTATATAATTCTAACAAATTATTTGGGGCACGAGAGTTTTGATATTCCACTGAGTAACCCTTGTCAAAAGTCATTTGAGCAAAACCTGTCATTCCAAAGAGAGTTACTCTCTCCGATGACAAATAAAAAGATCCGAAGAGAGTAATAAGTAGCAAAAATGGGAAAAACAAATGTCTCATGTTTCACTCTGTGCTGGTAAGAGAGGTGAGGAGCAGATCGAGGACCGTATGAAGTAAGCAGGCTATGAGAAGAACAGGTACACAGCTCTATGCATTCATCGATGATGCATAGGTTTATATATTATTCTTTTCTAAAAAAATAAAAAATGCATCAGCTGCGCAGAACTCATGAAGTGACATGTTGTTCTGCTTTCTTTCATGTGGAAGGCGATGCAGCACAAAAAGATTAACTGTCTGACCGCTATATATTATGGTGTTGTCTCTGGCAATAGTTGTCCATAGACATGGTCGATTGGTGAAGCTACAGCGTTGCCTTCTAGTTGAAATTATTTGTTTCTTGAGTCTGATGGTCATCATGAGATGTTGGAGAAAAACAAACAATTTTAGCATGTCCTCAAGACCCGTGAAGATGGATTCAGGTCGGCGTCAGTGGTCGAAGTCATTCCATCTGTTGTGTTGGTTGCACCGGAATCTGCTCAAGCAAGCTAGCGATGCATTTTTCACAGACAGCATTGGCAGGTGCGATAAATTGAATAGTGGTTGTTGCATTTCTACTTTTGTGTATTTCTTTGTTTGATGTTCTAATTGCATAACAGGTTATAACAAGAGAGAATATGAGGAACACCACTAAATTGACGCTTACCACACCGAGCACAGTGAGCATGCAGTAAAAGAGGTCGAGAGGTTATCCTGCACCCACTCGCCCCGCGTGGTGGAGTCGACGGCAGCCACAGGCAGAACAAGAAATAGAAAAAAAAAAGAAAATGGATTAAAATGCATTAAATTAATGATGAGTCAATGTTAAGACTCATATTTTATTAGAATCTTGTACTTGTATCGCCAAAGCCGCATAATAGGAATTCTACAATAACAAGTTTCACACATTTCACACGCTAATGATCTCAAAAAACAAACGAGGCTCAGAAAACGAAACACTCCAATTTTACAACAAGAAAGTAACGATGCACAGGGAAATTTGTCTCCTAGATTGGAATCGCAGCCAAAAATCCGAAGTGACTGAAGGATTCTCGAACATGAGAACTCACAAACCAATCCGGCAATGTAGCACAATGGCATTAGCGCAGGTCAGCAGAATGAGCGGAGGAGAGGCTCTGCTTCCACCCGTCGCGTGAAGGACGAGGTGTGATGCCGCCACTGCAAACCACCATAGCGGCGACGGGGAGCCGGTGAAGAAGGCAGATACGGGATAGTGAAACAGGGGGAAACTGTCAACTTATGAGTCACTGCCATGCGGGTCCACTCATCAGCGACTGATATTATCCGGTTGGGCTGCAGAGTTCCCACCCCAAGCTCCGGCGGCGGCTGCAGTCACCCCCGTAAATCCTAGCAGCGACTACACAAGGCAACCACCAACCGCCGGCGAACCGCAGTCGCGAGCTACGGCCCCTGGCTCTCCACTTCGGCAACTCCCATGCTTCGGGCCGTCTAGGGATCAGTTCCGTGCCAGGCTTCGCATTCCACCTCTCATCTTCTGCTTATTGAGAAACATTATTCATGCTTTCATTTGAAGAAACATGCTTGGAAATAAGACTCAGTTGCAGATAGACAGTGATTAGACTTCCGTTGTTGTTTCGAGGGCGTAACGCATTGCCGTTGTGGCAAGTTTTAGTTCCAAAGTTAGGATATTCCTTGTATTTCTAGGATGTAATTCTCCCCTTAATGAATCGTCAGAGCTCCTGTCTTATTTTCAAAAAAAAAAGTTAGGATATTCCCCCCTCATATTCAGAGAGAGCTTGTAAAGTTCTTGGGTATGATGATTTGATGCTCAGTTCAGAAATCGCTTTGTATCATTCCAAAGAAAATTAGGTAGCAAAAGGGGAAAACATGTGTACCATGTCCCTCTTGACGCTAGTAATAGAGGTGAGGGAGAAGATCCAGGACTGTACGAAGTAATCAGCACATGAGAATAACGTGTACAGCTATATGCATTCATCGATGATGTGGAGGTTTATATATATTCTCTTTTTCAAAAATAAAGAACAACTCAGCTGTGCAGAACTCATGAAGTGGCATGCTGTTCTGCTTCCTTCATGTGGAATATGATGTGGCGTGAAAAAGGATGATCTGCCTGACCGCTATATATTGTGACATTGTTTCTCCCAACATTTGTTGATAGGTATGATTGATTAATTAGTGAAGCTACATCAGTGTCTTCTAGTTGAAACCATTTGTTTCTTTGAGTCTGGTGGTCATCATGAGATGTTGGAGCAAAACAAACAAGTTTAACATATTCTCAATGGAGAGGGCTTGAAGTTCGCGAACAAGCTAGTGACGCTACTTCACATACAACTGTGGCAGGTGCTACAAATTAGACAGTAATCACTGGCTTTCTACTTTTGAGTATTTCTTTGTTTGATTTTCGACCTGCATAGCAGGCTATTTGCAAGAGAGAACACGTGGAGGAGATGGTCAAGGAGGTGGCCCTACCCCGCAAGTACGCAGGTGGCAGTCATGGTGGAGGTGAGTGGGGACAGTGAGGATGGCGAGGACGAGGTTGTGCTGGATGGAACAGGCACTAGAGAATGTCCCATATGTTACAGGTTGTATGTGGTTGGCGGTGCCATGTCTGTGAAGCACTGAAGCTGTCGCGCGGCTACGTGTACTACTGGAACTACCTCGACAGCTAGCGGTGAACCCAACACTTTGACCACGTCGAGTACATTGAGCATCAACTAGTAGAGGTCGAGCCTCCCATCGTCCAGAACTACAGATTGTCCCGCAACCACTCGTCCCGCGTGGAGGCTTTCTACAGTGGTCTCGGGAAGAGCATTGTCGTCCCACCGCCGCAAGTCAAGGTACGATGCCGCCCCCTCCTCGGCACGTCTCACAAATTTAACACAAGTTTAGGAGCACATTCTTGTGTAAAAACAGATCACACAAATTTAACACAAGTTTAACAAACTTTATTAATTACTGCAAACCACGGTTCACGAGTTGAGCATTCCCTTCCATAACGTTGAATTTCTGATAGGTGTTTATTTACATGCATGCAGTTCATGATAGATCTATCTAGTAAAACATGTGTGAAGCTATAAATATATATGAATCCATACTAATGTTCAAATTGCCACAGGAAAAATGCTAACACAAGGACTCCCACTTGTCACCTTCATTGGCCAAGCCAGTGACCCGAGCACGCACGATGTGGTCGCCGTCGTGGATACCTTTGACCCCTGCCAAGGCCAAGGCTTAGGCAAGCGCAATCCTACACTCCGGTTTGACAACTATAAGCCTGGTCGTGAATTCGTGATCCATACCTCCTGCAACGGGCTCATCATGCTCGCCCTCCATGATAACCATTTCTACATCTGCAATCCCGTCATGGAGCAGTGGATCGTACTTTCATCAATTACAGATAAAAATAAAAATGAGGATATCAAAGATGTGGAGATCGGTGGCTTATATTGGCACCTCCCTCTCAAGACTATCGCGTCCTCTTCTACGGCTACAACCGCAGATTGATCTACAATTACATCATCCTCAAGGTGGACCCCTCCGAGAGTAGAAAGATAAGAACTATGACCCTTGTGCACTCCTTCATAATTGTCTCCACTGGAAGAAGAAGGAACGAGTGATTATCTTTGACATTATGAATGAGTCATTCCGTTGCATGTCTTCTCCGACGCATGACTGCACTGCACATCTACTTCAGCTTGATGATCGTCTTGGCATGGGCCATGTAGCTGGTGAGGCAGAGCAAAACTTTGGGAACTACGGGACTATAAAAACAGGGATTGGTCACTTATGCATGACATTAAATTGCCCGTGGAGGAAATAAAGAGTACTTTTGATGGTAATGAGTTTGAGGGGATATTTATATATGAGGGTGGTGATGTGTTGGTCAGCTGCTGCTACAGGGCTCGATACATGTTCCACTGTGACAAAGAAGGGAAGGTGGTGAACAAATTCGAATGGGGTGAGTATGCAGAGCTTATCGGGCATTGGTTCCAAAAGAATATTGTCAAACATGCTTTCCTTGGTGTGAAACACACCATGAAACCGGTGCTATTTTTTGGGATTTATGATCCATTTCTTCAGAGAAAGTTGCTTTATGTACCTTTTGCATTTCAATCGTTGGTAGCGCTTTAAATTTTATCTCTAAATGGATCAAACATCATGTAAGTTTTCATGCAAGTGTTCCTTAAAAAAATTTATTATAATATTCAACTGAATGACTTGGTGCATTAGCAATAAATTCTCTTAGCTCATGAAACTGCCAATCAGTCTCACCCACCAGGGTTCTTCTAAATCTCAAATTACTGTGCTTACTGTTGCATTCTTGTCAAAGCATAAATCCCCCAATCTTGGAAACCTTTCTGCTGAAGATTTCCCTTCATACCAAACATCACACCAAAACTAGTGCTCATACCATTCTTAATTTTTTTTCTCTGTATTGCTGATATCTCTCTTTCACATTCATTAAACCCTGCCAAAATTGAGAATCACCTTGTCTTTTTCTAATCAAGGATAGAGGCTTTCCTTTTACATACTTCTTTTCTAAAATTTCCTGCCACGTTCCTGAGCTTGACTCAAATCTCCATAACACCTTGGTTAGCAAGCAAATATTCATAATTTCCAAATCAAGAACACCTAGCTAGACCTCGTTGATCCTTTGGCATACAAATAGTAGGCCAGTTGACTAAATGGTATTTTTTAACACTTTGACTTTCTTGCGACAAGAGTCTAGCTCTGAAAAAATTCATTCTCTTCAACACCATCTTAGGACTTCATACAAAGATAACATGTATAACGACACATTGCTAAATGGCTTCAACGTCCAAGCTACGAGCAGGAGTGGCTACGCGAGGTTGAATTCGAAGATTCCATTGAATTCAAAGATTCCATCTGTCCTTTTTTTGGTACGCAGCATGTGATTGAGGATTTTGCTAAAATTGATTGAGGAAATTAAGTCGGTGGATGCAAATCATGGACGTGCTATTGTATTCTATACCTTAAGATATTGTGGTGTTCGATTAAGAGATGGGAAGGGAGCGGAAGGGAAGGAAGAAAGGCAGAAGATAAGCATATCTGAAATCAAAATTGCAGTTACGCAAAAGCAGAATTGGTGTCAGAGACTCAGCGCAGATACAATGGTTGGTAAGGATCGGGATCCTGGGCAGTCTTTCGCCGGGCAGACGACTGACGATGATGCCACAACAGAGGGCGCCGGCTGTTGTCTCCATCTTCATACAAGCAAACGTTTCGAAACTTTACATGCTCGGAACGAGGAGAAATGAAATCTGTTTCTTTTTATGAAGGACCAGGGGCTGGGAAAAGCCAAATTTAGCACACGTAATTGTTTGCTCTCGCCTTTTGTTTTGGTGCAGTTGCTTCTGTTCAGAAATGTACTCCATCCATCCCTAAATACTTGTCGCTTTGTAGTCCATTGAAGCAGATGTGAGTTCGATTGCTTTGCTGCCTTCCTCCTCGAATTTTTTTCTAAAATGACACATTTAAAATATTTTTTACCCAAAAATGATGTTATTTCAAAATTTTCCCAAAATAGCACCCTGTCGCTTTCTTGTGGGAGTCAAGAATTTAAAAAAAATGATTTTTTTCGTACTGTAAGGATCGATTTGCAATTTTAAATTTATTTATGAAATTTCACATAACGTCTCTTGGCTTTGCCGCCCTATGCTACTGTCGTGCGGCTACGTGTACCACTGGAACTACCTCAACACTTTGATCACACCGAGCACAATCAACTAGTAGAGGTCAAGCCTCCCATCATCCATAACTCCATATTGTCCCGCAACCACTCGTCCTGCATGGGGACTTTCTACAGCGGTCTCGGGAAGAATCCATGGCCACTAGACGGGAAAACTAGATTGTTAAGGCTCCCTTTTGATTGAAGGAATGGTAAAGGAATTTTGAAGGATAGGATTTGTAAAGGATTTTTTCCTACATGACCATTTGGCTCACACGAAAAACAAAGGTTAGTTTCCATAAGAATGGATTCCTTTGCTAAATTTTGTAGGAAACCTAACATGAGGTTGGACCTCTTTTTTCTTTCCTATCTCATGTTACAGGTTCCCTTGTTTTTCCTATGATGCTACCAAAGGGCTTCTCATCTCAATTCCTATATTTTCAATTCCTATAGGATTGCAAAGACATACAATTTCAATTCCTATATTTTAGCTTAAACGGAGTGTAATTTGGTCATTTCAAACTATCTAAAAATAGAAAAATGAATTAAAACAAGTTAAATTAGATCATAATCTTATTTTTAATGGTAAATCAACGTTGAGGGTCCTATTTTATATAATCTCATCTTATTTATACTAAACAATTGATGCTATGTCTTTGATGTATAATGCCTATCAAAGAAAGGTAATTTTGTATGGAGAATCAACTTTATCTATACAAACTCCAAACTCCACCATTCCGATCAAACTGTAGCATGGCTCTCTACGGACGTGTATGGTATGTATATATATGTAATAACTAAGTGGAATTAATGATGGTGAAACTCAAATACGTACGCAGAAGTCATGAGTCATGATCGCTCACGTCTGTTATGCTTGCTTGATGCAATAGGCACCTGCTATAGTGCTATGAGCTTAGAATATTAGATACAAGCAGACTTGAATGACCCAAGTTGAAAACTGGATGATATGTACTCCCTTCGTCTCTAAAAAATTTGTCGCTTGTAGACTGAGAGAGTATATGTGATTTGCTTGCATTCCGATATGCATGAGATATCGGATATAAATATCTCGCTTTAAATACCACGATGAAGTTGATACTTTAGTCTGACGCATGGTTTGTTGCAATAATCTGCATTTCACACCTGGTACTACTATTGCTGCGATAATGTGCATTTCACAGCTGATACTACTATTGTTGCAATAATGTGTATTTCACACCTGATACAACTATTGTTCCAATGACAACGATCGTTTAGAGAGCACGACAGTTCCAGTTCCACTGAAAACTGCAGATCAGCTAACCTCACTATGGGGCCATGACAGGAACACCTCTGTTGTACGAGAGGAACTGCAAGGCCCAGAAATCGTGAACAGTCACGCTTGTTAGGCTTCCTTTTTGCAGACAGAGACACAGACTGCTGAAAGGAAATATCATGAGCTAGAATGCAAAACGTGAGATTGCAGTACGTAAGTAACTTAATTATGTAAGTAACTTAATTATGTCGGCTGGCGCACGTAAGTTGCGTTGGCCGACGTAATTGTTGGCGTTTCCTGTAGTGGGTATTATATCCATACAACACAAGTATGACTCGAAGAATGGCAAGGCCTAGAAGTTATGAACAGTCATGCTTGTCAGGCTTCATTCTTGACGAGGGAGACGCATGCTGTTTAAGGGAACACCATGAGCTAGAATGCAAGATGTGAGATTGCAGTACCACATCCATACAAACATGTATGAATAGAGGCAAAGATCGGATGATCTTTGGCCTCTTTGGTAGTCCAACAACGTTCGGGTACAAATTTCTCTGAAAAATGATCTTTATATATATAGAAACGCTGAGGCTCAAGCAACAACCTGATAATTATCTATGTGTGGTGCAAGTTCACAACTAGTTATTACTGGTAGATTGTTTTTCTCAGATGTAGGGAGAAATTTTTTTACTTCATGAGATGTTGGAGAGAAACAAACAAGTCTATGATTCCAATATGAGCATATAAAGTGAGCACAGTGCCGATCACAGAGACTAGCAGGCTGCCCTCACTCTTGTTGATTCAAACTAAACAAGCTACTGATCGAAGATGACAGCACCTGCATCTGCTTATGACAAGATTAATGAGGCATGCCGCCGCCTTATTTCGTCAATCAGGATGTTGTAGTGCCTTACAATCGGATGGATATTAGTAGTTGTTGCGCCAATCACACAGCTAAGGTTAAGAAGCAGATGCAGTCGACTCCGGTCCATTAAGAGCTTTGGATTGGATACTTTTAGAATGCTTGAATCTTGGCGAGGGTGAACCATGAATTATAGAGTCTGCGTCCGTCACTACAGGAAACGCGATCATTTGCGACGGCTAGATTTATTTGTGACGGCCTGTCTCGGGCGGTCGCAAATAAGCAAGCTGTCGCAAATAAAAGCTTATTTGCGACGGCTTCGTCGACATCCGTCGCAAATAAGGGTCTATTTGCGACAGCCAACCCTAGGGCCGTCGTAAATAAAGTAGTTGTCGCAAAATAAAACCTTATTTACGATGGCTGCAAAAAGTATCGTCGCAAATAAAATTAATTGTGACGGACACAAATTAGGGCTAATATCGGGCGCATCGGACCCCGATACCTCATTCTCTTCAAGCGCCCACATACGCCCGCCGCCACCGCACCAGTGGCCGCCCTTCCTCGCCCCCGCTGCCGCGCCCACCGCCGGCCCGCCACTCCCGCTCCCGCCGCGCCCCCGCCTCCCCCGGCCCAGCCGCATCCCGCCTCCCCCGACCCTGCCGCGCCCCCATCGCCGGCCCGCCGCCCCAGCTCTGGCTGCGCCCTCGCTGCCCCGGCCCCGTCGCGCCCCCGCCCCCTGCTGCGCCTGCCCCCGCCTCCTTCCTGTTAAGGTACTCAAATTTTTTTTACATTGTGGCTAATTGTCTATTGTGCAGTATGCAAAATTTCACACTTGTGCAAATATATTTTTAGTAATGTTTTTGGTTCAGATTTTGTAGTAAATGCATAATTGGATTTTTAGGCTATCTTTCATTGTTACAAACTAGTGCATATTGTGCTTTATATGTTGTCTTGTATTAGATTTAGCATTATAACTGTAAAAAGAAACTTTATGAGATGCAAGTATTAACCTATATGAGAATTCTGCTTATGAATTAACCTGTACACTGATCGATATTGTAACTCTATTCCGCTGTATTTTAGAAACTGTGTGTTGCATTTTTGTGTCTTCCTTATGAATTAACATGTACAGATGAACAATATTTGTAACTCTATGGCTTTGTCTGTCATCCTGAATTTCTATTTTGTTTAGTGTATGTTTGGACCTTAGTGCATTCATATAATATTTTGGACACCTATGTCTTGATATTTAATGTTTTTGAGTGACTACTTAATATATGTAAATAAAGGGGTTTCGGGCCGGCTCGGAGAAGGGCACGACACGCAATAAGTGTGATTGTGTCGTGTAAACCATTGTATTGGTACCGTATGCGTCAAGTCGACACAGAAGCGAACGGGTTGGTAAGGATGTCAATGACCCGCGATTGCATGGACGGTGGAAATGGATGTGGAATTGTCATCTAACACCAACTTTCCTCTCACTCTTTCTCTAGTTCTTTCCTCTCTCTTAAATGACTTCAAAATGAAATGAGCAACGTAACCTATAACAATGTATTACCCGTTTTGGATCGGCACGTCTCACATGCCATTGGCATGTGATACGTGCAGGTTCGGAAGTGTCCCTTTTTGGACAGCCTGGGAGTGACCTAGGGGGCGTGCCTTGTGATGAGACACGGGTCCAGATTTGGACGAGATTTCGATGGCATAACCCTGTTTTTCTCTGCTGCACTATTTTTGGGCGTGCAGTGGAGAACATCGGGGTTATTCTGCCGAAATTTCGTTTGAATTCGGAACCAATCGATCCTCAAGCCGCGTATGCAAGCGGAGGTGGAAAAGCACATGGAATGTGAGTTTATAAGTCATTTTATCATTTTCAGTTCAAATTATTCAAGATATTTCAATTTCATATTATTGACTCTCTTTTTTATAGGCTCGCCATATTCGACGGAGTTGTCGACTCGAGGGCGGGGAGACCTGCGAGATGCAACTCCACGTAGGCTTCTTCGATGGGCACGGTAGGTTGCCACGTCTCGCAGAGGGACATTGAGATATAGTCCCTTCGACAAACTGTAAAAGAGAATCTCAGGCGACAGGAGGAGGCGGTATGCCAAAGGATCGCGATGGAGGCCACGATCCATTCCCAGGCAGCAGCGTTGGCGCAGATGCGGGAAGCAATGGAGGTAACAAAATAAAAACTAAAGTTCTCATTAATTCAGCGTAAATGACTTACTAATAGGTAACATTTAATATTTGCAATGATAGGTCATGGCTCGGGCGCAAGGTCTGGGGATCCTGCTACCGCCACTACCACCGGTCCTTCTAGGCGATCCTTCTTTTGCAGGTCAGGTAATTTTCTATATCAACTTAACAATTCTAGTTTTAACTAAACTTAACCAAAATAAAGCGAGGAAATAGAGTGACAGTGAAAGATAGATAGAGTGAGAGATGAAGTTAGAAGAGAGAGGAAGATAGAGAAAAAAGGATTGAGATAGAAGAGAGAGGAGATAGTTAGATAGAAGAAAAGGATTGAGATGGAAGAAAGAGAGAGATAGAAGAAATAGTGAGAGATAGTTAGATAGAGTGGGAGATGAATGACGAGAGAGAGGAAGATTGGAGATTGAAGGAGAGGAAGAGAGAGGGAGAAAGGGAGATGTAGATTGAGATAGAGGGAGGAAGATAGAGGGAAAATGATAGCAATAGAGAGATAGAGAGAGAGGAATGAAAGAAGAGAGGAAGAGAGGAGATCTAGATGAAGATAGAGGGAGAGGGAGGGAGAGATGTTGATGCATCTATATTTTAACTCTAGGTTTTATTAATTGTAGGAATTTGCGACGGCTGCACAAACTCCGTCGCCGTCGCTACCACCACCTAGAATGAGGCGCGACGATGACTTCGACTTCGGAGGTGGCTTCGGAGGTCAGACAGGCGAGTGAGCCCTTGTTTGGTTTGTTGATGGTGATACGATGTATTGACGATGTGTTGTGATGTGTTTTGTGACTGTTATGATGTGTTCTATGACTGTTTGTTATATATTGCATATTCTGTGATTCTGGCTATCGAGCCGGGTAGTATTTTCAATTTTTTTAAAAAATAAAAAACCTTATTTGCGACAGCTTTTTATATAGTACCGCCGCAAATAAGGTTTTAGGCCGTCGCAATTAAGCCTCTATTATTTGCGACGGCCTGGCCGTTGCAATTAAGGCCCTATTTGCGACGGTCAGGCTGTCGCAAATGGCCGCGTGGATCCCGTCGGTTGACCGTGTGGGACCCATTGGCTGACCTTATTTACGACGGCCTGGCCGTCGTAAATAGAGACTTAATTGCGACGACCAGGCCATCACAAACCGTCCTGTGGGGCCCATCGGCCCCCTAGCAATAATTTGTGACGGCTACTGCCGGCCGTCGCAAATAAGGAAAGCCGTCACAAATAACTTATTTGCGACGATTTTTAGCTTATTTGCAACGGTCCTGACCATTGCAAATCGTCGGGATTCCTGTGGTGCATTGAGACATTATAATATTAGACATTTTTCCTAATTGACTTTATATATATATATATATATATATATATATATATATATATATATATATATATATATATATATATATATATATATATATATATATATATATATATTCATGTGTGTCATTGTCTTGAGGAATTGGACAGTGTTGCTGTTCTTGAAATAAACTATGGCAGCGGACAAGTAAAACAGTGCTTCAGTGACGGTTGGTGGTGATGCGCTCTGTGCCGGTCTATCCTGACAAATGTGCTGTTGCTTGTTGGTGGGGTGGATAATTAGCTTCCACTCATTGGTTTTTGTTGATTTATATTTGCATTTGCCGATCCAAACATCACACTTATAGTTCGTACCTGAACGGACGGACAGATACGGTGGCCGGTACGGCCTCGTTTGGGAGCCGGGATCCCGATAATTTTTTTATTAATATATCTTTTTAAAAATTATTTATAATAAATAACCCATGGATTTGAAAAATTGCAAAAATGACCCAGCTTTGTATGTGCCACATACGAAATGATACGTGGCCCAAGTATTTCGTATGTGGCACGTACGAAGGTGATGTGGCCCGCCACACGTTCCTGAGGTGGTGGTTCCCTTCCCGAGGAGAGCGAATATTGTATGTGGCACGGACGAGTTGTGTGGCCCTATAAAACGCGCCCCGCGCCCTCAGAACACATTCGCCCCATCAGCTCCTACCGCCGCCTTAACCACGCCGCCGCACCGCCGGTCCTCTGCTACTCTCTTCCGGCTGCCTCTGCGCTCCACTCCCCTCGGTATATTTCTATTACCTATTTGGCTCTAGTGTTGAAGTAATTTTTATTATTAGGTTGCTTTCTCATGTCAATAGATATTCCGCTCTACTTAGTGATTTGTTAATGGTGCTATGGACTATTGATTTGTGGATAAGTTTTGGACTTGTTAGGTAGTGACTTTAGGTAGTGATTTGAGAATAGTGTTATGGACTATTGATTTATGGATAAGTTTTGGACTTGTTAGGACTCCTATATATGCCTCTTTTAGGACTTGTTAATAGTGTCATATAGTAGAGTAGGTAATGTTAATTTAGGTTTTTATATAGGACTTGTTAATAGTGATTGTGCTATAGGACTTATAGCTTTTAGGTAATATTCATAGATTTTTATTAGTATATTATTTGTATTATGTGATACATTTGTAGATTTATAATTAATGTAAATTATTATGTTAATTTTTAGTAGCTGTACGTTTTTAGCATGTTAGTTTTAGAAGTAAAACTAAATTTATAGTTTTAAAAATAATGGACTTGTAAATTTAAATGTTAGTTTTAGATATGTTTAGTTTTTTAAATTTTGAACATGCGATTACTGTTATTTTAGAAGTAATCATATATGATTTATTTGTGTGTATAAATTCCAATAGGAATGTCAGAGAAGTTAGTGTTTCGGATATTTTATGGAGAAGGCACAATAGTTTATGGCCCTACTGGGATTGATTTGTCTGATTTAGCGTCATGTGATGGAGGAATAACAAGAGCAAATGAGAGGACATTTAGTGATGTCGTAAACTGGTTAATAAAAAAAATTAATCTTGATCCACAACAACATTAGTTGACATTGAAGGGAATGATTAATCGGGCAAGAAATAGAATTTATTGGGATTTGATTATTATTAAGGGAACACAAAATTGGAGGAAATATGTAGATTTAGTTGTGGAGCGGGATTGGCCTCTAGTGCTTCTTGCGCAAACAGAAATGAAATAAGTAGAGATTGTAGCGGAAGCTGATGAAGCAAATAGTATGCAAGATGATGTCGGAGTAGAAGAAGCTGGAGAGAACTCGGTACATGTAGAAGCACGTGGTGTGGCAGATGAAGGAGAGCACATTGAGAACATAGTTGAACAAATAAGGATCAAAGATATAGAACACGAAAATATTACAGAAGTTGACTCTTCTGATGATGAGAATGAGAATGATACTATTGTTCCGGCAGAGTGGAACAATCCAATCCCGAGTAATTTATCAGCTACAGAAAAGTACTGTGGCTTATCAGGATACCACGAGAATCAGTTAACACAAGGAGATATCTTTAAAGACAAAGATAGTTTGAAGGATGCCGTGAAATATTGGTCTCTGACTGTGCAAAGATCCTTTACAGTTTACAAGTCAAGTAAAAAATATTATGATGTTAAATGTGTATTCTCAAGTTGTCCTTTTCGGGTCCATGGTTTCGAAGAGAAGTGGATGAAACTATGGAGAGTATCCAAAATGATTGATCACACATGCGAGTTGCATGAATTAGAGAAGTGCAATAGTGCTCTTACATCGCAGTTTATTGCGAATCACATGTACGCCCGAATTGTGGACAACATTCAGTTTGAGCCGAAATCAATAATAAACACTATTGAGTAGGAGTTCAAGTACACTATAAGTTACTCCAAAACGTGGAAGGCAAAACAGAAGGTGATTAAGCAAAGATTTGGTTCATTTGAAGCTTCTTATGAAAATCTTCCGAAGTTATTGCAGACCATCCGGGAGAGGAATGTTGGTACTTATTATGACATTATGGATGTGTCGAACAGAGATATGCCGCGGAAGTTGTTTCTCCATCGTGCATTTTTTGCATTAGGTCAATGTATTGTTGTATTCAGACATTGCAGGCCTATTCTTTGCATTGATAGTACTTTTTTAACTAGAAAGTACAAAGATCAAATTCTAACAGCTATTGCAGTTGATGGGAACCAACAGGTGTTGCCTGTAGCATTTGCTTTTGTCGAAAGCGAGAACACAGATAGCTGGTATTGGTTTCTTAGTCGGGTAAAGATGGTGTGGTGCAACAACGACCTGATGTTTGTTTGATACACAATTGTCATGATGGTCTGCTTAAAGCAATATCTGATTTGAAACATAGTTTCTCCGGGCATGGGCAACAACCTTATTAGACAGACATTCAATCAAGATATTGCATGAGACATTTGGGCGCCAACTTTTTCGGTCACTTCAAGAACAAAAAACTTATGAATTTTTTCAAGATGTTGTGTAGTCAGAATCAAGAGAGGAAGTTTATTGTTCTATGGCAACGTCTAGACGAATTGACTAGGACACAAGCAGAGGCATCCTCAAGCAGAGCCAATCCTAATGAAGTATCTGTTCCAACTGTAGGTTCATCCAACCGAAACTTCTCTAGTTGGATTCGGCGCGAACCGAAAGAGAAGTGGTCTTTATTATACGACACTAATGGTGCTAGGTATGGCATCATGACAACTAATTTAGCTGAGGTGAGGTTCTTCTATTACATTACTTCTATTAATTTTTATTTAGTCTTCTATATTTTACACATGCTAATGCAGTGGTACTCAATACAGATATACAACTGGGTGATACGTGGTTTAAGAGGGTTACCTTTGGTTGCTATTGTCGAGGGCATTTTATATGGGACATGCAAGTACTTTCGTGAGTGCTACGCTACTGCAATTTCAGTAAGGAATTATGTCAATTTGGCTTATTCACCCTACATGTGCAAGTTCATGGAGAAGAAGATCCAAAAGGCCGCATTTCATCGTGTGCGACCTATAGGAACTGCGGAGCACAGGTTTGAAATTCTGTGTAGGGACAAGAATCGTCGTGGTGCTAACCGTGATAGAGTTGTTCAGCAGTGCATTCTTCGTCACGATGATTGCACGTGCACATGTATGAAGCCACAACTCTTTCATAGGCCTTGTTCTCATGTTATTGCAGCTTGCTCATATACCAAGTTAACACTAAGTAATTACGTCTCCTACTACTTCAGAAAGAGGTTCTTATGAGTACTTGGAATGCAGAGATATATGGGTTTGCTACGGAAGGCACATTTACCACAGATCCAGGACCAGACGCTTTGCGAGGATCGGACACCACGCGTTTGAAATAGAAAAGAGGTCGTCGCAAGACTCGTCGTATCAGAAATGATATGGATGAGTCCGAAATTGGCAGATTTCAAGGAACATGCAGCAAGTGCAACCAAACTGGACATACTTACAAGAATTGCATTTCAAACAATGAAGCAAATGTGGCTGAAGTTGGACCTTCTGAGAATCCTAAGGATGGTCGGCGTCCTCGTGCACGCCGCACATCTATGTTTAGGGGTGGCAATGCTATTCGATGTGCATCGTTATATTCAGATGTGCTACATTATGTAATATCTTATTATTATGAACTATGAATTTGTACGTGTACGTTAAGATAAGTGTGTTGTATCGAACATTGACATATGTTTTTGTTATAATATGTTGTGCATGTCTCTTATTTCAATATGTTGTCCACGTCGTTCATTCCAATATGTATTTCATATATTTCGTCCTACTAATGTTATCCGTGTCATATATAGATATGGCTGCAGAAGAAGGACACTGTCCTGAGTTAGTTCAGTTTCAGATTGATATAACTCACCAAGCTTTCCGACTATCGCGTGGTGAGGATTTGCCCGTGCTTCGTCCTCAGCTGCCTTCCAAGTTTTGGAAGATAGACGATAGATGGATTCCCAGGTACATTCTTCTGTTAATACGAAACTAAAATTGTTTTTATCATTCTGTAGATTTTAATGTATTGCTTGTTATGAAACAGGTTGAGTGCAGCTGGGTTGCTTCCGATATGTAGGCTGCTTGAGGAGAGGCCGTATGATTGGGTTGATCGCAAGTACTGTTTCAGCCTCGACAGGGCCCTACTGTCAGCTTTGACAGATCGTTGGAGGCCAGAGACCCACACGTTTCACTTGTCGTGTGGAGAGATGACCATCACGCTAGAGGACATGTCGTTCTTGTTGGGTCTTCCTATCGCAGGTGCCCCTGTTTGCGCTCTAGAGGACTCACCTACTTGGCGCGCAGAGATGTCTGTGCGCTTTCAGGATGTGGCACAACATCCTGCGGCGGCCCTGTTTCTCCACTTCACAATGAGCAGCATCATGGTCCGACAAAGAAGTGGTTAACGTACTACGAGGTAATGTTTTCACATTACTTAAGTGTTATTTCGATGCACATGAACCTTGTTATTTGATCATGAAATTTAAAAGAAACTTAAAGTTTTGTGTTTTCAAATTGTAGGTGGATACTATGCATCCACACGCTGATGATGCCACGGTTACCAGATACCTGGAGGCGTACTTGTTGTGGCTGTTTGGTGTGATCATGTTCACCAACACGTACGGTGACTCCGTGGACAGACACTTGATTCTGTTTGCTCGACAGATAGCAGAGTCCACACCACAATAGATGCCACACGACAGTTGGGGTTCGGCTGTGTTGGCGGCCACTTACAGAGGACTTTGTGACGCTTGCACGAAGGCTCGAGGTAATGCAGTACTAGCTGGTTGTCCTCTACTTCTGTAGCTTTGGATATACGAGCGTTTCATGATAGGTCGGCCGCAAGTGCACCCCGCACCATACGATCTTGATGAGTATGGTGAGACACCGGATGATGGCCCTACGATGGGTATTTTTTTGGTGCACCGGCAGGTACGTTACTATTTTAAGTGCACTCATATTGTTCACGATTACAATAATATATTGTTCTGACATATTTTGTTCTTTATGCGGCGTGAGTGGAGTAACAAGCAGATGCACAAGGTGTACCAAGGGTTCGTCAAGGAGTTTGATCGGTTAGATGCGTATGAGGACGTGCGCTGGACACCGTACGATATGGAGGAGGACGACCACCGAGCACCAAGAGGACTAGCGTATTTGTGCTACAGAGACTCGGATTACTGGCTTACAAGGAAGCCGCTGGTGTACGATATCTACGTCGAGGAGTACGCACAACACCAAGTGTTGCGTCAATTTGGCCTACACCAGGCATTTCCAGTGCTTCCACATTTTATTGTGCCTTCTGCAGTTCATACGTAAGTAATTCGACTAATGAATCTTCAATACAATATTATTTCTGAAATATTAATGTACTTATTTGTCCTGCAGGTATTGTCGTAAGGGTACCTCAGCGCCGGGTCTTTGGTTGCAACGCATGCATCCGTGGCTTCTACAGTGGACGACTGCCTTACAGGAGGTTGTGCAGGAGACACGACCGTTCTCACAGGCCGTTTACCAGGAGTACTTACAGTGGTATCTTCCTCGGACGCGAGTTGTTCTCGCACACACACCAGCCAAGCGACAGACGCACGTACCCTCGGTGAGAGATACGTATCCGCGTCATAGAGATGAAGCGGCTTCAATGGTGGTATGATCGAATTCGTTGAAGTACATTTGCAACGTTTTACTATGTTATTTTCATGAAACATGACTAATTAATTTGTGTATGACCGATCACTTTGAACTTGTGAAGATGAGTCAGTTTCGACAGGTTCTTGCGAAGTCCTCTGCTGGACTCCAATGTCTCAGGCAGGGGATATCGATGACTTCATCAGAGATGGTGCACATGCTGCAAAACATATACAATCACGCCAAAGAGGGGTTGAAGTTGGCTTCTTGTGCACAATCATGTGCACAAGACACTACTGTACCGACCGCATGTCACGTTAGGCATCCCAGCACAGCAGGTACGTAATTATTAGTAAACTTGACATATTTGCACGATACTAACATTTCTGTTCATATATCTTCTGCGGGTACCTCCACACAAGTACCTACTTCGGGTGCAGGCCCGTCCACGCAGGTACCTGCTTGGGTCCCAGGCCCATCCACACAGGTGCCTGCTTGGGTTCCAGGACCGTCTACACAGGTACCTCCTATTTGGGCTCCAGGCCCATCCACACAGGCACCTGCTGCTTGGCCTCCAGGGCCGTCAACACAGGTACCTGCTGCTTGGCCTCCAGGACCGTTGACACAGGTACCTGCTTGGGATTTTCCAGACGCGTCGGCACAGATACCTGCTTGGGTTCCTTCTTCGAACCAGGCTGGCGCGTCCACGCATGTGCCACACATGGGCGCAGGTATGACGTGCAACAATTATGCTACTTAAATACATATTGGACACAATGAACATGCTAACTATATATTATATTCGAATGCAGGAGACGACATAAGAGACTACGATACTATGATTTATGGCTCGCTGGCGCACCACGATAGTCCTCCAGTTTCACCTTTCCAGATCAACGACTACCTGGTGGACGTGCCGCAGCAGAACACAGTTCCTGCATCGTAGTTGGATGATGCTCCCATTCCGACTCAGCCTTCACAACAGTTTGAGACACCGGCGCCTGCGCAGCAGCGACGGAGGAGGGCAGCTCCTATGCGCGTGTCTTACGATTGAGCTCATGTGAATGCAGCGCGTACATTTGACAACAAGTGTGGTAGATGTTAGTAACGTGCACCCATGTATGTGTGTGTTATATTATAGAAGAATTATGTTATGTTTCTTTATGCACTATATCTTTCATCGTGACAACGCACTTTATTGTGTTCAGCGAATTTTATCCACAACATCAACAGATACATGGCAGCCGAATCTTGTACATGAAAAGAACGACATTGCAGGCGAATCTCGTATGAGAGAAGAACGACCCTGCACTTATCGACCTATATAAATAGGACTTCTCATGCATCCTTGTGTTAATCACACCAACAATGACGAGTAGAGGTCGAGGTAGGCATGGAGGTGAAACATTGGCGACTACAAGTCGTGCTACGCGAGAAGGTAGAAACTTTAGAGCAGTGTCTGAAAATTACTTGATGGAAGGTCCAACTTGGTATGAACCACCATTAGATGAGTTCCCGCTTTTTAGTAAGAGTGATTTTAGCCCATTTAATCCACTACGGCCATACAATGGCAGCAAACAAGAGTGGCCTAAGTGTCGTTGTGACCTGGATTCTATTGTCCAAATGATGGACGAAGGAGATGACAGTGGTCATTGATTCTTCCATTGTCCTGTTGGTGGAGTAAGTACTACATATCATTTCCAAAACATATTTCATATATGCAATTTTCATGACAATACTTTTGGTTTAGGCTTACTATGATGACGACAACTGTGGATATACACTCTGGGTTGATCCACCACCTATTAAGGCTACTCGAGAGTACATTAAACATGTACAATGTCGCAATCAAGATTTGGTAGGTGAACTGGCGGAAATGGAACTTCAAGAAATGGAACTTTATCCTGTTACAAGTCAGACGAATGATTACGATAAAAATGGCGTTTGCAATAACATGTCTTGCAACTGTCTGCATCACAAGTAGTAGCGAATTAGCAAAATATGTTTCAAATTGTATCAGAAGTATGTTTCATATGTATCAGAAGTATGGTTCCCATGTATGACAACTATGTTTCGAATGAGAATTTTGTTAAAATTATTTTGTTGTCTTCGTACTTTGTGACTCGCTATACTACTTTCTACTTTGTAAGACGAATCTTGTAAGACGAATCTCGTACAAGAGAAATATGAAATTGCTCTGCTCCATGTCAGACGAATCTCATACTCCATGTCAGGCGAATCTCGTACAAGAGAAATACGAAATTGAACTGCTCCATGTCAGGCAAATCTCGTACTCCATGTCAGGCGAATCTCGTACAAGAGACATACGAAATTGCACTGCTCCATGTCAGGCGAATCTCGTACTCCATGTCAGGCGAATCTCGTACAAGAGACATACGAAATTGCACTGCTCCATGTCAGACCCCGTGAAATGTCAGCTCACACTTATACATGACAGGGATGAATTTTCTCATAGAATAGGTCCATACACCATCATCCGCTCGTCTATATAACACTCACCCTGGTAACAGCTTCACCACGCACTAGATACAATCATTCCATATACTTCACTACCATGGACGAGAACTCACCACCCGCCAATAGAGAAAAGGTTCCAATCCCCGAGGGATTACAACCTCCAATGTGTTTCTGTGGCACTGATTGTAAGTTTGTAAGAGATCTTCGACCTGGTTACTCGTATGGTTGCCAGCTTTGGATGTGCGATAACTACGAGTACGATCCTCCTCACAGGACGTGCCCATTTCTTCCAGGTGGTAGGAAACAGGTAATATGCAACATTATTTCTGTTTTATGAATGCTATAGAATCTAATCTTTTGTACAAACACTTGTGTAGTCGCCGCCACCTCTTTGCGACTTCAGGAACTACATCAATCAGGAACAATCGGCAGAAGACACCGCGGAGGTTGAGAGAATGGCTCGACTTGCATATTGTAAGTTCAAAGAAGAAAGAGAGTGGGATGAAAGAATAGAGCAAGAGAGGAGGAATAGAGCTGCACAGGAGGAGCGTCGTCGCAAGAGGCAAGAAGAAATTCGACAATGAAGAGCAGAGTGTGATCGTAAAGCTGCAGAGGAGGAACGCGTCGCAGCCCAAGCACGAGAGGCTGAGCGAGAACGCATGCGCGAGAGAGCTCGTCGCGCAAAAGAAGCCAGTCCGGATGCTTTGCGTAAGGGAAAATACCCCCGTTGCACTCAGTAGCAACTTGGGTAAACTATGTTCGGCGTTTAATTCAACTAAGGCGTGTTAGGATTAGATCGACGCATCTTTAATGTGTCGTACACACGCCATTTGTATTACCCATTTTATATTTTCTTATAGAAAAATGTGTACTTATGTCTTGCCTCATGTACCGTAGTAGTAGAGTGGCAAACAACATGCACATATTTTCGAAACTATATAATTTCATTTCATGTAACCACCGCCGAGCTTACAATTAATTACCTTTAATTAATATGTATTTGTATAAATTAATATATTAATTATATAATTTTCCAAACTATGCATTTGTTATCGCTTTAGGATTTTAGAAAATTTGAAACTCCCATTAAACTCTCATAAATTATATTCATAACTTATTTTTTATACTCACCAAAACTTACATTACAATAACCTTTATGAACATTTATGTCAATTCTAACTACGAATATTTGTAAACAAAAAACCAAAACTGAATACATTTTACAAATGTGCAGAAATGTGATCGTATTTCCTAATAACACATACAATTACTCTAGTTTCTACATCTAAACATAGAGGAAGTTCATTGAATTTAAAACTTCACAATGTATTCTCTATTTTATACTTTAAAAGTTTTTAGCAAATCGGTCTACAAATGTTTCAAAAGTTTTGCCTAAAATCCATTAAAAGATGGTTCAAAACTGGGGTTAGGGTTTAGGCACGGACGCATTTCGTACGTGCCTCATATGACAGCACTGTTCACGTCGTATGGGGCACGTACGAAATTCGTGTGTGCCCATTTCTTCCACCGTGGCAGACACCAAATGACGTGGCATCGACCAGATGGGCATTTCGTATGTGCCTCATACAAAATTCGAATTTCGTATGTGGCACATACGAAGCTGAGTCATTTTGGCAAATTATCGAATCTGTGGATTATTTATTATAAATGGTTTTTTAAAAGGTATATTATAATAAAAAAAATTTGGGATCCCGACGTGTTGACAATTTGCCGGTCTCGACGTTGTCATATGATGATCGGAGAAGTTGCAACTTGCAATGCGTTGATTGGTTCTGCTTGTTCTGAACTTGTGAGATTACAATCACATCTTGGGATACATTATGTATATTTTTTTTGTTACAAATTATTTCCTCCTTTCTACAATAATTATTATTTTGGATAAAATTTTTAATTTAAAATAAACTAAAAGTCTTATTTAAAATGACAATTATTGTCAGAAGGAAGGAGTATCATATATATATATTCCGTTCCTTCTGTTGAAACGGCGAACGGTTGTGGATTACTGGGCAGAGCTTCACAGGACCGTGGTGCAAATAAAGAAGCGCGCCTCCGCCGCGCCCCAGCTCCACAGAAACTGCACTGCTCGATCGTCCCGGAGAGACAGAGATGCCATCAATGGAGAGGTCGGTATCGTGCGGCGCCACGTACGGCTGCGCCAAACTCCGCAGCTACAGCGCGTCCTACTCCTACGCGCGGCGGGTGCTGCCCAACAAGGCGAATCGCGCCCGGAGCACCACCGCCAGCGCCGTGCAGCGGAGCGAGAGCGTCAAGTCTCCGGCGCCGGCCTGAACCTGCGGTGCTACAGCGCCTCCTACGCGGCGTCCCGCGGGCCCACCCTCGCGGCCGGCGGAGGAGGAGGGCGGCTGAAGCGGTCCGGCAGCGTTGCCAGCTGGTCCGCCTCCGGCCGCTGGTCCGTGAACCTCGGGGGTTCCACCCCATCTTTCTCTAGACGCCGCCGCCCCTCCCGCGGTGCCGCCGGCGAAGAAGCAGGCGTCGGTGGGGACCGACGTCGACGCGGAGCTGCGGCGGAAGAAGCGGGTAGTGGTGTACAAGGTGTACGACGTGGAAGGCAAGCTGCGGAGCTCGGTGCGGCGGCGCGGCATCGGCTGGATCAAGAGCCGGTGCTCCGGCCACGCGTACGGCTGGTGGTTATCGGCCGGCCGGCCGGAGAATCACTCCCTGCTATGTCGATCAGGATCCTACGTGTGCGTTCACTGTACTTCCACCATCCTGTCACGTAATCTGATTATACTTTCTCCATTTTAGTTTATTTTTAACTGATGGGTGACAAATAAAAAGAACAGAAGGAGTACTAATACATACTTATAAAATCTTGTTTGTGTGGTATGTATCAGATTAACCAAACTTCATCTTCTTTCTGTTGATACTACTGAAGTAAAGATTATACTCCGATACTGGTAACCTAATTATACTCTTCACTTTCCGATAAAATAGAACACGTCGTCTCGGTTGTGCTTCCCGTTGTCTGCGTGGTTGAGTTGAAGTCCACACGAAATGGCAAAGCTCCGTGGCCTCTGCGCTACCGACGCCCCAGTGTGTCCTTCACTTTAACCTAAATGCGCAGAGTCATTTGCTTCCAATTCTTGTCCCCTTTTATTATCTCTCGCTCCCTCGTCCGACCCTGCAACTGCAAGGAAGTTCCTTTCGAATTTAAGCCCGCCGAAAAAATCATGCCGACGACTAGCTAGTGCGCTTATTATTACCTCCGTATCATAAGTTCGTCGTTTCGGACAAACGAATCAACCAAAAATAAGCAGCGGCTGGCTGTTCGAGCGTCAAATAATTCGGTATAGAGTAATGTATTAGGGTGAGTTCGTGCAGTCGCCGATGAGTCCATGGTGGTGGTGGGGGCTGGGTTGGGTTGGGTGGAGGAAAGGGATGGTTCGGTGTGCCCACCACACTGCAGATGCCAACACTTAGACGGACAAGAGGGATCAAACGTCTTGGTCGGGATTTCATATGTGCTGCCGGGCTTACAAAGCGCTCTCTTTTTAGCCCGTTAATCCTTGGTCAAGCAAGGAGCAACTCAGAAGGCTCCGTTAGATCACGGGCCAGACAAGGCAGTAAGGCCGATCGACCAGGGCAACTTCTCATGTTATCGCAAGCTCATAACTCACACAGGGAATGGAATTTGGTGACTAGCAGCACTAATATGGCCGCCGTATGCTGCGTACCAGCCTACCACCACATATAGTTTTCCAAATGGGCCGCCCGGTCCGAGCCCAATCTGGCTCGACACGATAAGGCCCGGCACGACTGGGCTCGGTTACAGTTCCGTGCTGTGTTGGGCCGGCCGTGCCTCCGTGCCAAGCTGGAAGCGTCTAGGCACGGCGCGAGTTTTTTTTCTCGTGTCAGGACGGCACGATCGGGCTCGTGCCATGCCAGGCACGAACGTTCTTGTTACATAGAGTTTTAACACAAAATTCATTAAATTTTACAAAAATCATTAAAATTCAAGAGAAATCAGAATATGCACAGAATAGATTGAAATAAAAATTAAGTGAGCTGGTGTAATGGTTGCCGCATGAAAAACCTATCTAGGTAAAACTCACACCTCGTGAGATAAAACCCTAGATAGAGAAAGAGTGAAGTTCAGCTTAGTAAACTATTATTAAGCAATTGTTCACACTGTTTTACAAGTCATTACATCACTCCTCAGAATCAAGAACATCGAGGTACAAATTTGCAAAACTCTCTTCAAGTTTTGGATCCTCCACCATATTTTACAGTCTTGCCTTGGCAGCTTCCCAATCTTTGTGACAGATTTGCACCTCAACCGTCTCCGATTTCAATCGACGCCTTCGTTCTTCAATAATCCTGCCAGTAATACTAAAAATAGACTCCGACGATACAGTGAAAACAGAAACAGAAAAAACATCTCTAGCTAAGATGGAAGAACTGGGTAAGTCATTTTATGCTCATGCCACCAAGTTAGGATACTGAATTTATCATCAAAATCAGTAACATTATCATTGTCTAAGTAGATTGAGAGTTCAGTACCTGACATGATAGCAGAAGCACTTGCTGCTTGCAGCAAAGCACTGGCTGATGATCTTCTAGATGGTGAAAGAGACATAGGGGAGGGGTGCAGAATTTAGTATCTGGGACTTCATCAAGTCCAAAGGAAAGTACAACAGAATTGCATGATGGTGTTGAAAAATATCATCCCAAGCACTTGCTTTCTTACCTGAACTAGATGAAGGTGCTGGTCTTTGCAATTTAATAGAACCAAACCTGTCATCATACAATTTAAATGCAGTAGACAATTGAGTTCTAACTCCAGTAAAGTAAGCAGAATAATCAGTTGCAGTCAAGTTAGATAATAATCAAAGAACATTTTGAAAAACCTTTCAATTTGGCTCTAGGGTCTAACATGAATGCAACAGAATAAAGAAGAGAAATGTCTCTCCAGTACTTAAGATAGTAATCCTGCATACTAATTACAACATTTTTAAGTAATATATCATTTTCATATTGTTTATGATGTTTAGCAATCAAAATGAGTTGATACAACACAAGTGGAAAGGTAGGATAGTACACCCCAGGTAATGCAACAGTGCAATCATAAAAAGTTCAGAAAAGGAAAGCATTTTTTCTGCAACATTTCATTGGTGTTCTGTCAGCAGTAAAGAATATCTTTCACCTCTAGGATAGTTCGTCTCAAAGGAAACAATAAAAAAAATCTGTAAGGGAGCAAATGTTTAAGCATCAGATAAGTGAGTTCCACCTTACCTCGATATCCAAGCTAAACTTTCTAGCACGAACATTAACATCAAGACAAAATTGTTTAAATGAAGCAATGCGCTGGTTAGAAGTATTGATGGATGATATTGTAGATCTAAATGCATCTATATATGGTTGAACGATATTCAAGGCAGATTTAATCATGAGATTGATGATATGAAAAGGACAACGTTGATGTAAGAACAATGAACCAATATAAGAAGCTAATATAGGAGAAAGTTTGTCAATAGTAGTTGAGTTAGCATAGACATTATCCAAAGTAACAGGAAATATTTTACAATTCAAATTATACTCCTCCAACAAACTACACACACGATCAACAATATTTTGGCCAGGGTGGGATTCATCAATAAGCCTTAAACCTATTAACCTATTGTCTAATTGCAAGTCAACATTAATATAATGAGCAACCACACTTAAATAATCTTCTTTAGCATTCCCCGACTATATATAAGACGTGATAGAAACAGATGACATGACATCAAAAGAATTAATAAGCCTACCATGACAATCAACAAAGTACTTAAACATATCTCTAGTTGTTGTTTGAGCAGAAACAATAGAGAATCTAGAATTATGAGCATGTTGTATATATTCTTCAAAAGCATCATAGGAACCAATAGCGATAGGAAGGTTTAATCTAGCAATCAAACAACACAATTCAGTACGAGCAACCTCAGCAGAGTATTCTCAATGGCGTACAAAACCGTGAGGGTTAAAATGGATCAAAGATTGGGAACTACGAATTTTCACTTTTCTATTTTGGCATTTATTAATATGTCTAAAGAGATGGCCAGCACAATAGCTGATCTAGCAGCATAAACTTGCCCACAATGTAAACACTTGGCAGAAACCCTTACCTTTTTACTATTGATGTTCTTGAAGATATTTTAAAAGTCTTTCCAACACTAAGAGCTACTGGAACAGGTCCTCTTGCCACTGATATCCTCTGGATTTGGAGCATTTGCATCTTCAGCAGGCTCAGCTTCAGCATCGGCATCGACAGAGCTACAACAGAAGACTTCCTCCTGCTCGGCCTCCATGTCGCTCTCATCATCACCGCGCTGACCCATAAGACAGAGGTCATCATTTATGATGTGCACCTCTGAAGCACCAACATCGAGGACGACAGGCCGCGAGGAGTGCCCAGACGCCAAAGCAGGACGAGTGTGGTTCCTCGACAGATTCTTGCGAATCCGGAGCACCAGAGAGCAGAGACCAGAGATCTACCTATAGGTGGCCAGTGGGTTGTGTCGGGCTGACCACAAGCCCGGTCGGGCTCAGGCCTAAAAACCGTTAGCCTGTCACGATTTTTAAACGAGTCGTGTCGCGTCAGTCTGAGAGGAATTTGCCCCGACCCACGCACGGTCCGAGGCATGGCTAAACGGGTGGTGCCGATCCTGGCCCAAACTGGGACGAATGTGTCGAGTTGGCCCGGCCACGCTGCCACTCCCTTGCTCAGATCCACACGTCTTGAGGCGGCGACGTGCGGACGCGCCGGACGGGAGGAATCACCGTTGCATTGGACGGGGAGGCGACGAGGAGGCACACACCGGACAGGGAGACGGCGAGGATGCGGCGCCGGGAGGCTGCGAGGCGGCGTCGCACCAACGAAGAGGCAGCGTCTGACGAGTGGGGGCGGCGAGGAGGAGCCGAGAAGGAAGGAGGTCGGGGCGATGGGGAGGTTGGAAGACAGAGGGGAGCGAGAAGGCTAGAGCAGGTGGAGCTGCGGAAGAATGGGACAACAGGAGAGGCGGGGGTCGGGGCGATGGAACGGGAAAGAAGCCGGACGAATAAAGAAGACCAGAGGAGGAGACTCAGATCTGCTATAGTAGGCTAGTTGGGTCGTGCTCATGTCAGGCCGACCCAGCCGGACTATACGGGCCAGTTATTGGTCCGGTCGTGTCGTCTCTTAATCGGGTTGTGCTGGACTGGCCCAACGGCCTGGAGGCTAAGCCCAAGCACAGCCAGAGCCGTGCTTTGGGCCGGCCCGGGCCCAGTCCATTTTGTGTGGGGTCGTGCTCGTGTCGGACTGAAAACATCGGGCCTCAGGCTGGCCCATCTAACGCGGTCCATTTGGCCACCTCTAGTTCTACCGACGGAGAGCCAAAGAGGACGAGGAGCGATGCAGATCTAGATGCAGAAAGTTCGAGGAGCGGGCGAGCAGCAAAGAGCAAGAGGTGAGGACAAGCCAACGACGGCGAGGAGGTTGCGAGTTCGGCGGTCTAGCGGCGGAGGGGATGAGGAGTCGGCGAGAGCGGCACTGCAGCGGAGAGGGCGAGAGGCCGAGAGCTTTCGAGAGGTGAGAGGAGCGAATGACTAGGGTTAGGGTTTTTAAGGGGGGCGCGATACATGTCGTTTTTATATGGCGAGCATCGGCATGCGGGGACAGACGACCAGGATCGACGCCATCAACGGCTGGGGAGAGGCGGTGCGAGGAGTCGGGCCACTATCGGGCCGGCCAATTTTTCGTGTCGGGCTCGAGCCGGCACGTCGTGCTGGGTTGGCGGCCTAGGCACGACACAACTATCAGGCCCGTGTCGACCCGGCACGATTCTCTTCGGCCGGGCTCGTGCTCAGGTTGAGCTTTTTAGTGTCGGGCCTTGGGCGGCCCGATAGACCTAGCCCATTTGAAGAACTATGCCACCACATCACGACGAGTCGCGTCCGGCTTCATACCGGCCTACTACTACCACATCTCAAAGTTGTTCATCCTGGCTATTAATTCCACATCATCCAGCACCACCTACTGTACCATCCAACCTACGAGTCCATCCTCGTGACTGAAAAACGGGCTCGTTGGACAGGTGTACATCACGTACCAACCAAGAACTTTGTAATTAATATCATTGACAAAGAACTTTTTTTCTAAAAAAAAATATCATTGACAAAAACACCTGCAGCGAAATTATAAAACACTTAAATAGGAAAAGGACTGCCGAAAAAAAGTTCTCCGCAGTGTGCATCAAAAGAGACCCAGAACGGTTCTAATTAATTTAGCATTGTGCAAATAAATGGATATAATCGTCAGACTAGGCGTATGAACTCATCGATGATGCAAAGGTTTATATATATTCTCTTTTCTAAAAGTGGAGAACATCTAAGCTGTGCAGAACTCATGAAGTGGCATGCTGTTTTGCTTCCTTCGCACAGAATATGATGTAGCGTGAAAAAGGATGATCTGCCTGACCGCTATATATTGTGACATTGTTTCTCTTAACAGTTGTGGATAGCTATGGTTGATAAGTGAAGCTACATCAGTGTCTTCTAATTGAAATCATTTGTTTCTTTGAGTCTGGTGGTCATCGTGAGATGTTGGAGCAAAACAAACAAGTTTAACATATCCTTAATGGAGAGGGCTTGAAGTTCGTGAACAAGCTAATGAAATCTACTTCACAGACAGTCGTGGCAGGTGCTACAAATTAGACATTATTCAGTGGCTTTCTACTTTTGTGTAATTCTTTGTTTGATATTCGACCTGCATAACAGGTTATTGCAAGAGAGAACACGTAGAGGAGATGGTCAAGGAAGCGGGCCTACCCGGTGAGTGCACAGGTGGAGATCCTGCAGGTGGAGGTGCGTGAGGGTAGTGAGGATGACGAGGAAGAGGTGGTGCTGGACGGAACGACCACTAGAGAGTGTCCCATATGTTACAGGATATATGTGTCTGGCGGCGTCATGTTCGTGAAGCACTAAAGCTGTCGTGCGGCTATGTGTACCACTAAAACTACCTCGACGGCTAGCGGTGAACCCAACACTTTGACCGCGCCGAGCACATTGAGCATCAAGTAGTAGAGGTCAAGCCTCCCATCTTCCAGATTGTCTCGCAACCACTCGTCACGCGTGGGGGCTTTCTACGGCAGTCTTGGCAAGAACCCATGACCACTAGAAGGAAAAACTAGAATGTTAAACGGAGGATAATTTGGTCATTTCAAATTATCTGAAAATAAAAAAAATGAGCTAAAGTAGATCGTAATCTTATTTTAATTGTGAATCAACGTTGAGGGTTCTATTTTATATAATCTCATATTATTTTATACTAAACAATTGATGCTAATGTCTTTGATATATGATGCATATCAAATAAAGGCAACTGTAAGGAGAGTCAACTTCATCTATCCAAACTCCAAACCCCTCCACCATTCCGATCAAACTGTAGCCGGCTCTCTAAGGACGTGTATGGTTTGTATATATGTAAGACCTAAGAGGAATTAATGATGGTGAAACTCAAACACGCAGAACTCATGAGTCATGATCGCTCACATCTGTTACGCTTGCTTGATGCAATAGGAAAAGGGCAACTGCTATAGTGCTGTGAGCTTAAAATGCTAGATACAAGCAGACCTGAATGGTCCATGTTAAAAACTCGATGATATGTACTCCCTCCGTCCACGAAAAGTTTGTCGTTTGTTAGTTCAAAAATAAATTGCTTTGAATCAAAAACAATGCATATGAAGGTATTGTGGACGTCGTTGGAAGATGTTTGCGCGTGTGCAAGGAGTGCATAGACGTGGCCACATGGTTCCAAGGCGTGATGAAGAGGTGTGGACGTAAAGAATTGGTCAGAAAGATCCAACCGACTAGGTTATGGACTCAGGCTAGGGTTGAGTCGTGTTTGACTCAAATATGGAAAGTTCTGAGTTGGTTATGACAGGATTTTGTGTGGGTCACAAATTTGAGTTGTTTTAGGAATGTGGGATACATTCGTAAGGTGTTTGGAAGTCTTAATATTGCTTTTATCTACGTATAGAAGAGTCTTGAGCAGTTATGGAAAGTTTCGATTCGTGAATTGAGTAGGATTAGAGTCCTAGTTAGGTTTGGGTTAGCCTAAGGGATGGTTATATAAGCAAGGGAGGCCAAAGCTCATGGTGCACGACTTTGAAGTTTTTCCTCTTGTTTTCTATTGAATAAAGATCGTAGTTTAAAGGAACTTTTGTGCCATGTTCGTCTGACTTTTTTTCGTCAAGTCTTTCTCGTTGAGTTTCTGCACAGCACTACCTTTCTTCGATGGTTTTATCATAACTCGAGTTTTACATATCTGATTGATGTGATTCTTTTTGGATTGCCTTCACAACTTAATTTTATATCGTCTGTGAAAATTTCACATTCATTGGATTTGTGGTTTCTAATCTACACAAGTTTCTTTGTAGTGTTCCAAAATTGTTTAATCTTTTGATCGTAACTTGAGTTTCTCTTGAGGATTTTTATGATTATTGTTGTGATGTCTTTTTGACTTGATTATCTACAATATATAGTAGTTTTATCACATTTGATAATCTTTAGATTAGTCGCACACACGATTTCTTTAACTGATCGTTTTTTTGCCAAGGGTTTTTTTTTCGTTGCTTCCGTTGAAAAGGTTTAATCTACCATTCACCCCCCCCCCCTTCTGGTAGCTTTACACGTGCTCTTCAATCCTACAATTGGTATCAGATCCACGATGCTCTAATCTTTGTGATTTGCACGTGTTTTTTACTAATTCTCATGGACAAATACTCGGTAAAACCTTGTGTATTTGTTGGTATTGATTTTCAAGTTTGGAAGGCACGCATGGAAGCTTTTATCCAGGCATAAGGCTTCACGATATGGCAAAAAGTGTACAAGCCTTAGATGTGCCGCCGAACGATCAAGTCATGGCTACAAACTTAATAGATGTCGACAACAACAACAAAGCCCGCAACTTGATAATCCAAGGTCTAACTCAGAGCGACTTCGACCGTGTTGCACACCTCCGATCGGCGTACGATGTGTGGAGAGCACTTTGTGACTACCACGAAGGATCCAACACGATCAAGGAGGTAAAGAAGGATATGTTCAAAAAGGAATACTTGCACTTTGAGATGTAAACCGGTGAGTCCATTGATGACCTTTTTGCCCGCTTTAATAAAATTCACAGCAACTTGCGTAGTCTCAATGTTAATTTTTCAGATGCTGAAAATGCTAGACAATTGTTAAATGCATTAAATATGTCAATTTGGGAGATGAAAGTCATATCTATTCGTGAATTTACTGTCATGAGTATACTTACATTAGATGTGTTATATTCTAAATTGAAAACTCATGAAATTGACATAATCTCACGTAAGAACCCCAACAAGTCTCTTGCATTTGTTTCTCAACGTGATATGCCTAGCTCCAGTCAATCTTCATCTAGCAATACACTTGTTTTGCTGTCTTAACTAATCCTAGAATGGATTGAAGAATTTCTAGAAGAGGACCTAGCACTCATCTCTACTCGGTTCTCAAAAGCATTGCAAAATGTGAGAACTGGAAGGAGAGGAAGCTTCGGACCTCAATGATGTTTTGAATGTGGTAAGACAGAACACTTTCGGACATATTGCCCTAACCTTTCAGGTCCTTCTACCCATGATGAAAAGCAGAATAAAGTCAAGTCCTCTTCTGGCAACATCAACAAGAAAAAAAAGGTTTTACAGGATGCAAACTGATAAACAGTTTCATCACCGCACTTCAAAAACTTGGCTCGAGTGATGTAGACATTGGAAGTGATGAAGATGAAGATGATCTAGCAAAATTGTGTTTCATGGGTTGCAAATCAAGATTAAGTATGGAGGATGCAGAACACAACAGTGACAACGAAGAGGTATGTCCTACTTGTGATGAAATGTGTGATGCTATTTCCCTTGCGACTGTTATTGTTAAGAAAAAGGACAAAAAGCTTAGGGGCAATGCTGTTAAAATTGAGTCACTAGAATCTGAAATTAATCATTTGAAAATATTGATTCCTAGTGATGATTCTTGTTCCTAATACAATTTAATATATGAACAATTGTCCTCCTTAAGAAGTGCACACTCTTCCACACTTTATAAACTTGAGTTAGATTGAAAAGAACAAAAAGCTTGCTGCACTTAATGACAGAAACTTAAACGATGCTTCTGGTTCTACAATTGATTTGCATTGTTCTACCTGTAATGATCGTGAAAAGAAACTAGAAGTGCTATGAATGAAATTTCAATACTGAACAATGTTTTACGTGCTCATGAAGTTAAATATTGTTCTAATTGCAAATTAAAAGAAAAAACTTTACGTAAAAACTGCCTAGAATTGTCTAAGGAACTTGATGACATGAATAGGACACTAGAGCAGTTTTGTATTGGGAACAAAAATCTAAACTTGCTACTGAATTCATCCAAATTTTGCAATGATAAAACTGGTTTAAGGTTTGATTCTCATGCTCATGCTAAAGCACATCCACCTAAAATTATAAAGTCATCAGGAAGTGGTTTGATTAAAACAGTTCCTAAACCAAAAGATGTGGTTTTTATATCTGCAGGAGTGTTGTCACGTTCGGGTTCAAATAAACATACTGCATGCTCATATAGACATGAACACAAAGTTAAATTTCATTGTACCTATTGTGGTGGAGATGGTCATGTCATAGATTTTTTGTTATAGACTAGCTAAACAACATAAAAAGAAAACAATGCAAGCTAGATCTTATAACTCTCATGTAAAATTTGCTGCACATACTCAACCAAATGTAAGGAACATGCAACCTGTTGTTATGAGTCAAAAATATTCAAAGTTTACCTCTGGAGCTTCAGTTTTGCCCTTCGGACCTTCTGTTGTTACCTCCGAATCTTCTGTTTTTGCCTTCGGAGCTACTGATTTTTGTGCTACACAAGTAACATATTATAGGTCAGTAGTTAAGAACAAAAAATCTCAAACTTTGACTCATAAACCTGCTGTTTTATCTCAGTTTTCGCGTGTTTTTCCTGTTGCACGTCGTGTGACTCAGTACTGATTCCTAAATGCCTATTGACTAACCCCAGTATTGAGTCATCGACGTATTATTCTTCTATGTAGGTTACACACTTGAGGAAGGAGAACATTTGGATTGTGGATTCAGGTTGCTCACGCCACATGAGCGATAATAAAGAATAGTTCTCCTCCCTCTCATTTGTGTCACGTGTAGAGAATGTTACTTTTGATGATAATTCTTCAACTCCTATAATTGCTAAGGGTTCAGTTAGAGTAAATGATAACTACACTTTGAAGGATGTGGCACTTGTTAAAAATTTGAAATACAACATGCTTTCTGTTTCGCAACAGCTAGATGAAAATCTGGAAATTATTTTCACTAAAAATTGATGCAAAGTTGTAAATTCAAATAGTGAGCATATTTTTAACATGTCTCGGTTTGGAAGAGTTTTTAAAGCTGATTTTGATATGTCTTCCTCTAAGCATATGTGTCTAGTTGTTAATTATTCAAAGGACCTATATTTTTGGCATCGTAGACTTGGTCACATAGGCTTTAATCATCTAACGCGTGTTAGTGCTGTTGATCGCATATGTGGGCTGCCTAAGCTTAACAGGGACAAAGAAATTGTGTGCTCTTCTTGTAGACATGCTAAGATGGTTGCAGGTTCACGTACTCCTCTCACAATGATCATGACAACTGAACCGGGTCAACTTTTGCACCTTGACACCGTAGGACCTTCACGTGTTCAATCCTTCAGAGGTAAATGTTATGTTCTTATGATTGTTGATGATTATTCTTGATACTCTTGGGTTTACTTTATGGCATCTAAGAATGAAGCTTTTAGTCACTTTATTTCTTAGATTACCAATTGATCACCCAAGATCTTTAAAATCAATTAGAAGTGGTAACAAAACCGAATTTAAAAATCAATCGTTTGATCACTTTTGTGCTGAAAATGAAACAGATCATCAATTTTTTTCACCATATGTACCTCAACAAAACGGTGTTGTAGAAAGAAAGAACAGAACCTTAGTTGAGATGGCTAGAACTATGCTTGATGAATATCAAACTCCTAGGAAATTTTGGGCTGATGCGATTGCAACCGCTTGTTATATCTCAAATCGTGTTTTCTTACACGCTAAGCTAGGTAAAACACCATATGAGCTCCGGTTTGGACATAGGCCTAGTGTTACACACTTTTGGGTCTTTGGTTGCAAATTGTTTGTTAAGAAACATGGTAATCTTGATAAATTTGAACCTAGATCTATTGATGGCTTGTTTCTTAGTTATCCATCTCATACTGGAGGCTACCATGTGCTTTTACTTGACATTAACAAAATTGTGGAGACTTTTGAGGTGTCTTTTGATGAAGCTAGCCCAGGTACTAGCTCAAATATTACAGGTCCGGATCCATATCCTAAGGGGCAGGGTATTTTCAAAGAAGTAGAAGAGTCGGTGATAGTGCCTGATAGTTCCGAAGCTAACAAGTGTCCAGCTCCGAACTTTGAACAAGCAACGACTACCATCTCTGCTGGTCCTGATCGTCCACAAGTCACAAGCTCATCAATCTGCGATGAACCTAATGAAGAAGAAGCTTGTGAGACATATGTTCTCCTACAGATTTACAAGAATCACCCCACGCAACAGATAATTGGAAGCTTGCACGAACGAGTTACAAGATCCAGGTTTTCCGACCCCAATTCTCATGCTCATTCTGCTTTTTTTGCTTCGTTTGAACCCAAAGATATATCACATGCACTCACTAATGAATCTTGGATTATTTCCATGCAAGAAGAATTAGAAAATTTTGAAAGAAATAATGTTTAGAAAATTGTACCTCCACCTCAAGATCACACTTTAATTGGAACTAAATGGGTGTTAAAAAATAAACAAAGTGAGGATGGGATTGTGATTAGGAATAAGGCTAGATTGGTTGCTCAAGATTTCACACAAATTGAAGGTCTAGGTTTTGATGAAACTTTTGCTCCTGTTGCTAGATTAGAAGCCATAAGAATTTTGTTAGCTTTTGTTGCATCTAAAGATTTCAAGTTATATCAAATGGACGTAAAAAGTGCTTTTCTTAATGGCTACATAGATGAGGAGGTTTATGTTAAGCAACCACCTAGTTTTGAAAATCCAGATTTTCCTAATCATGTTTTCAAACTGATTAAAGCCCTGTATGATCTAAAACAAGCTCCTAGAGCATGGTATGATAGGTTAAAAATATTCTTACTTGAAAAGGGGTTTACCATGTGCAAGGTTGATAAAACTCTTTTTGTGCTTAAGCATGGTAATGACTCATTATTTGTTCAAGTGTATGTGGATGATATTATCTTTGGTTGTGCTTCTCATGATCTTGTGTCCAAGTTTTCAGCAATGATGAATTCAGAATTTGAAATGAGTATGATGGGCGAACTCGCTTACTTTTTGGGGCTGCAAATCAAGCAAACCGAGGAAGGTACCTTTGTGCATCAAACAAAGTATACAAGGGACCTTCTCAAGGGCTTCAACATGGACAAAACAAGCCTATTCGGACACCAATGGGAACAATATCAACACTTGAACTTGATGAAGATGGTGAACCCGTGTTTCAAAAAGAATATAGAAGCATGATCAGATCACTTTTATACCTCACGGCATCAAGACAGGACATACAATTCAGGGTATGTCTTTGTGCACGGTTTCAAGCTTCCCCACGTGCTTCACATCGTCAAGCCGTTAAAAGGATTTTTAGGTACTTACATGGAACTCAAGAATTTGACATTTTTCTTCCTTCTTCCCCAACTGTTACTTTGAAAGCTTTTTCGGATGCTGATTTTGGGGGTTGTAGGATTGATAGGAAAAGTACTTCCGGTTCTTGTCATCTTCTTGGTAATTCACTTGTTGCTTGGTCTTCTAGAAAACAAAACTCAGCTGCACAATCCACAGTCGAATCTGAATATGTAGCTGCTTCTAGTGCTTGCTCTCAAATTCTATGGATTGTTCAAACACTTAAAGACTTTGGGGTTGATCTAGATAGTGTTCTACTATTTTGTGATAACACTAGTTCCATTGGCATTGCTAAAAACCCCGCGCAACACTCAAGAACAAAGCACATTGACATTAAGTATCACTTTCTTCGTGATAATGTTGAAAAAGGAAACATTGTGCTTCACCATGTAGATATCGAACAACAATTGACTGACATTTTTACAAAACCTTTGGATTTCACTCGTTTTTGTTACATTCGTAGTGAAATAGGGGTTATGCATCCTCATGGCTTAAATTGAGGGGGAGCTTTCAAATTTGGGATCTGAATTTAAAAATAATATGAGCATAATATTTCATACATATATGACTTTGTGATTCCTTTTTACATGCTGAAAGTTCTTACTACATTACTCTTGTTATACATTTTGTAGTTTTTGTCATGACTAGTAATTGGAATAATTACTTAGACTAAATCTGGTGATGATCAAACTTTCTTGATATTTTGAACCTATTGCATGCTCACAAGTGCTTTTAAAAGAATTAATCAAGTAAGCAACTTGCATGTTGAGTTTTTATGTTCAAATGAAGAAATGAGAAAAGATCAAGAGAATACGCATGTATCGCACTTCTTATTTTGAGATGGCTTATCATTGCACTCATATATGAACTTGGAAGAAGTTGTGTATGACTAAAACCATGCCCTTAAGCTTCTGATTGTCAAATGACATAGGCTTGGCTTGGTTGGTTAGAATAAGGCATATGCGGCATATAATCTCTTGCAAATGTCATATGTTAAAATTTTGTGCTTAAAAGAAAATAAAATTGCAGCAATAAGTGTCATGATTTCAGTTCTTGAAATAGTTAAGTTTGTGAGATCATGACTTGCTTAAATTGAAAATTACATTTGATCTCTAGTGTGACTTAGACTACTTTATGTATCTCATTGTTTTGATAGTGTAAGTTACTTGATAGTATGACTTGGATGAGCTGTCGGTGGTTGAATCCGGCAGATCTCCCGACACTACTGTTAGTAGTTCGTGGAGTTTATAGTTCAGTAATGGGCGCGCAGAGATTCAAGAGATGGTGGCAAATTGACACAGAGGTTTACGTGGTTCGGGCCGCTTGAGCGTAATACCCTACTCCACGGGATTTGTTGATGTTGTATTGAGCGAGTGAGTATGTGTGTGAGGGCGTGTGAGAGTCTCTGAGTCCCAGAGAGTTTTTTTTTGTGTATCGTCGACCAGTCCTTTTATAGCACAAGGACTAGTCGTTACACTGTAAGCCTGGCCTGACATGTGGCCCTGGCGGTTACTAATGTTTAATACACAATAAATAGGGTTAATTACCCTTAATAGTGTGGTAACGGGCCTTAACAGTATCGTTACTGGTATTAAGGGCCTTCCGATCGTGTATCATTAATATGGTATTAATGACATTTAATCGGGTCTTGAAGTCCTTGATTGCCCCTTGAAGGTCCGAGCCGTTGGGGGTCCACCAATCTGATTGTTGAGGTTGAAGGTCCGGCGGTTTGGACACGTGGCAGCTCCGGAGCTTACCGTCGTGGACGGGTAGGTCCGGTGTTGTTGGACACGTGTAGGTACCGGAGCTTCCCTCTTTCTGGGGTTAGGTCCGAGGGTGCCATACTAGTATCCAGTCTGGAGCTTTCCCATATGTGGGCGGTAGCTCCGGTCTTATGATACACGTGGCGGCCCTAGAACTAACCATGTTGGAGAAGCAGGTCCGATTACGGCTGACATGTGGGGCCTTCGGAGGTCTTCAAAACTGGTAGATGGAGTTTCCTTGTGATATTTGCAATCCCAAGGGGTATCCGGTACGCAGGGTACCGACAGTGGCCCCCTGGGCCCACCTCTGGGAGAGACCTTTTGGATGAAGTCATTCTGCCGGAGGTGGGTCCATTCTTCGGTTTTTGAGCCGTGTCTTCAAGGGTCTTCGGATGTGCCGTTGGCGGTAGTTCGCAGTTAGACCACCACCGTGTGGCATATCCTGGATGCGGCAGGTGAGATCTTAGCGTGCGGATCTCACGCAATTGAAGGTCCCCGGTTTCTGATACGAAAATTGTATCGGTTCCGCGCGCCCTGTCAGGCCGCCGCCTTCGGGTTTCCCGCCTTTCATGATGACAACCGTTCGCCTGGGGTAAGGACCTCGACTTGATCGTCGGGGTGGTCCTGGGCCCCCTTGTCATTGGCAGGGTGAAGTTTCTGAATGGTATCGTCGGCTCCTCGGCGGTTTCCATCCAAGCGTTGTGGGGGCTTACTTAAGAAGGAAAGCACGCACCATTTGGGGGTTCTTTACGCCTTTCATTCGAACTTGCGCTCAAACCCTCCAAAGTTTCGCTTGCTTTTCATCTCTCGCCTTGCTGGGCTGCGATGAATTTGGGTCTTTGCGAGAGCCGACTGAAGACTGATGGTGATTTGAAGAAGGTCCGGGCCCTCATGGGGTGGTCCCCTGACTTCTTCAACCACCTGGTCCGCACCGGCAAGCTTCCTTTTGTGAAGGAGCACGCCGGTGCCATGGTGTACTTCTCCGCGTACGCCATGGTGGGACTGATCCCACCTTTCTCCTCTTTCTTCTTGATGCTGCTAGACTTCTATGGTCTGAAGCTGTACCACCTTGGCCCCCACTCCATTCTTCTAGTGTCGATCTTTGTCCACTTCTGCGAGATGTGGGTGGGCATTCCCCCCTACGTTGAGCTCTTCCGCACCTTCTTCACTGGCCAGACCACCGGCAAGAGTTACGAGTACCTTGGCTTCTATTATTTTGTGAAGCGCAAGAAGTGCCCGTACAAGTACTTGCGGTTGTTCCCTTCTGGGAAGTGGGACGACTAGAAGAAGGATTGGATCGTCATCAGGGTGGAGGAGCATGAGAAGCTGGATTTGCCTGAAGGCCTCCCCAACGTCGACACTGTAGTTTGGAGTGAAGCTCCGGTGTTATCAGACGCCTTCAACCCTGCTCTGACCAGGATCTGCCAGTGCGTGGAAGGAGGGGTGACTCCTCAGGCGGTATTTTGCAACTTCCTGACTAACAGGTGGGCTCCGCTGAAGAAGAGGGGGAAGCTTGCTTGGGCTCTCAACAGTGTGCTGGACGACGACCAGATTGAGACCGGTTTGAAGTCCAACATGGAGGGTGCAACTTTGGAGTTTCACCTCAAGAAGTTTCAGCACGACATCGACGTCGAGGGTGACGACTTGACTCCGCCAGTGGCTTTTCTCCCTTTGAACATGGAGGCGGAGTTCAGCAGGGAGCTCTGGCGGACGATGGCGGTGCTTGACAACCTTGGTGTCGTTGAGAGGCGTTCGATCACCGGGTTGGCGATCTTTGGAGCTTCCGAGGGTGGTCCCCCTTCCGTCCCGGAACAGAGAGTTGAAGTCGTCGGCAAGGGAAAAGAGTTGGTCGAGCCCTCGAGCCGCAAGAGGAAGCTGAAGCATGCCGATGGGAGGTCCGTCAGGCCTGCTCCTTCCACAGCGGCTCCTTCTCCCCGGAGGGGAAGGTCTTCATCGGCGGCAACTACTCCAGCATCAGCATCTCCCGGGGGTGCTAGCTCCGGCCATGCGGCTCAAGTACCAAGGCTAGCTGAAGGCTCTGGGTCCGGAGGTCCTTCCCGGTCAAGGGGGGCCTTAGCCAAAGTGACGCCGACAGCAACAGCGAGCTCCAGGGAACCTTCCGAAACTACCACGCCAGTGGCGACAGGGTCCGGCTCCGAGCGTCCGGAAAAGAGGTTCTGTGCTAACTGGTGTAGAAGCCTTCCGAGGTAATTTTTTATTTTTTACCTCAGTTGATTATTTTTGTTGTAACTATGTTTTGAGTTTCTTCGTCCTTCATCCACAGAGTGCCCAAGAAAGGGGCTGAAGCTCTGGTTCCTGCAGCAGCAGTTGAGGCTGTGCAGGCAGAAGCTCCAGCTCCAATTCCAGCGCCGCCCCAAGAGGTGGCTGAGGTTGCGGCAGCTCCGGCGCCGGCTGTCGTGGTCTTGGACCTCGACTCATCCCCAGAAGTTCCCTTGGTAGCGCCAGACCACAGGAATGAAGATGTACCAGCGGCACCAGCCCCGAAGGTTGAAGCTCCGGGCTTGGATGCTGAAATGATGGACGCTCCAGCCTCAGAGCCGGAGGTAGATGCAATTCCGGCCCTAGAGCCGGATGTTTTTGAAGCCCCGACAGTCAAGCCAGTGGTTGATGAAGTCCCAGCGATAAAGGCAGGTGTTGATGAAGTTCCGGCGCTTGAGCCGGTTGTCGAGGAAGCTCCAGCGGTAGAGCCGGTTGCTGTAGAAGTTTCGGCTGTAGATCCGATCGTCGAAGAAGTACTGGCGCCTGAGCCAGTTGTTGTAGAGGTGCCGGCGCTCGAGCCCATGGTGGTCGAGGCATCAGCACCAGAACCGACAGTGGAGGAGGCGCCAATGTTGGCGCCGAACATGGCTTCAGCTCCAGCGGAATCTTCTACGCCCGCCTTGGAAGCAATGGTCCCGGAGGTGCCCGCACCTGAGCCAAGGTGCCAAGATGAAGCTGCCGGCCCCCCGCCAGAGGGGCCAGTTGTTGATGACCTGGTGGTGGGACCTTCGGAGCCAATTTCGGAGGTTGAAACTTCTACTACAGGACCTTCCTCGACGGCGGACGAGGCTATCCCAGAGGATAGCCCTAGTGTCGTGGAAGCTCAGGGGACCTATCTTATAGAGTGGTACCCAATTTTTGTCATGGAGAACCCGCTGGAACCGGCGGAGATGACCCCGGCAGGTCCTTACCCGATCCCCCTATCATTGTCTATTGACAACGCCTGCTCCAGTCTTCGTCAGGTCCAGTTGGATTTCTACCATGACGGCAAGGCCCTTGAGGAGGAGCGCCAAACTCTTAGGAGGTGGCACAACCGTCTCCATTTCGAGACCAAGCTGGCGCAGTCGAGGCTGGCTGATGACAAGGAGTGGGTGCAGAGGGAGAAGGTCTGCTTGGAATACTGGGGTAAGCTATTGGATAAGAGGGAAAGCATGACGCGATCCCTTGACAACCAGTCTCGGGCCATCTATGAGCAGGCCAAAGCTGCTAATAGCACAGCGGATGATCGCCAAGAGAGGCTCGACGCCATCCACGCTAGTCTCGTCAAGCGATGGGAGGCTCTTGAAGAGCAAAAACTCCTGGAGCTGCGGGACGACGTCGTAAAAAGGGAAGAAGAGCTCACTCAGAGGCTAACTCTGGGTGACAAGAGTCTCGAGGAGCGCACCAAGAAATTGGAGGAGCGCTACAAGAGAGAGAGAGAAGAAGAAAGTCTGGGAGCGAGGGCAGGAACTCCACAGGAGGGAGAATGCTGTTGCTGCCAGGGAGAAGAAAGTGCTGGGCCGGGAGAAGGACCTGTTTGATCACCGGAACAAGATCCACCTCCGGGAGGAAGAGCTTGAAAAACTCGAAAGGCAAGTTGCTTAAATAATTCAGCAGAACGCCAAAGAGGTTGAGCGCCTTGCCCGTGAGAATTCGGAGCTTGTAGCGACCAGAAGATCCTTGGAGGAGATGCGAGGCTCGAGGACTGTGGAGTCCCAACAAGTTTGTGACTTCCTGGGCAAAGCCAACGACGCGCTGACGCCAATGGGTTTTAGTCCCATGCGTCCGGATGATCCGGGGCCGGAGCTGGACCTGGCGTTGCAGGCGTTGAGTTTGGCAGGCAACAAACTCACCAAGATGGGTGATGTCATTGCGGACCAGCTGGAGACCGAGGGACAATCCTGGCGAAGGACGTCGCAGAATTCGTGCTGACATACTACACAAGCCGGAACCCCCAATCCCCCCTGGACCCGGTGCTTGAAGGCCCCATCGAAGGAGAGGGAGTACCTGCCCAAGCCAGCGTATCAGAGGCTGCCCAGAAGGTCGCCTCGTTCTTCCATAGGGTCTAGGACCATCTCTTTGTAGCTCCCACTTGTATCCTCTCTTCTTTTTCTCCAATTTTGTAATATCTTGTCTCCAGATGAATGAAATCCAAGTTTTTTTCGTGAATTTCATTTTTTGTCTTCAACACCTTTGTCCCACTTGGCCCCCTGGTAGATGTACACAATTTGATTGAGAACATGTACCAAGAGGATGTAACAGTTGTAGAATGTAGGTTCAAAGTCTTCGATAGTGAAGGCCCCATGAGGTTGTCGGAGTTTAGTGGCTCCGACATTGACCATCATTGGAACTTAGTAGCTCTGGCAGTAGTCTCCATTAACGCGTAAAACATCGATGGTTAGTCCTCTGGGGTGTCGGAGCTTGATGGCTCGACACTGACCTCTGTCAACACGTGGTGTGTCGACAGCAGACTCCACTATAGAGTCTTCCCACCATCTTTTCTTCACGTTGACGGCTGGCCCCCTAGCTTTACCGGAGCTCAGTAGCTCCAACGATGCTCACTATCAATGTTTGAACATCGACCACAAGCCGCCTAGAGGATGTCGAAGCTTTGGCAGCTCTGGCTTCATTCACAATCATCATGAAATATTTATTTTTCCTGCACACTGAAGTCAAGAAAAATAGTAAAATCCATTTTCCTATCTATAACTTCATTGTGACTTACTATTCCCGAGAAATTTTTAGGTCGAACACAATTCTAAATACAATCAAGTGCACTGCCTTGTTTTCTTCAGATCCGATTGTTTCTGGACTCGCCTTACTTCGGCCTGCCGGGGTGTAGGTAGAGTGGCGTACTTAGGATGCATGACCAGGCTAAGTCGATCGCACACTCCGGCCCTAGATTGGCTTGACGGCATTCAGACGAGTAGACCATCAACAATGTTTGGACCCGGAAGAATAGACAATGCAACTCGAATTGTACATGAACTGGTCGAGCTAAAGTTTCTTAAGAACTGCACAACTTTGTTATAGACAAGAAAGAGAAAAATAAAAAATGTTGAGCCTGTACAAAATAAATGCATGTGGAGTCTGTTTTCACACAATGATGTCTTTCATTATAGGTCCAAGGTACAGGGGAAACAAGTACACTCTTAGGGTACGGAACCAGGCTAAGTGTGTTTCGTTTCTCGTTTGACCCAAGGTAGCTAGCTACACTTTTAGTTCTGAGACTGTGACAAGTGTTGCATGGACATTGCGGACCTTACGGGGTAGGTCCGGCTGTCCTCCTGGAGGAGCTACCCGACTCTGTACAATGACTCTATAACATACATCACATGTAATTAAAGACTCACCTCCGTGATATTAAGTGTAGAACTTACGAGGTGCTCAATGTTCCAAGGATTTGGGAGAGGTGTCCCATCCTCAGTTGCCAAGCGAACGCATCCGGGATAGGATACTTTGATCACTCGGAAGGGTCCTTCCCAGCTGGGGGAAAGTTTGTTTAACCCTTCTCTGGATTGTATTCTTCGTAGCACCAGATCGCCTTCCTCGAGCTGTCGGTTGTGAACATGCCGTTGGCGATAGCGCCGAAGAGCTTGGCGGTATCGGGCATTCTGAACAGCTACTCGGCACCTTCCCTCTTCAAGGAGGTCACGGACTTCACGCCGGAGCTGGTCCTGTGTGGCTTCGTCGAAGGTCCGGACCCGGAGCGACCCCAAGGTGATTTCCGGAGGAAGGATTGCTTCAGCATCGTACACAAGGAAGAAGGGTGTCTCTCCAGTTGACCGGTTTGGAGTTGTCCTGTTAGCCCATAGAGTGGGCGGAAGTTCTTCGATCCAGTTGGCTCCATGTTTTTTCAGGCGCTCATATGTGCGCGTCTTGAGTCCTTTCAGGATTTCTGCATTTGCTCTCTCGGCCTGGACATTGCTTGCCGGGTGAGCTACGGAAGCGTAGCTGACTTGGATACCGAGGTCTTCGCAATATCTTTGGAATGCAAAGCTTGTGAACTGGGTCCCATTATCAGTTATGATTTTGTTTGGGACTCCAAATCTGCATACGATGGATTGCAAGAAGTTGATAGATGATTGCTTGTTTATTGTCACAACTGGAGTTGCTTCCGGCCATTTGGTAAATTTGTCAATGGCAACATACAGGAACTTGTAACCTCCGACGGCTCTTCGGAAAGGTCCCAAGATGTCCATCCCCCACACAGCAAAAGGCCATGTTGGAGGTATCATTTGTAGAGGTTGATCCGGTGTATGAATTTGTTTTGCATGAAACTGGTATGCTTCACATTTCTTCACCAGCTCAGTTGCATCCTGGAGCGCTGTAGGACAGTAAAAGCCATGTCGAAAGGTTTTACCGACCAGCATGCGGGAAGACGCGTGGTTCCCACACTCACCTTCATGGATTTCCGTGAGGAGCTCACGACCTTCTTCCCTTGTGATGCACCGCATTAGGATGCCGTTGGCACTGCGCCGGTAGAGATCCCCTTCTACCAACGTATATGTTTTAGCCAATCTGACTATCCGGTCAGCAGATACATCATCGTCAATAAGGATATTGTCTTTCAAGTAGCCCCGGATCTTTCGAGATTCATGCATCGGAGCTTGCTTGAGCATTTGAGTCTTGCGTGTTGGGTTGCTTGGAGCTTCCGATGGCACCTACGACCCTTCATGGCTGCCATGGTAATAGGGCCATCGGGACCGCCTGCTTCGGGATGCTGGTCTCGCCCCCTTCGCTCAGTTCGACGGGCTGAGCTGTGGGTTTTGACAACCTCCGGACGAAGGTTCCGTCGGGAGCCGGAGCTCTAGTTGACGCTTTTGTTGAGAGTTCATCAGCTTCAGCGTTATGGAGACGCTGTACGTGGTGGAGGTCCAGGACTTCGAAGTCCTTCTGAAGCCTCTGGACTTCAAGGAGATAAGTAGCTAGTTAGGGATTGTTGCAGGAGCATTCACCCTTCACCTGTTTAATGATGAGCTGCAAATCTCCCTTGACTAACAGCTGCTTGACACCGTATGACAGTGCCACCTTTAATCCGTAAATGGGTGTTTCATACTCTGCCATGTTGTTGGTCGCCTTGAAGTCAAGGTGGACCATGTATTTTACCTTCTCCCCGGTTGGAGCGAGGAGAAGGACTCCAGCTCTGGCCCCCTGCTTTTGCATGGAGCCGTCGAAGTAGAGAGTCCGGTGAGGCTCGGTGAAGACCGGAGCCCTGAGTTCTAGCTTCTGCTCACTAGGGCCCCCAGAGTTTGATGGAGAGGGGGTCCATTCTGCCACGAAGTCCGCCAATGCTTGACTCTTGATCGCTTGTCTTGGGACGAATTCAAGATCGAATTTGGCTAATTCCGCTGCCCACTTTGCAATGTTCCCAGTGGAATTGGGATTATGCAAGCTCGCACGCAGTGGATAAGAGGTCACCACTGAGATCTTATGAGCTTGGAAGTAATGGCGAAGCTTCCTGGAGGCGATAAGAACTGCATAGAGCAACTTATGCACCTCTAGGTATCGAGTCTTGGCGTCATGGAGTACTTCGCTGAAGAAGTACACTGGGCGTTGGAGTGTCTGGACCCTCCCGGAGGGGCCCAGAGCTTCCTCTTCATCGACCCGGACCCTCCCAGAGGGGTCCAGACCTACTTCGGGGACCTATGGGTCCTTGCTGAAGGAACCCGGAGCTTCTTCTGGAGTGACCCGGACCCTCCTGGAGGGGTCCGGATCCTCTTGTTCTACAAGAGTAGCTCCTTGTAGATCCAAGTCTGGGTGCTGGGACCCAGACTCGCCTTCAGGAACCTCTTGACCCTCCCGGAGGGGTCTAGATTCCTGAGCTTATGAGGGTTCTGGTCTCTCCTCAGCCAGGACCATGTTGACAACTTCGTCAGTTGCCGAAATGTAAAGCAGTAGAGGCTCACCAGGGTTCGGAGCTACCAAGGTTGGTAGTGTGGTGAGGAGCTGCTTCAGCTCCTGGAACGCCTTTTCTTCTTCTTCAGACCATTGGAATGGTTCGGACTTCCTCAATAGTTTGAAGAAGGGAAGTTCCCGTTCCGCCAGTCTTGAGATGAACCGGCTGAGGGCGGCTAGACATCCAGTCAACTTCTGGACGTCCTTGATGCGGGCTGGTGGCCGCATATCTTCAATGGCTTTAATCTTCGCCGGATTCGCCTCTATGCCTTAGTGGTTTACCAAGAATCCAAGAAGCTTTCCGGAGCTAAGCCCGAAGACACACTTGTCTGGGTTCAGCTTTGTGCGGGTGATCCGCAGCTTGTCAAAGACAGCTTGCAAGGTGTCAAGAAGTGACTCCTTGTCCTTGATTTTGACGACGATGTCATCAACATACACTTCCACTACGTCTCTGATGAGCTCTCCAAAGGTTTTGTACATAGCACGTACAAATGTTGAGGCTGCATTCTTGAGACCAAATGGCATGGCAGTATAACAATACAATCCATCTACTGTGATAAAAGAACTGTGCTCTTCATCTTCTCTAGACATTCTGATTTGATGGTACCCAGAATATGCGTCTAGGAAACACAGTAATTCACACCCGAAGGTGGAATCCACTATCTGATCTATTCTAGGTAGTGGGAATGGATCTTTTGGGCATGCCTTATTCAGTGTTGTGTAGTCGATACACATCCGAAGCTTCCCATCGGCCTTGGGTACAACGACTGGGTTTGCCAGCCATTTTGAGTGGAAGACTTCTCGGATGAATCAACCTTCGAGCAACTTCTTCACTTCTTGTCGTATGAAGTTCTGTCGCTCTACTGACTGCTTTTGAGGCTTCTGATGTACAGGCCGAGCCTCAGGATAGATCATCATATTATGCTCGATCACTTCCCTAGGGATCCCAGGCATTTGCGACGGTTGCCAAGCAAACACGTCAACATTAGCCCGGGGGAAAGTGATGAGTGCGAGTTCCTATTTGTCATTCAGACCTCCCAATATACGGGTGGTCTGAGCGGCATCGGAATCGATTTGGACGACTTTGACGGGAATGTCGGTGTCGCCGCTTGGTTGCACGCGAGGTGCAGAGGTTGAGTCTCGTTGACGAATGCTCGGGGGTTTCGGAGCTTGCTCCTGCCTGGACTCTTCCTCCTGTGCTGCAGCAAGCGCATGAAGTTCTTCCAGAGCAGTCACTCCGGCAGTGCGGTCTTTGCGGATTCGGAGAACACCAGTTAGTCACTCCGGCAGTGCGCTGTCAGCATCTTCAACACCAGGTAGCCATAATGAGCCGCAGTCATGAACTTGTACAAGGTTGGCCTACCCAGAATGGCGTTAAAGGGTAAGTTGATCTAAGCAACGTCAAATACCAACTTCTCAGTGCGATAATTCTCCCGAGTCCCGAAGGTCACGGGGAGAGTAATGGCACCAAGTGGGGTTATGGCCCCCGGACCTACTCCAGAGAAAGGTCAGGAGGGCGAAGATCCAAAGGTCGGAGCTGAAGCTTGACGGAAGCTTCGAAGCTTATGAGGTTCAGCCTCGAACCTCCGTCCACCATTACATGGTGGATTTGGATGTTGTTGATGGTCGGAGATACCATCAATGGGAGTTGACCAGCTCCAATCATTTTCCGAGGGCAGTCCCACACGTCGAAAGTGATGGCGGTATCCATCCACTTCCGGTGCGGCTCCGCCCTGCTGGTGGGAGCTATCGAAGCCATGTCCCGCCGCATGGTCTTGAGGACACGGCGGGAAGTGATGTCCCACCAACCACTAAAGATGGTGTTCATGGTCTTCCGACGTTCATTGTCGGAGACGTCGGAGTCGTCGTCGACGGAGGTGTATATAGATTTTAGGACCTTTTTAGGGTCCTAAAAACCTAACTCCTTTTCAGCCGGAGCTTCATCGACTTTCTGTTTTTCTTCCCTTTGTCAGAAAGGAACTTCTTCCCGGCGCTTGTTGTAGCGCTCGGCAAGGTTCTAGACCTCTCAACAGTCTTCCAGATTGTGGTTGTTCGACTTATGTATAGGACACCACGTCTTGGAGTTGCCGCCATCTTCATATGACGGCCGAGGTCCTTTCTCGGGGCGTGGCACCCGGCGACCCGGAGCTGCAGCAGCTGCAGTAGTAGGTGTGCCAGCCGACGGCTTTTCTTGTTGTTGGACTTTTTCTTCTTTTTGCCACTCCCGGAGGTAGTGGCTTCGCCATTGGAGGATTTTTTGTTATCCTCCGGAGGTGGTTTGGAGTGCATTTTACGACCCTCCGTAGCTTTGGCACACTTGTCTGCCAAGCTAAAGAGCTCTGTGACGCTGGTGATCTCCTTGATCGCCTGTTTCTCCAGCATCTTCTTGTCTCGTACGCCCTGTCTAAATGCCACAATAACAGAGGCGCTGGAGATAGAAGGAATAGTGTTTCGTACCTGGGAGAACCTCTGGATGAAGGAACACATGGATTCTCCCCCCTTCTGCGTGACAGCAAAAAGGTCCAGTTCGATGCCTGGTCGGGTGTATGAACTCCCGAAATTGGCGGTGAACTGTTGGCACAATTCCGCCCAGCTGTTGATGGAATTGGGCAGAAGGCTCATGAACCAGGACCTGGCGCTCCCAGTTAAAGCCATGGGGAAATAGTTGGCCATTACGGCCTCGTTACCTCCAGCTGCAAGGATTGCAGTGGAGTAAATCTGAAGAAACTCGGCGGGATTGACAGTCCCATCAAATTTCTCCGGCAGGTGAGGCCGGAACTTTTGTGGCCATCTGACCATGCGCAAGTGCATGGCCAGGGCAGAACAGCCTCCCCCTACTCCTTTAGGAGCAGGACTGTTCCGAGCCTCTCGCCTTTCACGAGCACGCTCGATATGGACTCGGCCGTCCTGCTGACGGTAACAGCGATCAAGCCCCGCCCGGAGGTCATGAGTTGAAAGCCTGGTTACCGTATGGGTGCGTCGCGCACTGGGAGGCAACGATGTCACTTGTTGAGACGCGGCACGCCTCCTATTTTGGGAAGCGTGGGGACCAAGTCTGCCCGACAAAGTCCGATGCTGTGATGGGGCCCACCCCGAGGGGGGAGGATCTTGGTTTCTGATGCGATCGGCTGCTGCTGCAACCAAGTGTTCCACATTAGCCCTCCACTGCTCTATTGCACCCTGGGATGCACTCGGAGGTGGTGGGCGTTGGAGGAGAGCACGCTCTGCATGTAGCGCGTGTTCAGGGTTGTTGTTATTCGCCGATGCGATAACTGACGCAGATGCTCTGTCCCGCTGTCCAGCTGGATTTGCTGGTGTAGGCGGTGGAGGCAGAGGCATGACTCCTGCTGGAGCTGTGGCACCCGCTGGTTGCTGCATGTTGGAGGAGTTGCCTCCAGCAGGTTGTGCAACGAGATTGTTGTTGGACGATCCAGCAGCAAAGTTCACCATTCTTGAAATCTCAGGCACACCCCTTCCTGGCGTGCCAACTGTCGGTGATTGAATCCGGCAGATCTCCCAACACTACTGTTAGTAGTTCGTGGAGTTTATAGTTCGGTAATGGGCGCGTAGAGATTCAAGAGATGGTGGCAAATTGACACAGAGGTTTACATGGTCCGGGCCGCCTGGGCGTAATACCCTACTCCACGGGATGTGTTGATGTTGTATTGAGCGAGTGAGTATGTGTGTGAGGGCGCGTGAGAGTCTCTGAGTCCCAGAGAGTTTTTTTTGTGTATCTTCGATCAATCCTTTTATAGCACAAGGACTAGTCGTTACACTGTAAGTCTGGCCCGACATGTGGCCCTAGCAGTTACTAATGTTTAATACACAATAAATGGGGTTAATTACCCTTAATAGTGTGGTAACGGGCCTTAACAGTACCGTTACTGGTATTAAGGGACTTCCGATCGTGTGTCATTAATATGGTATTAATGACACTTAATCGGGTCTTGAAGTCCTTGATTGCCCCTTGAAGGTCCGAGCCGTTGGGGGTACACCAGTCTGATTGTTGAGGTTGAAGGTCCGGCGGTTCAGACACGTGGTAGCTCCGGAGCTTACCGTCGTGGACGGGTAGGTCCGGTGCTGTTGGGCACGTGTAGGTACCGGAGCTTTCCTCTGTCTGGGGTTAGGTCCGGGGGTGCCATACTAGTATCCAGTCCGGAGCTTTCCCATGTGTGGGCGGTAGCTCCGGTCTTATGATACACGTGGCGGCCCTGGGACTAACCATGTTGGGGAAGCAGGTCCGGTTACGGCTGACATGTGGGTCCTTCGGAGGTCTTCAAAACTGGTAGATGGAGTTTCCTTGTGATCTTTGCAATCCCAAGGGGTATCCGGTACGCAGGGTACCGACATGAGCTTTGTTCTATATGCATATTTTATAATGTGCTCATAACAAATCAAAATTTTTTCTTTTGTGCCTTGCTGAATACATTGTCAAAGGGGGAGAAGTATGCAAGGGGGAGAAATAAGTATAAGGGGGTGATTTATTTCTATCGATTTTCAAAAAGGGGGGAAATTGTTTTCAAAACAATCTTTGGATTTTAAGTGGTGTTGCCAATGCATTCATCAAAGGGGGGATTGTGAGACCTATGTGTGTTGCATACATTGGCTATGGCGATAAAAGTTTTGAATAATACCAAAACACCTTTTTAACAAGGTCCGACGATAGGTCCGGCTTGTTTTGGATAGCTCCGGTTGAAAGCATCTAGGCCCCCCTCATGTAGTACGGTTTTGGTGATTAATGACAACCATTGAACTTTACTAATGAATTTGTGAATGCAAGGTCCCCATAAACACTCAATAAAATGAAATGAACATGTCATTGGAGACCCATATATACTCATCTTTCGAGATCAAATTCATGAGATAAAGACAAGATGTGAAGGCTCTATGTCTAAGTCACTCAATCAAAAATTGACAACATACAATGCTTAAGAATCATCAGAGAGCCTTATGGAACAAATTTCTAAGAGGTCATTCGAGCAAGACACAAAAGATTCACTCAAAACAACTCGTAGCAAACAAAATCAACTCACCGGATCAACCGATGATTTCCAAAATGAACACATCGGTCGAGTTGATTCAACTGAAGAAAAAGACCTCAGACAAATGAACTCACCGGATCATCCGATGTGAAGGGCTCAACAACATCGGTGCATCAGTACAGTTTGCAGTACAATTGGACCAAGTGAAGCACCGGATCATCCGATGTGCAGACTTACACACATCGGTTGATCACTCCAGTAATCATCAAGATCAAGCAGATTCTGGAGGAAGAGCCACCGGATCATCCGATGAGAAGACAGGGGGCAACATCAGTCTAATAACGGTAATATCTGACAAAATGATGTCAGCCGAAGTAATTACACCGATGGTAACTAGAGGGGAGACATCAGATCATCCGGTGTTCACAGTAAAGTTCTGTCAGCCTACTTTTCCAACGGCTATTTCAGTTAAGCTGGCTATAAAACCTCTCTAACCCTGTCATTCCGAAGAGTCTTGATCACCTGAAGCCAACTACACATCCAAGAGCATTCAAGACTATAGAGCATACATTTCCACACTTTTAGATCATTTGTAATAGGCTAGAGAGAAGCTTGTGTGCGTTCTTTCTTTGTGATTGAACTCTCTAGGCTAGTGAGAAGTTGAAGAAGATCGTTCCGGAGCTTGCCAAGGTGTGTGTGGAAGCCCGGAACATTGAAGGTTGTACAAGGCTTGAGCTCCACCTTGCCGGAGATGGCGAACGGAGAAGATTAGTGAAGACCCCATTGTCTCGGTGACATTGGAAGTGGCAAAACCCTTCGGTGGGTGCCACAACGTGGACGTAGGAAGATCCTTGCGATCTTGCCGAACCACGGGATAAACCTTCGTATCCCCTAGCGTTTGCATTTCTCCCCCTCTCTTTACATTATGCAATCTTTACTTCACAAGTTATATCTACGTTGATTGCATAGTTAGAACCGCATTGGGAATTGGGCTTAAGTAGTTCGGTTTTAATTGCCTTAAAATTTGAAAGAAAGCCCAATTCACCCCCCCTCTTGGGCGTTTCGATCCTTACAATTGGTATCAGCGCAAGGTTGCTCATAGGATCATTCTAGCTTCACCGCTAGAGAGCAAAAATGGCCAAGGTTGGGGGTTCGGTTCCTATCTTCGAGGGCAAGAATTTTGCCTATTGGAAAGCATGCATGCGCGCTTACCTTGAGGCTATTGCCCCCGAAGTTTGGGAAGCGACTCATGCGGGATTTGGAGAACTTAACTATGTGGGTGATCAAGTTAAGTGGGATGCTAAGACTAGGAATGCTATTTATGAATGCATAAGTCAAGATGTCTTCTCTAGGATTGCTAGTAAGGAGAAAGCTTGTGAAATTTGGGATTGCTTGATAGAAATCCATGAGGGCTCATCTCATGTAAAGGAACTTAAATATCACATGCTCAAAGATAAATATGATGAATTTAAGATGCTTCCTCATGAAAATGTTAATGAAATGTTTTCACGCTTAAATGTTCTTATTGAGGAAATTAATGCTCTTGACATTGCGTCTCTTGGCAAGGGACTTATTAACCGCAAGATCCTCATGCTCCTTCCCAAGCCAAAGTACAACATCATCAACTCCATGCTCCAAAAGGAATCACTTGACAACATTGAAGTTTCGGAGCTCATTGGAGAAATACACGCTCATGAGATGAGTGCACTTGGGATGATGGAGCAATCATCATCAAAAACAATTGCTCTAAAGGCCTCCACCAAGAAGACAAGCTTCAAGAAGAAGAAGGTGGTTGAGCCTAGATCAAGTGAAGAAGAGCAAGCGTCAAGTGAAGATGACGATGATGAGCTTGCCTTGATGATGAGAAAGTTCTCACGCTTGAACTCCAAGATCACCAAAAAGGGATACACCTTTGATCCCAAGAAGAAGGCATTTCTACCAAGAAAAGACGATCGCAAGATATGCTGCAATTGTGGAGATCAAGGCCACATCTCCTATGATTGTCCAAAACCGGACAAAAGGAGAGAGAACTACAAAGGTAAGCAATGCAAGCTTGAAGAAAGTGATGATGATGAAGAAGAAGCCAAGCCCAAACCAAGAGCCTTTGGGAAGAAGAAGCAAGACAAGGGCAAGAAGGCAAGACTCTTCCCAAAGAGGAGAAGTGGTCCACAAAAGGTGTTTATGTGTGAGGCAAATGAATGGGTCACCGACGAAGAAACAAGTGATGAAGAGAGTGAAGAAGAAGAAGAAAGCTTGGCCAGCCTTGCCATTGCCAACCATGATGACTCACCTCTTCCTCCACCACCCATGTGCCTCATGGCTAAAGGTAACACCAAGGTATGTGACGACTCTAGTGATGATGAGGTTTCCCCCGATGATTTAACTTCTTTGATTAATGAATATCATGCTATCATTAAGAGAGAGAAGAGTAAGGTTAAAACTCTTGAAGAAATTCGTGCTAAACTTGAGAGTGCTAACCTTGATTTGCTTGACAAGTATGAAAGCATACTTAAAGAGCATGACACGCTCAAATGTCATGTCAAGCAAATTGAGGAAGAAAATGCTAAAATCAAGGTAGACAATGATGAGCTCAACATAGCACACCAAACTCTCTTGGAGGAGCACAACAAGCTGACTCAAGAATACCAAACACTTAACATTGCTCATGACATGCTTGATCAAGAGTTAAAAGATGCAAAGAAACAAACTCTTAATGATAAGATATCCATTACTTCGCATGTCTCTAATGTCTTGGACAAGACTTTGTCTTTAAAAGCTAATGCTAGGGAGAAGGACTTGTTGGAAGAAATTGAGAGTCTCTGCACTAGTGTGGCTAGACTTTCAAAAGGTGAAATCAAGCACAAGGAAATCCTCTTCAAACAAGCAAAAGCCTTCAACAAAAGAGGACTTGGATCCTTCCCGGTGCCCAACAAAGGAAAGGTGCCCTCACCGGATCTTAGAACAAGCTTCATCAAGGAAGTTGGTTCTTATTGCCAACATTGTGAGGTCACCGGTCACCACACAAGGGAGTGTCCTCTTCCTAACCGACCTTCACCTAAATTGCCTACTAACTACAAATCTATTTTCAATGATCGCTATTATCTTCTTAGTAAAGTGAATGGCAAGGTGAAAGCTAGGTTCATTGGCAAAGACATGAAGAGCATGAAGGGGAAGCTCCCCAAGCAACTTTGGGTCCCAAAGACACTTGTATCTCACATACAAGGACCTAAGTTGGCTTGGGTGCCTAAAGTCAAAAATTAACTTCATGTGTGTAGGTGAACTACAAAGCCGGAGGAAAGCATTGGGTACTCGATAGCGGGTGCACTCAACACATGACCAGCAATGATGGTATGTTCACCACCATAGAAAACCCCGGTAATCATGAACAAGTCACTTTTGGTGACAATTCTAAGGGTAAGGTGATAGGATTAGGTAAAATTGCTATCTCTAATGATTTATCCATTTCTAATGTGTTGTATGTTAAGTCGCTTAGCTTTAATCTACATTCCATTGCACAACTTTGTGATCTTGGACTAACATGCACATTTAGCAAAAATGATGTTGTTTTGAGTAGTGAGGCAAGCAAAGAGCTAATCTTCAAAGGGTTTCGGCATGGACATCTCTACTTAGTAGACTTCTCCAACAAGAATGCTAGCCTAACCACTTGTCTTTTCACTAAGACAAGCTTGGGTTGGCTATGGCACCGACGCATAGCACACATTGGAATGAGCAAACTCAAGAAGTCATTCAAGCTTGGGATGGTGACCGGCATGAAGGATGTGACGTTTGAGAAGAACAAGCTTTGTAGCGCTTGTCAAGCCGGGAAGCAAGTTGCTTCACACCACCCAATGAAGACAATGGTGTCAACCTCCAAGCCACATGAACTACTCCACATGGACCTCTTCGGACCGTCCACATACCAAAGCCTTGGCGGTAACCTCTATTGTCTTGTTATAGTTGATGACTACTCTCGCTATGCTTGGACTCTATTTTTAGGTGACAAGAGTGAAACTCCGGAAGTGTTCAAGACCTTCGCCAACCGTGCTCAAAGGGAATTCCAACTTCCCATTATCAAGGTCCGGAGTGACAATGGCACCGAATTCAAGAACTACAACATTGGGGAGTGGTGTGACCGTGAAGGTGTGAAGCATGAATTCTTCGCCACATACACTGCTCAACAAAACGGTGTCATTGAGAGGAAGAACAAAACCCTCATCACTCTTGCAAGAGCAATGCTTGATGACTACGGCACGTTGGAGAAGTTTTGGGCCGAAGCAATCAACACGGCGTGCCATGCCGCAAACAGGGTCTATCTTCACCGACTACTCCAAAAGACCCCATATGAGCTTCTAATTGGGAGAAAGCCCAACATCTCCTACTTTAGAGTCTTTGGGTGCAAATTCTACATCTATCGCAAGAAAAGGCTCGGTAAGTTTGAAAGAAGATGTGATGTTGGCATTTTTCTTGGTTATGCATCAAACTCAAAAGCATATCGAGTATTCAACCAAACCTCCGGTCTAGTTGAAGAAATTTGTGATGTTGAGTTTGATGAGAAATGGCTCCCAAGAGGAGAGTTTTGGTCATGATGAAATAGATGATGAGCCTCTACGAGAAGCCATGAAGAACATGACCATTGGAGACATCAAGCCGGAAGTTGAAGAGGGCCATGATCAAGGGGGAGCTTCAAGTTCCAACAACAACACCTCCATGGCGCCTCAAGTAGACGAAGAGGAGAAAGATGATCCACTGCCAACTCAAGACTCACAAGCAATACAACATCAAGATGAAGAAGAAGTCCATGATCAAGTCCAACCACAAGAGGAGCAACACGCTTCACCACCGCCAAGTGCTTCACAACCACTTATGAGGCATGGACGCATCTCCAAGGCGCATCCAATGGACCAAATCATTGGAAGTCCTTCAAGGGGCGTAAGTACTTGTTCCCGCCATGTTGCCTCATTTTGTGAGCACTACTCGTTTGTTTCGTGTGTAGAACCCACTCACATTGAGGAAGCACTCCAAGACCCAAGTTGGGTGATGGCTATGCAAGAAGAACTCAACAACTTCATCCGCAATGAAGTTTGGGTGTTGGAGGAGCGACCCAAGGACAAGAACGTCATCGGAATAAAGTGGGTGTACCACAACAAACAAGACGAGAATGGCGTTGTGGTCCGCAACAAGGCAAGACTTGTGGCCAAAGGGTTCTCGCAAGTTGAAGGACTAGACTTTGGGGAGACATTTGCTCCGGTCGCCCGGTTAGAGGCAATTCGTATTCTCCTTGCTTTTGCTTCACATCATAATATTACTCTTTATCAAATGGATGTGAAAAGTGCCTTTCTTAATGGCTACATTAATGATCTTGTTTATGATGAACAACCTCCCGGGTTTGAAGATCCAAGGAATCCTAACCATGTGTATAGGTTGCACAAGGAGCTCTACGGGCTCAAGCAAGCACCTAGGGCGTGGTATGAACGACTACGGGACTTCCTCATCATGCAAGGATTTAAGATCGGGAGGGTGGACACCACACTCTTCACCAAAGACATCAACGGAGATTTGTTCATTTGTCAAATTTATGTTGATGATATTATCTTTGGTTCAACTAACGAAGCTTTTAGCCATGAGTTTGGCAAAATGATGTCTAGGGAATTCGAGATGTCAATGATTGGAGAGCTCAACTTCTTCCTTGGATTCCAAATCAAGCAACTTCAAGAGGGAACCTTCGTCTACCAAGAGAAATACACCAAGGACCTCTTGAAGAAATTTGAGATGGGAGATTGTAGCTCAAGAAGCACTCCCATGGCAACAAATTGCCATCTCGACGCGGATAAGGACGGTAAACCTATTGACCAATCTCACTACCGCTCTATGATTGGTTCATTGCTTTATCTTACCGCATCTAGGCCCGATATAATGTTTAGTGTATGCTTATGTGCTCGTTTTCAAGCGGCTCCTAAAGAATCGCATAAGAAGGCGGTCTTTAGGATACTTAGGTATCTTAAGCATACCCCTAGTATGGGCTTGTGGTACCCTAAAGGTACAACCTTCCAACTCTTGGGATACTTGGATTCGGACTTTGCCGAATGCCGCGTGGATCGCAAGAGTACCTCCGGTGGGTGCCACTTGCTTGGGCGTTCCCTAGTGTCTTGGTCTAGCAAAAAGCAAAACTCCGTCGCCTTGTCCACGGCGGAGGCGGAGTATATAGCGGCCGGTGCATGTTGTGCCCAAATTCTATATATGAAGCAAACCCTTTTGGACTTTGGAATTAAATTTGGTTGTGTGCCTCTCCTTTGTGACAATGAAAGTGCGGTTAAGATAGCTAGAAACCCCGTTCAACACTCCCGCACAAAGCACATTGATATTCGCCATCACTTCTTGCGGGATCATGAGGCTAAAGGAGACATCTCTTTGCAAGGTGTTAGATCCGAAGAACAATTGGCGGATATCTTCACTAAACCACTTGATGAGAAAACCTTTTCTAGACTTAGAAGTGAATTAAATGTGCTAGATGCATCTAACGTCATGTAAGTTGCCATGTTCATGTAAGGATGCATATCATATAGGTCTTGTCTAACTCCCAAAGGATAGGGGCGAGCTAGAAATAGTTTTCCCTGAGGAAGCCTTTGTAAGGTTTAAACTTGGCAAGATAGATTTATTTTATGCCTTGCATGATCCCTGCCATATAAACTTGCACTCATTTAATCTCCTACACTGTAATTTGTTTGGCATTGCATACGGTAGATTGTCACAAAGGGGAACCCACCTCATGAGAAGGAGACTTGTTTGAAATGCAATATCTCAACTCATATAAGGTGGAAAGAACAAAATGTTAGGTACGTTAATGCCTAGAGGAACATGCTTCAAAGAGATAGAAGTCTTCATACTCTACCTCACAAAGCATGGGCCTTACATTTTATTTGGATATTTTTCCTCCATTTTTCTCGGTGTTCCATTTGCATTAAGGTCTAGCCAAGCTATTGGCATATTAGCTTTTTGAGGGGTAAGGGGTTGCCCAAAAAGTCCTAATACATGTGTTTCTCTTTAATTGTTTGTTTGGTCAAAGGACTTATATGGGATGTTTTTGTTCTGTTGTCATCAGATTATCCGATGCCTAAGCCAATCCCTCATCGGATCAATAGGTGCTCAATCTTCAAGGCCCAGTTCAGTCAGAATCTCAAATGATCCGACGCGTTTATTCCGAAAAACATCGGTCCATCCGGTGTTCACTCTTCTGGAGCTGTGGTCAATTCAACCGATGTTTACTCCCTTCAACGTCGGACCATCCGGTGTTTACATCACTCTTTTGAACACCCTTACTGTGCTATTCAACCGATGATCAAAACCCTAGACGTCGGTCCATCCGGTGTCAACAGCAATTCTTGAATATCCTTTCTGTGGCATTCGACCGATGCTCACTTCTCTTAACATCGGTCCATACGGTGTTAAATTAACGGCTAGGGTTTGGGTCCCACTATTTAAACCCGTGCGCCGCCGCCGTCTTCTCTCTCCCCGATTTCTCTCGCCGTCGCCGCCTCTCGCCCTAATCGCCGCCATCTCCGTCGCTGCACCCAAGCGCCGCCGCCGCCTCTTTCCACCGCCAAAGCTGCTCCACGCACGCACCACCCTCTCCACCATCAACGTGCGCCTTCTCCGGTCATCTCCCTGTCGCTAGGGTTTCCCAGCCCGTCGATCTTCACTCCCTTCGTCGACTCCGTGCAAACTCGCGATCGCAATGGCTCGCGACAGGAAGAACAAGGGCAAGGCCATCGCGGAGCCGGCCGCGAAGAAGCAAAAGTTGTCAAAGGAGGAGAAGAAGGCCTTGATGGCCGCTCGTGCCGCCGAGGAGCGTGAGCGTGGCCGAGGGGGGTCCCTGAGGATCCGCGAGGCTCGTCCGAGGCAGCCTCCCGTGATCGACGACTCCGAGGCCGAAGAGGAGCCGGTTGAGCCTCTCGTCCGCCGGCGCTCAGCCCGGACTCGTGGGGGTCACACCGAGGCTGCTCCTCGTCCGAGACCGATGGCTACCGACCGTCGTGAGGACAGGGAGGCCGAGAGGGCCATCTACGAGATGGACACGGCCGTCCGTGTCGGTGAGGGAGTCCGTCTCACGGACTACCGGAAGATGAAGGCCAAGCAACTCCGGAAGCTCAGATGGAGTGTATTGCTTGAGGAGTGGTTCCCGCAGCCCCGGGAAGCTTTGGTGGACATTCTATTCTGGACGGTCACGCAGGCGTCTCTCTACGAGACCTACAGACGTCGGGGGCACAAGCTATTTCAGCATAACTACCTGGACTGGGAGCAGCTTGCATTGGCAGCGGAGACGGAGGTCTGTCGGTACTTTGAGAGATACCGAGGATTGGTGCAGCTGCTAGCTTACGAGAGGAGTGCATATGTGGAAGATTGGGTCCGTGTCTTCTACGCGACCCTGTACATCTCTGAGGGCAGGAGGTCGATCGACTTCATGTTTATGGGTCAGCACTACCACCTCACGAGGCAGACGTTGGGGCAGCTTCTTGGTTTGGACCTGCACAACACCTGCGTGCACGAGAGGGTATACGGGCAGGCAGATCCACCAAGGAGGCCACTTACTGGAGGGGTGGCACCACAGCTTGAGGAGATCTGGTCCCTGTTCGGCCCCACGTTCTCTCCGGACCAGCCGAGAGTTCCAGCACTTCTGACCCCAGCTGCGCGCATTGTGCACCTCGCCTTGCGCCGCACGCTCCTGCCGAGGTCGGGGTACTTGGAGGGGTTCACTAGTTTATAGCAGACCCTCCTGTTCTACATAATGAACGGGATGGATTTCGACATTGTGGACATTCTCCTGTGCGAGATGGAAGACGTGATCACAGATGGGGTAGGCATGATGAGGCAGATGGTCTACGGGCACTTGATCAGTTACCTATGCACTATGATGGTGCCTGAGGGGGATGCAGCACAGGTCAGACTTGCTGACGAGAGTGTGACTCGCTTTGGTCACTACCGTGTCCTGGCTCCTGGAGACCGCCGCCTTGGTCGTCCAGTTGAGCGCCAGGTCAGGGCCCGTCTGACAAAGGAAGATTGGTCCGAGCTAGAGCGGGAGGACGAGAGACTTGCAGAGGCTGAGGCTCAGGGGGAGGACCTGCAGCACATTTGGTCAGAGAGCGACAATGACGACAGTGTCGAGGAGTATTTCCCTCCTCCCCCCTCTCCCCGACAGCACGACGCGGAGGCTGGAGGTTCTACAGCGCCACCACCCACTCCACCTCCCGTCACTGAGGCGCAGGTCACGCAGCCGTCTGAGCTAACTTCGCTCCTCCAGCAGATGGTCGAGCAGCAGAGGCTAGACAGGCTGGCCGCCGAGCAGGCCCGTGCGGAGCAGGCTGCACGTCTTCTTGAGCTCCAGCAGCAGCAGCAGGAGATGCAGCGTCAGATCGCCCGTGAGAGGCGTGAAGACACTGACCGGTTGACGGGGCTCATCGACCAGATGCACCAGCGCACTCTGGACCAGCAGCAGCAGACACGGCAGGCGATGATGGGGATCCTGGGGTTAATCACCAACCTCTACACCCAGACCGGGGTCGCCCTCCCATCGCAGCTGCCTGGAGTAGCTCCTCCGCCTCCCGTCTTGGCTCCAGCTGCTGCACCAGTGGCTCCAATTCCCTCCACTCCGATCCCTTCGTTCAGCATGTCCCCGCTGCTGGCTCCTGGTGCTCCTCTTCACTCCCCACTACCGGCCACGACACTGTTTCTTCAGACGCCGGCCTCCGTCACCAGTGCCCCTGCTCCAGCACCTCCTCCTCAGCAGGCATCGACGGTGGCACCTTCGGCTCCGGCATCACCCTCCTCTGCTACTCCGGCCAGCAGCTCCGACGACAGCGGCGGTGACCAGTTCATCATCGTGCCCAGCTCTCAGAGTCCGTAGGTGCTCAGATCCCTTTTTGGTGCCTTGATGCCAAAGGGGGAGAAGAGTTAGAGGAGTCAGGGGGAGTCCTAGTGTAAGGGGGAGTCGAGTCCAGCTTATCTTTGCTTATCTTTATTGTATTTGCGTATTTGCTACATTTGGTGTGTAATGAACCTATTTCCATGAGTTGTTAATCATTTGAACTCATTTGATGTTTATCTATGATTATGATCTCTTTGAATTCACACTTGTGTTATTAATTGATGTTTAAAGCTTCAAGTGTGACATCCGTATTCATTGCATATCTCATTCTATCAAATTCACTACCATTGTGTCTTGATTATTGTGTTGTCATCAATCACCAAAAAGGGGGAGACTGAAAGCATCTAGGCCCCCCTCATGTAGTACGGTTTTGGTGATTAATGACAACCATTGAACTTTACTAATAAATTTGTGAATGCAAGGTCCCCATAAACACTCAATAAAATGAAATGAACATGTCATTGGAGACCCATAGATACTCATCTTTCGAGATCAAATTCATGAGATAAAGACAAGATGTGAAGGCTCTATGTCTAAGTCACTCAATCAAAAATTGACAACATACAATGCTTAAGAATCATCAGAGAGCCTTGTGAAACAAATGTCTAAGAGGTCATTTGAGCAAGACACAAAAGATTCACTCAAAACAACTCGTAGCAAACAAAATCAACTCACTGGATCAACCTATGATTTCCAAAATGAACACATAGGTCGAGTTGATTCAACTGAAGAAAAAGACCTCAGACAAATGAACTCACCGGATCATCCGATGTGAAGGGCTCAACAACATCGGTGCATCAGTACAGTTTGCAGTACAATTGGACCAAGTGAAGCACCGAATCATCCGATGTGCAGACTTACACACATCGGTTGATCACTCCAGTAAGCATCAAGATCAAGCAGATTCTGGAGGAAGAGCCACCGGATCATCCGATGAGAAAACAGGAGGCAACATTGGTCTAATAACGGTAATATGTGACAAAATGACATCAGCCGAAGTAATTACACTGATGATAACTAGAGGGGAGACATCGGATCATCCGGTGTTCACAGTAAAGTTCTGTCAGCCTACTTTTCCAACGGCTATTTCAGTTAAGCTGGCTATAAAACCCCTCTAACCCTGTCATTCCGAAGAGTCTTGATCACCTGAAGCCAACTACACATCCAAGAGCATTCAAGACTATAGAGTATACATTTCCACACTTTTAGATCATTTGTAATAGGCTAGAGAGAAGCTTGTGTGCGTTCTTTCTTTGTGATTGAACTCTCTAGGCTAGTGAGAAGTTGAAGAAGATCGTTCCAGAGCTTGCCAAGGTGTGTGTGGAAGCCCGGAAAATCGAAGGTTGTACAAGGCTTGAGCTCCACCTTGCCGGAGATGGCGAACGGAGAAGATTAGTGAAGACCCCATTGTCTCGGTGACATTGGAAGTGGCAAAACCCTTCGGTGGGTGCCACAACGTGGACGTAGGAAGATCCTTGCGATCTTGCCGAACCACGGGATAAACCTTCGTGTCCCCTAGCGTTTGCATTTCTCTCCCTCTCTTTACATTATGCAATCTTTACTTCACAAGTTATATCTACGTTGATTGCATAGTTAGAACCGCATTGGGAATTGGGCTTAAGTAGTTCGGTTTTAATTGCCTTAAAATTTGAAAGAAAGCCCAATTCACCCCCCCTCTTGGGCGTTTCGATCCTTACACCGGTAAGGTCCGAGGTAAGGTCCGACTTGCTGTGGCTAGGTCCGACTAGCTTTGGTAAGCTCCGGTGCTAGATATGACTAGCTTTGGTAAGCTCTGACGCTAGGTCCTGCTAGCTTTGGTAAGCTCCGACACTAGGTCCAATTAGCTTTGGTAAGCTCCGCGTTAGGTCCGACTAGCTTTGGTAAGCTTCGGTTCAAGGTCCGGTTAGCTTTGGCAAGGTCCAGTGCTTGATCGTAGTGGTTCTGCTTTTATCTTGCAATATTTTGAACTTGCTTTTTGGATTATGGAAAGTTTGCTTAATATTCTTTTACTAAGTTTTTGGTGTGTTTTGGTGGTTATGACTGATATCATTTTGCTATGGTTTGCAACATGCTTACGTGAGGTGCTCACGTATGGTGTTGTGGTTTCAGAACTAACGAGGGTCAAGTCGTGGACTTATGCTCGGAAGTATTGGTTGTTTATTCATGTGCAGGTGTTATTTGAGTTCAAGATATGGCTGGTGACGGGATTCATTGAACTAGTCTTAGGGAGAATATGAGGTTCAACAACCAAGTTTGGGAGGAATTGTGGTTGAGTTGATCGGGAGGTCGCGCAACATGTTTGAATCAAGAACAATGCATATGAAGGTATAGTGGACATCATTGGAAGATGTTTGCACGTGTGCAAGGAGTGAATGGACGTGGATACATGGTTCCGAGGCGTGATGAAGAGATGTGGATGTAAAGAATTGGTCGGAAAGGTCCAACCGACTAGGTTATGGACTCAGGCTACGGCTGAGTTGTGTTTGACCCAAATATGGAAATTTTTGAGTTGGTTATGATAGGATTTTATGTGGGTCACGAATTTGAGTTGTTTTAGGATTGTGGGATACATTCCTAAGGTGTTTGGAAGTTTTAAGATTGCTTCTATCTGCTTATAGAAGAGTCTTGAGCAGTTATAGAAAGTTTTGATTCGTGAATTGAGTAGGATTAGAGTCCTAGTTAGGTTTGGGTTGGCCTAAGGGCTGTTTATATAAGCAAGGAAGGTCAGAGCTCATGGTGCATGACTTTGGGGTTGTTCCTCTTATGTTCTATTGAATAAAGATCGTATTTTAAAGGAACTTTGGTACCTTGTTCGTCCGACTTGTTTTTGTCAAGTCTTTCTTGTCGAGTTTCTGCACATCACAACCTTTCTTCGGTGGTTTTATCATAACTCGAGTTTTACAGATCTGGTTGACGTGGTTCTTTTTGGTTTGTCTTCACAACTTAATTTTATATCATCTGTGAAAATTTCACGGTCATTGGATTTGTGGTTTATGATCTACACGAGTTTATTTACAACATTCCAGAACTGTTTTTCTCGAGTATGACAGATTGACCTTTGTTCGATCTTTTGATCGTAACTTGAGTTTCTCTTGATGGATTTTAGTGATTCTTGTTGTGACATCTTTTTGAATTGATTCTCTATAATATATACTAGTTTGTCACAGTTGGTCACCTTTAGATTAGTTGCACACACGGTTCCTTTAACAGATCGTTTTTCTGCCAAGGGTTTTTTTCGTTGCTTCCGCTCAAAAATTTTAATCTACCATTCAACCCCCCCCCCTCTGGTAGCTTTACACGTGCTCTTTGATTCTACAAGGATCCATTCTTTCCACAGCCTTAGACCATCGTGTCTCGTCACCTCCCTCAACGGCGACGCACTCACCCAACAGAGAGTGCGCGCACCAGCGAGAGTAGTGGCGGCGGCTTCGTGGCATGACTCACTCTGGTAACCCTAGATCTATTCGGCAGTGGGGGTGCCCTCAGCAGCTTGTCGGCCAATGGCACATCACTAGGCAGCGAGTGCGCACGTGCTAGCGGGTAGCCACGGTGACGTTAGAGGAACCCACTGCGTTGGCCGCCATTTCTTTTCTTTCTTCGCTCACTCTATGTCGGTGTCGACGAGGGGTCGAGGGAGGAGGAGAATGGATAGGGTTTCGACCTGATCAGTATAAGAATCCCGCTCAGTCCAACCTCAGTTGTTCGATCTTGCCTGGATGGCTAAGATTCAATGTAGTTCAAAGCACCAAGCTACCAACAGCCGTCGGATATTAATCCAACAATGTGTAGATGTCGGTGGCACCTTAGCGGGCTCCGGACCGCTGCACGTCATGGTGTTGGGCTGCCTGGCCCAGGCGGGCGCACCGATGGGCTGTTGGGCCGCCCTTTCTTTTTCCGCGAATTTCCCATTTCTTTTAGCAGGCCGGTGGGCTAAATTAGGGGAAGACCGGGCTGTAGGGGTCGGATTCTTTCCTTTCTTTTTTGTGGGATTTTCCAGAAATTTTAAGTATGGGCCATGGACCGCTTTAGAAAGGAGAACCGGCCCTCAGGCTGTTCTTTTTTTCTATTTTCCATGGATTTTATAAAAATACTTAGTGGGCTTTTGGGCCTATTCCTCTTAGAGGGCTGGTTTCCAAAGTGTTGGGCCACCTGAAATATTTCAATTTTCTCAGTATTTTGTCTCAGTTGAGCTGGGCCTGTTTAGAGTCTTTTAGGGCTGGCTTAGCATTATTCATTTAGTGTTTTTCTATTTCACAGAAAACAAAATCAGAAATATTCTGAAAAATCAGAAAATAAATTAGAATTTCAATCAGTTTTAGAATTTTAGTCATGAACTAAAATCTATAAATTTATAAAGGTGGGAATTTTATTTCTCAGTGACTTTAGTATGGGCTAAAATCAATTTTAGACCTTAGCTTAGAATAGATTGAGAAAAATTAAGTAGTATGGTAATTTTGATTTCTATTATATATTTTAGTTGATTCTATTACCTTTGTAATTCATTAATTTTGATGAATTAAGTTTATTCTCAGTAAATTATAATTTGCAATTTTATTTCACAAATTAGGCATGCCCACTTAGCAAATAACCTTCCGTTGTGTTATTTAGTCTTGCATAGTGATTTTTGTTAAGTAGCCATCGTGAACAACAAATTTAATCTATGCTCTCACTTTATTCAGTTTCATAGTAATTTTGTTAAGTAGCCAACGTAAACAATAATATTACTATGTTCTAAGTCATTAAGTTGCATGGAAAATTTTACTTGAGTAGCCAACGCGAAAAATAAAATTGTGACATGCTCTAAGTTATGAATGTTGTGTTTTGTTCGAGTAGCCAACATGAAAGACAAAAATAACATTCTCACTAAGTACATAGAAATTTTGTTCCAGTGGCCAACATAAAAGACAAAGTTTACTATATTCATAATTTAATTATAGAATAGCATATTTTGTTGAAAGACAAAATATGAACATTGTCTTTGTATAAGTTGTATAAATTAGTTCATAGAAAACTTTGTTCGAGTAGGCAACATGAAAGACAAAATTTGCTATATTTTATAAGTTAATCAGTAAATCTTGCATTTTGTTGAAACACAAAATATGACGTTCTTCTTGCCTAAGCTGTTTACATTTGTATAACAGAAAAATTTGTTCGAGTAAAAGACAAAATTTTCTATGGTTTCAGTTTATTACTAAGTTTTATTATGCATTCACTTGTGTTACTCTGTTTTTCATTCAGATAATTCCTCCATCATCAGTTCAACACTCAGTTACCTCTCTATCATTAAGCCTCTTAACGAAGTTAATTATGACTCATGGAGAGAGAAGTTGAGAATTGCTTTGGCAGTCTCCAAATTAGATGTGGCACTGATTAGTCCTTGCCCTACTTAGCCTTAGGTTCCTATGCCTATGACAGGAGAAACCGATGAGTCTTTTGTGTTGAAGAAAGGACAATTTCTTAGTCTCATGCACATGTATGAGAATGAGCTAGCTAAGTGAGACCACTCAAATAAGTTGCTTTTATTGATAATTAAGGGTATCATCACTAAGGCTATTCCGAAAGCAATTCCCTAATGTGACACTGTTACTCAGTACCTCAATGAGATTGAGAGACAGTTTGCTAGCTCTACTAAGTCCCTTAGTGTTGTTGATCCTGCCAGCTGCACCAATGGAAATTATAAGGGCAAGAATAATATTTTCATAGACACATTCTTTCCAGCAGAATGTGAAGATGGACAAAAATAAGTGCTACTTTTGTAAGCAAGAATGGCACTACCAGAAGGATTGCGTAGGCTTCCTCAAATGGTGTCATAAGAAGGGTAATACTTAGTTCATAATTATCTGCTTCCAGTATATTCTCAATCTACTTGTTAGATTGACTTAGTTGCAATTGTGCAAAATTTATACAGTAATTAAGTATGAGGAGGATTATCAGAGGAGGGATAAGGGTGGTTAAAGTCGCTAATGACCACGAAGCCAAAGTAAAAGCCAACTTAGAACTCCCATTGGTATTTATACATGGCTTTGTACTTTTGTTTCACTATGATGCTTTATGTACCCTCATTGAGAGAAATTTGTATTAGTTTTATACATGAACTATTCAAACTTGTAAGCCTTTTGGCTAAATAAGTTTATAATAAGTTATGAGTCTTGCCATCCGACAAGACAATTTTCTTTGTCCTCGCATGATGATTATTTAAGATGCATCAAATTTCTATAATCAAACTAAGTGTTTCGTAAAGCGCATAAGAATCGATCACGAAAAAATTTCGGAATAATGGTACTACATTGTTAGACCATATTTCGAGTGGGAGAATTGATTAGTGTATTTCTTAATCGATTCCTCTCCACTTAGATTAATAAAACATTAGCGAATGCATAAATAAAATTCAGCATATGTTCTCTAAGACTAATATCCGATCATGAAGGGAGAACTACGATTGGAATACCCCGTGTTGAATTAGAAATAAGTGATGTCCTTTAACTTAGTCGATTGATTCATGAGTCGAGACTTAAAACCTCTATTCAAATGCTACATCAAAAATGTAAATAATAGGTGCCTAAAAACATCATAGTAGATAAGGACAAGACATAAACCCTCATTAATATTTTATATGAGGTTGTCGTTATATTGATTAGCCCAAACATTAGAATGTAGCCACCTAGTAAATTGGCATTGTTTCCACCGTCTTTACCGACACTGTCGGTACCCTGCGTATCGGATACCCCTTGGGATTGCAAAGATCACAAGGAAACTCCATCTACGAGATTTGAAGACCTCTGGGCCCTACATGTCAGCCGTAACCGGACCTGCTTCCCCAACATGGTTAGTCCCAGGGCCGCCACGTGTATCATAAGACCGGAGTTATTACCCACACATGGGAAAGCTCCGGACTGGATACCAGTATGGCACCCCCGGACCTAACCCCAGACAGAGGGAAGCTCCGGTACCGACACGTGTCCAACAGCACCAGACCTACGCGGCCACGACGGTAAGCTTCGGAGCTGCCACGTGTCCGGACGTTGGACCTTCAACCTCAACAATCAGTCTGGTGGACCCCCAACAGCTCGGACCTTCAAGGAGCAATCAAGGACTTCAAGACCCGATTAAGTGTCATTAATACCATATTAATGACACACGATCGGAAGGCCTTTAATACCAGTAACGACACTGTTAAGGCATGTTACCACGCTATTAAGGGTAATTAACCCCATTAATTGTGTATCAAACATTAGTAACCGCCGGGGCCACATGTCGGGCCAGGCTAACTGTGTAACGATCGATCCTTGTACTATAAAAGGATCGGTCGAAGATACACAGAGAGGATCTCACTCTCTGAGCGCTCTAGACTCTCACGCGCTCTCAAGCACACACAATCACTGAAAGCTCTTAGACGCTCAATACAAGAACAACACACCCCGTGGAGTAGGGTATTACGCTCAGGCGGCCCGAACCACGTAAACCTCTGTGTCAATTTGCCACCATCGCTTGGATCTATGCGCGCCCATTACTGAACTACAAACTCCACGGACTACTAACAGTAGTGCCGGGAGATCTGCCGGATTCTACCACCGACAGTTGGCGCGCCAGGTAGGGGTGTGCCCGAGATTTCAAGAATGGTGAACTCTGCTGCTGGATTGTCCAACGGCAATCTCGCTGCGCAACCTGCTGGAGGCAACCCCTCCAACATGCAGCAACCAGCGGGTGCCACAGCTCCAGCAGGAGTCATGCCTCCGCCTCCACTGCCTGCACTAGCAAATCAAGCTGGAAAGCGGGACGGAGCATCTGCGTCGGTCACCGCATCGGTGAATAACAACAACCCTGAACACGCGCTACATGCAGCGCGTGCTCTCCTCCAATGCCCACCACCTCCAGGTGCATCCCAGGGTGCAATGGAGCAGTGGAGAGTTGTAAGGATCGAATGCCCAAGAGGGGGGTGAATTGGGCTTCTTTTTAAAAACTAAAGCAATAAAAACTCAACTACTAAAAACCCAATTCCCTATGCAAACATCCTATGCATTCAAGTGAATAATAAGTTTGCGGTATATGAAATGCATAAGTATAATGGAAAAGGAAGAGTATGCAAACTCCCGAGAAGACACGAAGACATGGTGATTTATCCCGTGGTTCGGCAAGATCATCAAGACCTTCCTACATCCACGTTGTGGCACCCGCCAAGGGTGTAGCCACTCCCAAGTCACCAAGACCAAGGATATCACTAGAAGTCTCCGTTCACCATCTCCGGCAAGGTGGAGCTCAAGCCTTGTACAAGTTTGATCTTCCGGGCTTCCACCACTGACTTGGCAAGCTCTGGAAGGATCTCTCTGATCACCGACTGATACACGGTGAATGCAATCACCAAGAGACACTCACTTACAGCTCTCACTAGACTAGAGACTCCAATCACCAAGAATGGAAGCACACAAGCATCATCTCTAGTAAGTTCTAGCCTATCTCTTGGTGTACAAGTGGTGTAAATGATGTGGAAGTGGTTGCTCAATGTCTTGAATGCTTGATAATGCGTAGAGTAGCTCAGGGCATCAAGACTTGTCCAAATGACTAGTTGAAGGGGTATAAATAGCCAGCTTCCCCGAGATAGCCATTGGAAAAGTAGGCTGACATCACTGTTTTGCAAACACTGGATGATCTGATGTTCTCCCTTTAGCTGTCATCGGTCGAATACAAATTAGTCGAGGTCACTGTGTCAGGTATGACCGTTGATCGACCGATGTTGTATACACCTGTACATCGGATAATCCGGTGACACTTGGTTCAGGATGGTCCAGAAATAATGCTTACTGGAATGATCGACCGATGTGGCATCTTTGTACATCGGATGGTTCGGTGTTACTTGGTCTAGGGAATTGCTTACTGGAATGATCGACTGATGTAACACATGCTTCAACATCGGATGATCCGGTGTATACCCAAGACTGAGGTCTTTTTCTGCTGCAGAGCCAACTCGACCGATGTAGTTATTTTTGGATACATCGGATGATCCGGTGAGTTGATTTTGTCTGCTTCGAGTTGTTTTAAGTGATTCTTTTGGAATTTGTCCGAGTGACCTCTTAGACATTGGTTTGAAATGTTCTTCTGATGATGACTAAGTCTCGTGTGCTGTCAACTTTGATGGAATAATTTTGACATATATGTTTTTTCTTTTAGTCTTCATGAAAATTGATTGACCTCGTAAAATAGTTTGTTTAGGGGTCTCCAATTGTATCCAATGAGAAGTAGATGATATAAATATAGAGTCCATTAAGTGTGATGAGTTATATGAGAGACCTTGCATCCACAAACTTATTAGTGATATCCAACGGTTGTCATAAATCACCAAAACCATACCTTATGGGGGCCTAGATGCTTTCAATCTCCCCATTTTTGGTGATTGATGACAACACAACGAGTAAAGCATAACAATAATGAAATTAAGAATATGATACTCAAAAAGATATATAACAAGTACCAGATCCAGCACACGAAGCTCAAAGACTAAAAAACGATCAATAAAACATAAGAGAATTAAGAAGCACACAGATACTCAAGGATAGCAAAAGAATAGCAAAGCTCCCAAATTACAAAAGCTCCCAAAATACTCCCCCTGCAACTAGGACCCCCTAAGACTATGCTATCCCTCCCCCTGACTATGACTCTTCTCCCCCCTTGGCATCAAGACACCAAAAAGGGAAGTCGAGTACCTAAGGATCCTGAGCGCTTGGAGCGATGACGAACTGGTCGCCGTCGGGGGTGCTTTCGTCGGTCTCATCTCCTGGAGAGATGGATCTGCTGCCTGCTGCTGCTGAGGCTGGAGTGGAGGAGACCGGGACTGTGGGAGCCACTCCTCAAGCAGAATGCTCCATCGAAGATTCCTAAGTTGCTTTGCCTTCATCTTCCTGTAGTCAGTCAGGCGGACACACTCACCAACCCGTACATTGGTGTCCATCTCATAGACGGCTCTCTCGGTCGCTCTGTCCTCCTGAAGCTCAGCTGCAGATGGTCTATGACTCGGGGCTGCAGTTGTACGACCTCCACGGGTCCTGACCGTGCGCCGGCGAACAAGCGGCTCCTCAGACTCCTCTGTCTGCTGTGGTTGTAGCTGCCTCTGTCGGGACTCCCGAATCCTCAGGGATCCTCTTCGGCCACGCTCATGCTCCTCAGCGGCGTGAGCGGCCATCTCAGCTTGTCTAGCTTTCTTCATCTCTTTCGACAGCTTTTGCTTCTTAGCTGCCGGCTCCTCGATGGCCTTTCCCTTTCCTTTCTTTTCACAGCCCATCTTGATGAGGAGAGTGACAACGGCAAAGATGAGATCACGGGACGATGATGTCAGGCGCACGAGACAACGATGCAAAGTACGACACAATCAGGCGCAAGGAGCAACGGCTCGGAGGCACGGAGGGCAGCGGCGCGACGGGGGGTGCGGCGTTCGGGCACGTGGAGTGGTGGCGCTAAGCGCGGCGGCGGCGCTGAGGGTGGCGGTGCTGAGGGTGGCGGCGCTGAGTGCGACAACGGGCGGCAGCAGGTCTAGGGGCGCGGAGTGGCGGCGGCGGCTTTGAGTGTGGCAGCGGCCGGAGGGCGGCGGCAGGGCGAGGGGCGCAGAGCGGCGTTGGTGGAGAGAAGATAGAGAAAAACGAACGAAAACAAAGAGGGGCACTAAATAAGTGCGGCCCGAACCCTAGCTCGATTTTTAACATCGAATGATCCGACGTGGAAAAGTTTATCATCGGTTGAATTTGGCACAACTCCAAAAATGTGAACATCCGATGCTCCGATGTTTCTCAGAATGAACTCATTGGTTGATTTGACTTTCTGTCTGAGCTGACCCTTGTACTTAAGCACAAACTGATCCGATGATGCTTCTGCCCTAAGCATCGGATAATCCGATGACTATAAAAGATCAGCAACAGGCCATATATGTCCTTTGCCTTAAACAACAAAGAGAAACACAAGTCTTAGGACTTTTGGGGCAACCCCTAACCCCTCAAAAAGACTTTAACTCTAGTTGCCAATAACTTGGCTAAGCCCTAAAGCAAATAGAACACCAAAAAAACCAAGGAAAAAATCCAAACGAAATGTAAGGCCCATGCTTTGTGAGCTAGAGGATGAAGACTTCTATCTCTTTAAGGCATGTTCCTTTAGGCATTAACACACCTAACACTTTGTTCTTTCCACATCATATGAGTTGAGATATTGCATTTCAAACAAGTCTCTTTCTCATGAAGTGGGTTCCCCTTTGTGACAATCTACCGTATGCAATGCCAAACAATTTTTAATGCGGGATATTAAACGTGAGTGCAAGTCTATATGACAGGCATCATGCAAGACATAAATTAAATCTATCTTGCCAAATTTGAACCTTTCAAATGCTTCTTCAGGGAGAGCCATTCTCCAAGTCTTGGGGATACCCAAAAGAACCGCCATCCCAAGCTAACCCTTGCTCGCCCCTATCCTTTGAAAGTTAGACAAGACCTATATGTGATGCATTCTTACATGACCATGGCAACTTACATGACGTTCGATGCATCTAGCACCTTTAATTCACTCCTTAGTCTAGAAAAGGTTTTCTCATCAAGTGGTTTAATGAAGATATCCGCCAATCATTCTTCGGACCTAACACCTTGCAAGGAGATGTCTCCTTTAGCTTCATGGTCCCGCAAGAAATGATGGCGAATATCAATATGCTTAGTGTGGGAGTGTTGAACGGGGTTTTTAGCAATCTTAACCGCACTTTCATTGTCACAAAGGAGAGGCACACAACCAAATTTAACACCAAAGTCCAAAAGGGTTTGCTTCATATATAGGATTTGGGCACAACATGCACCAGCCGCTATGTACTCTGCTTCCGCAGTGGACAAGGCAACAGAGTTTTGCTTCTTGCTAGACCAAGATACTAGGGAACGCCCAAGCAAGTGGCACCCTCCGGAGGTACTCTTGTGATCCACACGGCATCCGGCAAAGTCCGAATCCGAGTAACCCAAGAGATTGAATTTAGCACCTTTGGGGTACCACAGGCCTACACTTGGGGTATGCTTGAGATACCGAAGTATCCTAAAGACCGCCTTCCGATGCGATTCTCTAGGTGTCGCTTGAAAGCGAGCACACAAGCATACACTAAACATGATATCGGGCCTAGATGTGGTAAGATAAAGCAATGAACCAATCATGGAACGGTAATTAGATTGGTCAACAGGTTTACCATCCATATTCGCGTTGAGATGACAATTTGTTGCCATTGGAGTACTTCTTTAGCTACAATCCCCCATCTCAAATTTCTTCAAGAGGTCCTTGGTATATTTTTCTTGATAGATGAAGGTCCCCTCTCGAAGTTGCTTGATTTGAAATCCAAGGAAGAAGTTAAGCTCTCCAATCATCGACATCTCGAATTCCCTAGACATCATTTTGCCAAACTCATGGCTAAGAACTTCGCTAGTTGAACCAAAAATAATATCATCGACATAAATTTGACAAACAAATAGTTCTCCATCGATGTCTTTGGTGAAGAGTGTAGTGTCCACCCTCCCGATCTTGAATCCTTGCATGATCAAGAAATCCCGTAGTCGTTCATATCATGCTCTAGCTTCTTGCTTGAGCCCGTAGAGCGCCTTGTGCAACCTATACACATGATTAGGATTCCACGGATCTTCGAACCCGGGAGGTTGTTCAACATAGACAAGCTCATTAATGTAACCATTAAGAAAGGCAGTTTTCACATCCATTTGATAAAGCTTTATATTATGATGTGATGCAAAAGCAAGAAGTATACGGATGGCTTCTAGTCGAGCGATAGGAGCAAATGTTTCTCCAAAGTATAGTCCTTCAACTTGCGAGAAACCCTTGGCCACATGTCTTGCCTTGTTGCGAATCACAACACCGTTCTCGTCTTGTTTGTTGCGGTAAACCCACTTTGTCCCGATGACGTTCTTGTCCTTGGGTCGCTCCTCCAACACCCAAACTTCATTGTGGATAAAGTTGTTGAGTTCTTCTTGCATGGACATTACCCAATTTGGATCTTGGAGTGCTTCCTCAATGTGAGTGGGTTCTACACATGAAACAAACGAGTAGTACTCACAAAACGTAGCGAAATGGTGAGAACATGTACTTACTCCTCTTGACGGACTACCGATAATTTGATCAATCGGATGCGTCTTGGAGATGCGTCCATGCCTCATAAGTGGTTGTGAAGCATTTGGCGGTGGTGATGCGTGTTGCTCTTCTTGTGGTTGGACTTGATCATGGACTTGTTCTTCTTCTTGATGTTGTGTGGCTTGTGAATCTTGTGTCGGCAATGGATCATCTTTTTCTTCTTTGTCAACTTGAGGTGCCATAGATGTGTTGATGTTGGAACTTGAGGCTTCCCCTTGATCATGGCTCTCCTCAACTTTAGGCTTAATGTCTCCAATGGTCATGTTCTTCATAGCTTCTCGTAGAGGCTCATCATCTATTTCATCATGACCAAAACTCTCCTCTTGGGAGCCATTAGTTTCATCAAACTCAACATCACAACTTTCCTCAACTAAACCGGAGGTTTGGTTGAATACTCGATATGCTTTTGAGTTTGATGCATAACCAAGAAAGATACCAACATCACATCTTCTTTCAAACTTACCGAGCCTTTTCTTGCGGTAGATATAGCACTTGCACCCGAAGACTCGGAAATAGGAGATGTTGGGCTTTCTCCCAATGAGGAGTTCGTACGGGATCTTTTGAAGTAGTCGATGTAGATAGACCCGATTTGCGGCATGGCACGCTGTGTTGATTGCTTAGGCCCAAAACTTCTCGGACATGCCATAGTCATCAAGCATTGCTCGTGCAAGAGTGATTAGAGTCTTGTTCTTCCTTTCAATGACACCATTTTGTTGAGGACTGTATGTGGATGAAAATTCATGTTTCACGCCTTCACGATCACACCACTCCCCAATGTTGTAGTTCTTGAATTCGGTGTCGTTGTCACTCCAGACCTTGATGATGGGAAGTTGAAATTCCCTTTGAGCACGTTTAGCGAAGGTCTTGAACACTTCCGGAGTTTCACTCTTGTCACCTAGAAACAACGTCCAAGCATACCGAGAGTAGTCATCAACTATAACAAGACAATAGAGATTACCACCAAGACTTTGATATGTATACGGTCCGAAGAGGTCCATGTGGAGCAACTCAAGTGGCTTGGAGGTTGACACCATTGTCTTCATCGGGTGGTGTGAAGCAACTTGTTTCCCAGCTTGACAAGCGCTACAGAGCTTGTTCTTCTCATATGTGACATCCTTCACGCCAGTCACCATCCCGAGCTTGAATGACTTCTTGAGCTTGCTCATTCCAATGTGAGCGATGCGTCGATGCCATAGCCAAACCAAACTCATCTTGGTGAAAAGACAAGTGGTCAAGCTAGCATCCTTGGCGGAGAAGTCTACTAAGTAGAGGTGTCCATGCTGAAACCCTTTGAAGATTAGTTCTTTGGTTGTTTCACTAGTCACAACAACATCATTCTTGCCAAAGGTGCACGTTAGTCCAAGATCACATAATTGTGCAATAGAAAGCAAATTAAAACTAAGTGAATTAACATACAACACATTGGAAATAGATAAATCATGTGAAATTGCAATCTTACCCAACCCAATTACCTTCCTCTTAGAGTTGTCACCGAAGGTGACTTGTTCATGATTGTCGGGGTTCTCTATGGAGGTGAACATACCATCGTTGCCGGTCATGTGTTGAGTGCACCCACTATCGAGTACCCAATGCTTTCCTCTGGCTTTGTAGTTCACCTACACACATGAATTCAGTTTATTATTTTAGGCACCCAAGCTAACTTAGGTCCTTATATGTGTGATACAAGTGTTTTTGGGACCCAAATTTGCTTGGGAAGCTTCCCCTTCATGCCCTTCATGTCCTTGCCAATGAACCTTGCCTTCACCTTGCCATCTACTTTACTCAAGAGACAATAGTGATCATCAAAGGTGGACTTTGATGAGGACATCACAACAGCAAAGACGCGCATTGAACTGCAAGGACCAATCACAAGAGCACGGGCACGGTTATTAAATCAGCAGGTGAATTCGTTCTTAACTTCTTTTGCATGTGAGTTTGAGAATAGATTGCTATGTGATGATTTAATTGTTATTAGGAATAATGGAAAAGATCAACAAGTGAAGGAAGGAGTCCTTGGGAGCGTGGAGAACCACCTGGGACGTCCACAAGTAGATGGAAACAGTTTACAACTCGGACTCGAGTTCAACTCAGAGTCCAGGAGCAGTCCACCTTAAAACAGACGCCCAGGAGGCATACGGACTCCGTTTTCGACGTTCTACATATGCACGGAAAGAGGAGAAGATAAACTTTCCAATGGTTCTGGTCCCACCTCAAAATTCCTCCGGAGTCATTGGGAATCGTCGAAACAAGTCGAGTCCAGATTTCTGTCCGGTGCTGCGCCACCGAATCGGGCCTTTGGGCCTTGTATCCTGTAAGAGTCCATTAGGGACGCATCTAATCATGTTTTGGTCGAACCCTAGCCTATAAATACTGCAGACGCCGGTCATATTCGGTGGGTTTTGCTTAGATCAATAAAATCGCCGTTCTACGGTTTGTGAGACCCCAATTTCGCGATTTCCGATCGTGTCTTCTACGTTCTTGCTCGTGTTCTCGATTGCACTTGCAGGGATTAGCCTTCTTGGCGAGGTCAAGCGTGTGCAGCACGGTTGATAACCAACGGAGCCGTGGTGTAGTGATTGCAGGGGTACTCGAACCGCTCGAGTGCCGCGGATCATCAACGTCGAGTTCTCCATCCCAATCGACATACCTTTCGGAAGATCGGGCCTAAACCTACTCATCAATTGGTATCAGATTTCCAGGTTGCCCGTGAGGTATCTTTGTTTTCCTTCCTTCCATTAGATCGATTTTGTTTCGTACCTAGAGTCCACAAAAAAGCCACAAAAAAATATTAGATCGTTTTTACCGCTTCCCAGACTATAGTGCCTGCAGTTTCGTTTTTCAGTTTGCATTGTTGAGTTTGCATTCGTGTGGTTGAGTCTTGTTGCTGGTTTAGCTTTGTGTTTTTTGATCCTAGTTATCGTGTTTCGTCCTTGTTTTCTTGCTATTCGACACCTATTCCACAATCCTTAAATAACAAACCGATCCGCCACGTTCATCGGTTTGCCCTAGCTAGCCGCCTTGCGTGAACTCCCGCATCGCCAGCCCTAGATTAGGTGACAAATCTTTGTGCCATTCATCCTTGAATCATCACACACCACCCCATTAGTTGCTGTGCAAATTCCCGATCGTTTTCGTATCCGTTTGCGAGTTCTGTTCTCAAACCGAGTTGGAATCAACATCCAAAAAAACGTAACTCGGACAGCCTACCTTAAAACGGCCATAACTTTCGCATACGAACTCGAAATCGGGCGAATTTTTTTTCAAATTCATCTACGCGAAATTTCGCATCTGATTTTCCGCGGCATAGCCGCGTTCGGCGAAATTAGATTGCCCAAATTCCCCTCGGAAGATAGGCTATCCGGCCTCCGAAGTTTCATCACGAATTTTAAAGAACCTTCTTGATTTTCTATAGGCCGCATATTACATCCAATTGAGCTGCAAATTTGTGTGCTTCCTATATTTGTGCTACTGAGTAAAGAAAAAATATCAAAAAAATATTACAAAAAGAAAAAAAATAGTGAAGAGCACGCATATTAAAGCAATTGGCCTATACCACTTGGTGCTGTTTGTTTGGTTATATCATTCTGTCTTTCTTTTGCCTTGATACTTCCTTGTGTTGTGCTAGGCTCTAGGGCACTCAGTTGACCAGCAACAGTTTCCTACATTGAATACTTATTCAACTTTGTTTAGTTGTTAACGATTTTCTGCTTATTAGCCACCATATTGTGCCATCCAAGCTCCACCTTTCTCTTGAGCATAACAGGTACCTTTGCAATCACCCCACGCTTCATTGGTTCATCTCACCGTCCACACCACCTGCTGTGTCGGTAAGAACACTTGTAAGAGCGTGGTAAGACGCTTGAGCGAGAGAGATTGTTTTCTTCCACCTTCCACATTGTCACTGTAGTTGATAGGGATAACATTTTTTTTGTTGTCTTTTGTTTCCTACTAACAATGGCAGGAGAAGAAAATAATGACGAATGTGTTCAACATGTTGAGTTACGTGATATGTTCGCCAAATTCAACGCATCAACGGAGGAGTCATTGGCGAACTTGACTCGCAAACTGGATGACCTTGCTCTTCGGATGAATACTTTTGAGGCTCGGTTGCCTCTCGCTGGAAGACAAGAAGACAATGCTTATGATGAACTGGAAGATCACAGTAATCAGCCAAGACTGCCACTTTATCGCCGAGGTATAGGAGGTAATAATCATAACAATTATAACCGCCCTCCTGATGATCCTTTTGCTAAAGTGAAATTTACTATACCCTCTTTTTCTGGTGCTTATGATGCTGAGGCTTATCTTGATTGGGAGATGACAGTAGAGCAAAAATTTAATTCCCATCTTGTTCCTGAACAACATAGAGTTCGTCAAGCCACTAGTGAGTTTAAGGACTTTGCTATCATATGGTGGAATGAACTTGTTAAAACTAGAACTGATCCTCCAACATGGGATAGATTAAAGGAAGCTATGCGTGTTCGATTTGTTCCTCCATCTTTTCAGCGGGACCTTCGCAAAAAATTGCAGCGTTTAGACCAAGGTAACATGTCCGTAGAGGAGTATTATCAAGAGTTACAAAAGGGTATGCTGCGTTGTGGGGTAGTAGAGGACATGGATGATAAAATAGCTCGTTTTTATGGGGGGTTGAGGCGTGAAATTCAGGACATTGTTGATTACAAAGAATATGATACTGTTAACAGATTGTTTCAGCTTGCTATGTTGGCAGAAAAAGAATTGCAGGGCCGACAACAACAGCAACAACGCATGAGGAGCAACTTCACGCCGCGTGCAGCAACTACACCATCCAAAACAGCACCATCTTCGGCCCCCCGTGCAGCGACTACACCACCCAATGGCGGCCAATGAACTATACCTGCTGCTCCACCTTCTTGCGTGTCGGAAGGCAGCAAGGCGACATCATTCAAGCCTTCGTCGTCCACTCCTTCTACGGGTCGTACTTCCGATATTAAGTGTCACCGCTGCCAGGGACTTGGTCATATGATGAGAGATTGCCCGAGCAAACGAGCATACATAGCACGCGACGATGGCGGGTATGATAGTACTTCGGATGTTGAAGATGAATATTCTCTTGCTACTGACTTTACAGATCCAAATGACGAACACACCGAAGAAGAGGTACTTGGTACAGCGGCGACGGAGAACTATAGGAGCATCATTGTGCAGCGTGCCTTGAGCTCCAAAGTGGAGACCGACGACAAGCTACAACGACACAACCTCTTCCACATGTTTCTCGTCATCAAGGACTGCCGTGTACACACTATAATTGATGGAGGTAGCTGCAATAACTTGGTAAACACGGACGTCGTCAAGAAACTCGGTTTGACAACAAGAGCACACCCTCATCCGTACCACATTCAATGGTTCAACAACAGCGGTAAGGTTCGGGTAACACAAACAGCGAGAATCCATTTTTCAATTGGTTCATACCATGATTTTGCTGATTTTGATGTTGTTCCTATGGATGCTTGTTCTCTTTTATTGGGTCGTCCTTGGGAATTTGATACAGATGCTATTCATCATGGTAGAACCAATAAATATACTCTCATGCATAAGGGAAAGAAAATCACTTTGCTCCCCATGACTCCTGCTGAAATTGTGCTTTTTGAGAAGAGTAAAATTCGTGAGGGCAAAGCAACTAAATTAGAATCTGAAAAACAGCAAGTTATTAAGTTAAAATCACCATCATTGCTCGCAACTAAATCTGAACTTGCTGATTTATTCGATGCTAAGGGGATGTGCTATGCTTTAGTTTGCAAAGAAGTCATGTTTTCACTTCATGAATTGTCTATTGCATTGCCCCCTGCTGTTGCTAACCTTTTGCAGGAGTTTGAGGATGTGTTTCCCTCCGAGATACCCCCTGGTTTACCACCGATGAGAGGCATTGAACACAAGATCGATTTGATTCCAGGAGCAAGTTTGCCAAATCGGGCAGCATACAGGGCGAATCCACAAGAAACTAAGGAAATTCAGCGACAAGTCCAAGATCTTTTGGACCGCGGGTACATTCGTGAAAGCCTTAGCCCTTGTTCTGTTCCTGTTGTTTTGGTTCCTAAGAAAGATGGTAGTTGGCGCATGTGTGTTGATTGTCGAGCGATTAATAACATCACCATTCGATATCGTTATCCTATTCCTCGATTAGATGACATGCTTGATGAATTGAGTGGTGCTATCATCTTCACAAAAATTGACTTGCGTAGTGGTTACCACCAAATTAAAATGGCACTAGGAGATGAATGGAAAACTGTATTTAAAACCAAGTTTGGACTTTATGAGTGGTTAGTCATGCCTTTTGGTTTAACTAATGCACCCAGCACCTTTATGCGATTAATGAACGAGGTTTTACGTGCTTTCATTGGACAATTTGTGGTGGTTTACTTCGATGATATCCTCATTTACAGCAAGTCATATGATGAACATCTTGATCATTTACGTGCTGTTTTTACTGTTTTGAGAGATGCACGTTTGTTTGGTAACCTCGAAAAGTGCGTTTTTTGCACCAATCGAGTCTCGTTTCTTGGCTATGTCGTTTCCTCGCAGGGAATTGAGATGGATGAGGCAAAAATTGAAGCAATCACCAGCTGGCCAGCCCCAACTACCGTCACACAGGTTCGTAGTTTTCTTGGTCTTGCAGGATTTTATCGGCGCTTTGTGCGGGATTTCAGCACCATTGCAGCACCTCTACATGAGATAACGAAGAAGGGAGTTCCATTTCGATGGGGCGAACAGCAGCAACAAGCTTTTGATGCTCTCAAATCGAAGCTTACACAAGCACCATTACTACAACTTCCTGATTTTGACAAGACCTTTGAGCTAGAATGCGATGCAAGCGGCATTGGTATTGGAGGCGTTCTCATACAAGGAGGTAAACCCGTTGCTTTCTTTAGTGAAAAACTTCATGGTCCTTCTCTGAATTATTCCACTTATGATAAGGAATTGTATGCCTTAGTCCGTGTATTACAAATTTGGCAACATTATCTTTGGTCTAAGAAGTTTGTCATACATTCCGATCATGAATCATTGAAGTATCTTAAGTGTCAAACCAATCTGAATAAACGACATGCTAAATGGATTGAGTTCATAGAGTCGTTTCCATACATCATTAAGCATAAGAAAGGGAAGGAAAATATCATTGCCGATGCATTATCTAGGCGTTATACCATGCTGTCCCAACTTGATCATAAAATCTTTAGTTTGGAAACAATTAAAGCATTATATCCTACTGATTTGGACTTCAAAGATGCTTTTGAAAATTGTAGAGAAGGAAGAACTTGGAATAAATATGTGCTGCGAGAGGGTCTCCTCTATCGTGCTAACAAGCTATGCGTTCCAGCTAGCTCCGTTCGTCTATTACTTTTGCAGGAAGCACATGGAGGAGGTTTGATGGGACATTTTGGAGTGAAGAAAATTGAAGACGTGCTGTCCACACACTTCTTTTGGCCAAAGATGAGGCGTGATGTCGAGCGCTACATGTCACGATGCACTACTTGCAACAAAGCTAAGTCTCGCCTTAACCCACATGGTCTTTATATGCCTCTTCCTGTTCCTAGTGTACCTTGGGAGGATATTTCTATGGACTTTGTTTTGGGATTGCCTAGGACTAAGAGGGGGAGGGATAGTATTTTTGTAGTTGTTGATCGTTTTTCCAAAATGGCACACTTTATACCTTGTCATAAGAATGATAATGCCTCACACATTGCTGATTTATTTATGACGGAAATTGTTCGTTTACATGGTGTGCCAAATACCATTGTTTCTGATCGTCATGCAAAATTTTTAAGTCATTTTTGGAGAACTTTGTGGTATAAATTGGGAACCAAGTTGCTGTTTTCAACTACATGTCACCCACAAACGGATGGACAGACCGAGGTAGTTAATCGTACTTTATCCACTATGTTACGGGCTGTCTTGAAAACAAATTTGAAGTTGTGGGAGGAGTGTTTACCACATATAGAATTTGCTTACAACAGATCCGTTCACTCCACGACAAAGGTAAGTCCATTCCAGGTAGTGTATGGTTTCAATCCCCGTGCTCCTATTGATTTACTACCTTTGCCTCCTTCTGAAACTATAAATTTAGATGCTACACAACGATCTGAATTCATTCTTAAGATGCATGAAACTACAAAGAAAAATATTGAAATGATGAATGAGAAGTATAGGATTGCAGGTAGTAAAGGTAGAAAAGAAGTAAAACTTGAACCGGGCGATTTGGTGTGGTTACATTTGAGAAAAGAGCGATTTCCCGACTTGAGAAAATCTAAACTTATGCCACGAGCTGCTGGTCCTTTTAAGATTGTTGAAAAGATTAATGATAATGCATATAAGCTTGAATTGCCTCCCGATTTTGGGGTTAGTCCTACATTTAACATTTCAGATTTGCGACCGTACATGGGAGAAGAAGATGAACTTGAGTCGAGGACGACTCCAATTCAAGAGGGGGAGGATGATGAGGACATCACAACAGCAAAGATGCGCATTGAACTGCAAGGACCAATCACAAGAGCACGGGCACGGTTATTAAATCAGCAGGTGAATTCGTTCTTAACTTCTTTTGCATGTGAGTTTGAGAATAGATTGATATGTGATGATTTAATTGTTATTAGGAATAATGGAAAATATCAACAAGTGAAGGAAGGAGGCCTTGGGAGCGTGGAGAACCACCTGGGACGTCCACAAGTAGATGGAAACAGTTTACAACTCGGGCTCGAGTTCAACTCAGAGTCCAGGAGCAGTCCACCTTAAAACAGACGCCCAGGAGGCATACGGACTCCGTTTTTGACGTTCTACATATGCACGGAAAGAGGAGAAGATAAACTTTCCAATGCTTCTGGTCCCACCTCAAAATTCCTCCGGAGTCATTGGGAATCGTCGAAACAAGTCGAGTCCAGATTTCTGTCCGGTGCTGCGCCACCGAACCGGGCCTTTGGGCCTTGTATCCTGTAAGAGTCCATTAGGGACGCGTCTAATCATGTTTTGGTCGAACCCTAGCCTATAAATACTGCAGCCGCCGGTCATATTCGGTGGGTTTTGCTTAGATCAATAAAATTGCCGTTCTACGGTTTGTGAGACCCCAATTTCGCGATTTCCGATCGTGTCTTCTACGTTCTTGCTCGTGTTCTCGATTGCACTTGCAGGGATTAGCCTTCTTGGCGAGGTCAAGCGTGTGCAGCACGGTTGATAACCAACGGAGCCGTGGTGTAGTGATTGCAGGGGTACTCGAACCGCTCGAGTGCCGCGGATCATCAACGTCGAGTTCTCCATCCCAATCGACATACCTTTCGGAAGATCGGGCCTAAACCTACTCATCAGACTTGTAGTTAGTAGGCAATTTTGGAGAAGGCCGGTTAGGAAGAGGACACTCCCTTGTATGGTGATCGGTGACCTCGCAATGTTGGCAATAAGAACCAACTTCCTTGATGAAGCTTGTTTTAAGCTCCGGTGAGGGCATCTTTCCTTTGTTAGGCACCGGGAAGGATCCAAGTCCTCTCTTGTTGAAGGCCTTTGCTTGTTGGAATAGGATTTATTTGTGCTTGACTTCTCCCTTAGATAGTCTTGCCACACTAGTGCGGAGACTTTCAGTTTCATCCATCAAATCCTTCTCCCTAGCATTCTCTTTCGAAGGCAAAGACTTATGCAAGACATTAGTGGCATGTGAAACAATGGATACCTTATCATTAAGTGTTTCTCTCTTTATGGTTTTCAATTCTTGATCAATTACTTCATAAGCAAGGTTAAGTACTTTATGCTCTTGGATTATCTCATTGTGCTTTCCCAAAAGTGCTTTGTGTGCTAAGTCAAGCTCATGATGATCTAGCTTGATTTGAGCCTTATCTTCCTCAACTTGCTTGACATGAGATTTGAGCGTGTCATGCTCTTTAAGTATGGTTTCATACTTGTCAAGCAAATCGAGGTTAGCACTCTCAAGCTTAGCACGAGCTTGTTCAAGAGCCTTGACCTTACTCTTTTCCCTTTTAATGATAGTGTGGTATTCATTTATCATTGAAGCTAAGTCATCGGGGGAAAGCTCATCATCGCTAGAGTAATCACATACCTTGGTGTTACCTTTTTCCATGAGGCACGTGGGAGGTGGACGAAGAGATGAATCATCATTGTTGACAACGGCAAGGCCGGCCAAGCTCTCTTCTTCAGCTTTACTCTCTTCATCACTAGATTCTTCGTCAGTGATCCATTCATTTGCCTCACACATGAACACCTTTTGTGGACCTTTTCTCTTCTTTGGAAAGAGTTTTGCCTTTTTGTCTTTGTCATACTTATTCTTCCCAAAGAATCTTGGCTTGGGCTTGACCTCTTCTTCATCATCCTCACTATCCTCAAGCTTGTGATGCTTGCCCTTGTAGTTCTCTCTTCTTTTGTCCGGTTTTGGACAATCATAGGAGATGTGGCCTTGATCACCACAGTTATAGCAGGTCTTGTTGTCATCTTTCCTTGGTAGAAATGCTTTCTTTTTTGGATCAAAGGTGTATCCCTTCTTGGCAATCTTGGAGTTCAAGCGAGAGAATTTTCTCATCATCAATGCAAGCTCATCATCGTCATCTTCACTTGATGCTTGATCTTCTTCACTTGAGCTAGGCTCGATCACTTTATTTTCCTTGAGATTTGTTCTCTTGGTGGAAGCCTTTAGAGCAATTATCTTTGAAGATGATTCCTCCATCATCCCAAGCACACTCATCTCATGAGCGCGAATCTCTCCAATAAGTTCAGAAACTTCAATGTGATCAAGAGATTCCTTTTGAAGCATGGAGTTGATGATGTTGTACTTTGGCTTAGGAAGGAGCATAAGAATCTTGCGGTTGATGAGTCCCTTGCCAAGAGAAGCAATATCAAGAGCATTAATTTCCTCAATAAGAACATTCAAGCGAGAAAACATTTCATTGACATTTTCATGAGGTAGCATTTTTAACTCATCATAATTGGCCTTAAGCATGTGATACTTTAGTTCTTTAACACGAGAAGAACCCTCATGAATTTCAATCAAGCAAGCCCAAATTTCACAAACCTTTTCTTTGCTAGCAATCCTAGCAAACACATCTTGACTAATGCATTCGTAAATAGCATTTCTAGCCTTGGAATCCCACTTGATTTGATCACCTATGTAGTTATGCTCACCAAACCCCGCATGGGTCGCTTCCCATACCTCGGGAGCAATAGCCTCTAGATAAGCACGCATACGTGCTTTCCAATAGGCAAAGTTCTTGCCCTCGAAGATGGGAACCGAACCCCCAATCTTGGCCATTTTGGCTCTCTAGCGGTGAAGCTAGAATGATCCAATGAGCAACCTTGCTCTGATACCAATTTTAAGGATCGAATGCCCAAGAGGGGTGGTGAATTGGGCTTCTTTTTAAAAACTAAAGCAATAAAAACTCAACTACTAAAAACCCAATTCCCTATGCAAACAACCAATGCGTTCAAGTGAATAATAAGTTTGCGGTATATGAAATGCATAAGTATAACGGGAAAGGAAGAGAATGCAAACTCCCGAGAAGACACGAAGACACGGTGATTTATCATGTGGTTCGGCAAGATCATCAAGACCTTACTATATCCACGTTGTGGCACCCGCCAAGGGTGTAGCCACTCCCAAGTCACCAAGACTAGGGATGTCACTAGAAGTCTCTGTTCACCATCTCCGGCAAGGTGGAGCTCAAGCCTTGTACAAGTTTGATCTTCCGGGCTTCCACAACCGACTTGGAAAGCTCTGAAAGGATCTCTCCGATCACCGACTGATACACGGTGAATGCAATCACCAAGAGACACTCACTTACAGCTCTCACTAGACTAGAGACTCCAATCACCAAGAATGGAAGCACACAAGCATCATCTCTAGTAAGTTCTAGCCTATCTCTTGGTGTACAAGTGGTGTAAATGATGTGGAAGTGGTTGCTCAATGTCTTGAATGGTTGATAATGTGTAGAGTAGCTCAGGGCATCAAGACTTGTCCAAATGACTGGTTGAAGGGGTATAAATAGCCAGCTTCCACGAGATAGCCGTTGGAAAAGTAGGCTGACATCACTGTTCTTCAAACACCGGATGATCCGATGTCCTCCCTTCAGCTGTCATCGGTCGAATACAAATTAGCTGAGGTCACTGTGTTAGATATGACCGTTGATCGACCAATGTTGTATACACCTGTACATCGGATAATCCGGTGACACTTGGTCCAGGATGGTCCAGAAATAGTGCTTACTGGAATGATCGACCGATGTGGCATCTTTGTACATCGGATGGTCCGGTGTTACTTGGTCCAGGGAAATTGCTTACTAGAATGATCGACCGATGTAACACATGCTTCAACATCAGATGATCCGGTGTATACCCAAGACTGAGGTCTTTTTCTCCTACAGAGCCAACTCGACCAATGTAGTTATTTTTGGATACATCGGATGATCCGGTGAGTTGATTTTGTCTGCTTCGAGTTGTTCTAAGTGATTCTTTTGGAATTTGTCCGAGTGACCTCTTAGACATTGGTTTGAAATGTTCTTCTGATGACGACTAAGTCTCGTGTGCTGTCAATTTTGATGGAATAATTTTGACATATATGTTTTTCCTTTCAGTCTTCATGAAAATCGATTGACCTCGTAAAATAGTTTGTTGAGGGGTCTCCAATTGTATCCAATGAGCAGTAGATGATATAAATATAGAGTCCGTTAAGTGTGGAGTTATATGAGAGACCATGCATCCAGAAACTTATTAGTGATATCCAACGGTTGTCATTAATCACCGAAACCATACCTTATGGGGGCCTAGATGCTTTCAAGGGCTGATGTGGAACACTTGGTTGCTGCAGGAGCCGATCGCATCAGCAACCAAGGTCCTCCCCCCTCGAGACAGGCCCCATCACAGCATCAGACTTTGTCGGGCAAACTTGGTCCCCACGCTTCCCAAAATAGGAGGCGTGCTGCATCTCAACAAGTGACGTCGTTGCCTCCCGGGGCGCGAAGCACCCATACGGTAACCAGGCTTTCAACTCATGACCTCCGGGCGGAGCTTGATCACCGTTACCGTGAGCAGGACGGCCGCGTCCATATCGAGCGTGCTCGCGAAAGGCGAGAGGCTCGGGACACTCCTGCTCCCGAGGGAGTAGGAGGAGGCTGTTATGCCCTGGCCATGCACTTATGCATGGTCAGATGGCCACAAAAGTTCTGGCCTCACCTGCCGGAGAAATTTGACGGGACTATCAATCCCGCTGAGTTTCTTTAGATTTACTCCACTGCAATCCTTGTAGTCGGAGGTAACGAGGCCGTAATGGCCAACTACTTCCCCATGGATTTAACTGGGACCGCCAGGTTCTGGTTCATGAGCCTTCCGCCCAATTCCATCAACAGCTGGACGGAATTGTGCCAATAGTTCACTGCCAATTTCGGGACTTCATACACCCGACCAGGCACCGAACTGAACCTTTTTGCTGTCACGCAAAAGGGGGGAGAATCCCTGCGTTCCTTCATCCAGAGGTTCTCCCAGGTACGAAACACTATTCCTTCTATCTCCAGCGCCTCTGCTATTGTGGCATTTAGACACGGCGTACGAGACAAGAAGATGCTGGAGAAGCTGGCGATCAAGGAGATCACTAGCGTCACGGAGCTCTTTAGCTTGGTAGACAAGTGTGCTAAAGCTGCGGAGGGTCGTGAAATGCACTCCAAACCACCTCCGGAGGATAACAAAAAATCCTCCAAGGGCAAAGCCACTACCTCTGGGAGTGGCAAAAAGAAGGAAAAGTCCAACGGCAAGAAAAAGTCGTCGGCTGGCACACCTACTGCTGCAGGTGCTGCAGCTCCGGGTGGCCGGGGGCCACGCCCCGAGAAACGACCTCGGCCGTCATCTGAAGACGGCGGCAACTCCAAGACGTGGTGTCCTATACATAAGTCGAACAGCCACAATCTAGAAGACTGCCGAGAGGTCCATAACCTTGCCGAGCGCTACAACAAGCGCCGGGAATAAGTTCCTTTCCGACAAAAGGGAAGGAAAACAGAAAGTCGACGAAGCTCCGACTGAAGAGGAGTTAGGTTTTTAGGACCCTAAAAAGGTCCTGATAGCTGTATACACCTCCGTCGATGATGACTCCGACGTCTCCGACAATGAACGTCAGAAGATCATGAACACCATCTTTGGTGGTTCGTGGGACATCACTTCCCGCCATGTCATCAAGACCATGCGGTAGGACATGGCTTTGGTAGCTCCCACCGCCAGGGCGGAGCCGCACCGTAAGTGGATGGATACCGCCATCACTTTCGACTTGTCGGACTGCCCTCGGAACATGATTGGAGTTGGCCAACTCCCATTGATGGTATCTCCAACCATCAACAACATCCAACTCCACCACGTAATGTTGGACGGAGGTTCGGGGCTGAACCTCATAAGCTTTGAAGCTTTCATCAAGCTTCAGCTCCGACCTTCGGATCTTCGCCCCTCCCGACCTTTCTATGGAGTAGGTCCGGGAGCCATAACCCCACTTGGTGCCATTACTCTCCCCGTGACCTTCGGGACTCGGGAGAATTATCGCACGGATAAGTTGGTCTTTGACGTTGCTCAGATCAACTTACCCTTTAACGCCATTCTGGGCAGGCCAGCCTTGTACAAGTTCATGGCTGCGGCTCATTATGGCTACCTGGTGTTGAAGATGCCGACACCAGCTGGTGTTCTTCGAATCCGCAAAGACTGCACTGTCGGAGTGACTGCTCTGGAAGAACTTCATGCGCTTGCCACAGCACAGGAGGAAGAGTCCAGGCAGGAGCAAGCTCCGAAACCCCCAAGCATTCGTCAACGAGGCTCAACCTCCGCACCTCGCGTGCAATCAAGCGGCAACACCTACATTCCCGTCAAAGTCGTCCAAATCGGTTCCGATGCCACTCAGACCACCCGTATATCTGGAGGTCTGAATGACAAATAGGAACTCGCGCTCATCACTTTCCTCCGGGCTAACGTTGACGTGTTTGCCTGGCAACCGTCGCAAATGCCTAGGATCCCTAGGGAAGTGATCGAGCATAATCTGGAGATCTATCCTGACGCTCAACCTGTACATCAGAAGCCTCGAAAGTAGTCAGTAGAGCGACAGAACTTCATACGACAAGAAGTGAAGAAGTTGCTCGAAGCTGGATTCATCCGAGAAGTCTTCCACCCAAAATGGCTGGCGAACCCAGTCGTTGTACCCAAGGCCAGCGGGAAGCTTCGGATGTGTATTGACTACACAACACTGAATAAGGCATATCCAAAAGATCCATTCCCACTACCTAGAATAGATCAGATAGTGGATTCCACCTCTGGGTGCGAATTATTGTGTTTCCTAGACGCATATTCTGGGTACCATCAAATCAGAATGTCTAGGGAAGATGAAGAACATACTTCTTTTATCACAGTAGATGGATAGTATTGTTATACTACCATGCCATTTGTTCTCAAGAATGGAGCCTCAACATTTGTACGAGCTATGTACAAAACCTTTGGAGAGCTCATCAGAGACGTAGTGGAAGTTTATATTGATGACATCGTCGTCAAAATAAAGGACAAGGAGTCACTTCTTGACACCTTGCAAGCTGTCTTCGACAAGTTGCGGGTCACCCGCACAAAGCTGAACCCAAACAAGTGTGTCTTTGGGGTTAGATCCGGAAAGCTTCTTGGATTCTTGGTAAACCACCGAGGCATAGAGGCGAATCTGGTGAAGATTAAAGCCATTGAAGATATGCGGCCATCAGCCCGCATCAAGGACGTCCAGAAACTGATTCGATGTCTAGCCGCCCTCAGCCAGTTCATCTCAGGACTGGCGGAATGGGCACTTCCCTTCTTCAAACTGTTGAGGAAGTTCGGACCATTCCAATGGTCTAAAGAAGCAGAAAAGGCGTTCCAGGAGCTGAAGCAGCTCCTCACCACACTACCAACCTTGGTAGCTCTAAACCCTGGTGAGCCTCTACTACTTTACATTTCGGCAACTGACGAAGTTGTTAGTATGGTCCTGATTGCAAAGAGACCAGAACCCTCACAAGCTCAGGAATCTAGACCCCTCCGGGAGGGTCAGGAGGTTCCTGAAGGCGAGTCTGGGTCCCAGCCCCCAGACTTGGATCTACAAGGAGTTACTATTGTTGAACAAGAGGATTCGGACCCCTCCGGGAGGGTCCGGGTCACTCCAGAAGAAGCTCCGGGTTCCTTCAGCAAGGACCCGGAGGTCCCCAAGAAGGTCCGGACCCCTCCGGGAGGGTCCGGGTCAATGAAGAGGAAGCTTTGGGCCCCTCCGGGAGGGTCTGGACAGTCCAACGCCCAGTGTACTTCATCAGCGAAGTACTCCATGACGCCAAGACTCGATACTTAGAGGTGCATAAACTGCTCTATGCAGTTCTTATCGCCTCCAGGAAGCTTCGCCATTACTTCCAAGCTCATAAGATCTCAGTGGTGACCTCTTATCCAGTGCGTGCGATCTTGCATAATCCCAATTCCACTGGGAACATTGCAAAGTGGGCAAGGGAATTGGCCAAATTTGATCTTGAATTTGTCCCAAGACAAGCGATCAAAAGTCAAGCATTGGCGAACTTCGTGGCGGAATGGAACCCCTCTCCATCAAACCCTGGGGGCCCTAGTGAGCAGAAGTCGGAACTCAAGGCTCCGGTCTTTACTGAGCCTCACTGGACTCTCTACTTCGACGGCTCCATGCAAAAGCAGGGCGCCAGAGCTGGAGTCATTCTCCTCGCTCCAACCGGGGAGAAGGTAAAATACATGGTCCACCTTGACTTCAAGGGAACCAACAACATGGCAGGGTATGAAGCACTCATTTACGGATTAAAGGTGGCACTGTCATACGGTGTCAAGCAGTTGTTGGTCAAGCGAGATTTGCAGCTCATCATTAAACAGGTGAAGGGTGAATGCTCCTGCAACAATCCCCAACTAGCTGCTTATCTCCTAGAAGTCCAGAGGCTTCAAAAGGACTTCAAAGTCCCGGACCTCCACCATGTCCAGCGTCTCCATAATGCTGAAGCTGGCAAACTCTCAACGAAAGCGTCAACTGGATCTCTGGCTCCTGACGGAACTTTCACCCGGAGGTTGTCAAAACCCACAGCTCAGCCCACTGAACTGAGCAAAGGGGGCGAGACCAGCATCCTGAAGCTGGCGATCCCGATGGCCCTGTTACCATGGTATCCATCAAGGGTCATAGGTGATGCCAGAAGCTCCAAGCAACCCAGCACGCAAGACTCAAATGCTCAAGCAAGCTCCAATGCATAGATCTCGGAGATCCGGATTACTTGAAAGACAATATCCTTCCTGACGATGATGTATCCACTGACCGGATAGTCAGATTGGCTAAAAGATACACGTTAGTAGAAAGGGATCTCTACCGGTGCGGTGCCAACGGCGTCCTAATGCGGTGCATCACAAGGGAAGAAGGCCGTGAGCTCCTCATAGAAATCTATAAAGGCAATTGTGGGAACCACGCGTCTTCCTGCACGCTGGTCGGTAAAGCCTTTTGGCATGGCTTTTACTAGCCTACAGTGCTCCAGGATGCAATTGAGCTGGTGAAGAAATGTGAAGCATGCCAGTTTCATGCAAAACAAATTCATACACCGACTCAGCCTCTACAAATGATACCTCCTACATGGCCTGTCGCTGTGTGGGGGATGGACATCTTGGGACCTTTCCCAAGAGCCATCGGAGGTTACAAGTTCCTGTATGTTGCCATTGACAAATTCACCAAATGGCCAGAAGCAACTCCAGTTGTGACAATAAACAAGCAATCAGTTATCAACTTCTTGTAGTCCATCGTATGCAAATTTGGAGTCCCAAATAAAATCATAACAGATAATGGGACCCAATTCACAAGCTCTGCTTTCCAAGGATACTGCGAAGACCTCGACATTCAAGTTAGCTATGCTTTCGTAGCTCACCTGGCAAGCAATGGCCAGGCCAAGGGAGCAAATGCAGAAATCCTGAAAGGACTCAAGACGCGAACATATGAGCGCCTGAAAAAACATGGAGCCAACTGGATCGAAGAACTTCCGCCCACTCTATGGGCCAACAGGACAACTCCAAACCGGTCAACTGGAGAGACACCCTTCTTCCTGGTGTATGGAGATGAAGCAATCCTTCCTCCGGAAATCACCTTGGGGTCGCTCCGGGTCCGGACCTTCGACGAAGCCACGAAGGACCAGCTCCCGCGTGAAGACCTTGACCTCCTTGAAGAGGGAAGGTGTCGAGCAGCTGTTCGGAATGCCCGATACCGTCAAGCTCTTCGGCGCTATCACCAACGGCATGTTCACAACCGACAGCTCGAGGAAGACGATCTGGTGCTACAAAGAATACAAGCCAGAGAAGGGTTAAACAAACTTTCCCCCAGCTGGGAAGGACCCTTCTGAGTGATCAAAGTATCTCGCCCCGGATGCGTTCGCTTGGCAACCGAGGATGAGACACCTCTCCCAAATCCTTGGAACATTGAGCACCTCCGTAAGTTCTACGCTTAATATCACGGAGGTGAGTCTGTAATTACATGTGATGTATGTTATAGAGTCATTGTACAGAGTCGGGTAGCTCCTCCAGGAGGACAGTGGGACCTACCCTGTTAGGTCCGCAACGTTCATGCAACACTTGTCACAGTCTCAGAGCTAAAAGTGTAGCTAGCTACCTTGGGTCAAACGAGAAACGAAACACACTTAGCGTGGTTCTGTACCCTAAGAGTGTACTTGTTTCCCCTGTATCCCAGACCTATAATGAAAGACATCATTGTGTGAAAACAGACTCCATGTGCATTTATTTTGTACGGGCTCAACATTTTTTATTTTTCTCTTTCTTGTCTATAACAAAGTTGTGCAGTTCTTAAGAAACTTTAGCTCGACCAGTTCATGTACAATTCGAGATGCATTGGCTATTCTTCCGGGTCCAAACATTGTTGATGGTCTACTCGTCTGAATGCCGCCAAGCCAATCTAGGGATGGAGTGTGCTATCGACTTAGCCTGGTCATGCACCCTAAGTATGCCACTCTACCTACACCCCGGCAGGCCGAAGTAAGGCGAGTCCAGAAACGATCAGATTTGAAGGAAACAAGGCAGTGCACTTGATTGTATTTAGAATTGTGTTCGACCTAAAAATTTCTCAGGAATAGTAAGTCTCAATGAAGTTATAGATAGGAAAATGGATTTTTCTCAGGAATATTGATTGTATTTAGTAAGTCACAATAAATATTTCATGATGATGGTGAATGAAGTCGGAGCTGCCAAAGCTCCGACATCCTCTAGGCGGCTTGTGGTCGATGTTCAAACATTAATAGCGAGCGTCGTTGGAGCTACTCAGCTCCGATGAAGCTACGGGGCCAGCCGTCAACGTGAAGAAAAGATGGTGGGAAGACTCTATAGTGGAGTCTGTTGTCGACACACCACGTGTTGACTGAGGTCACTGTCGGAGCCATCAAGCTCCGACACCCCAGAGGACTAACCATCGATGCTTTACGCGTTGATGGAGACTACTGCCGGAGCTACTAAGTTCCGACGATGGTCAATGCCGGAGCCACTAAGCTCCGACAACCTCAGGGGGCCTTCACTATTGAAGACTTAGAACCTATGTTCTACAACTATTACATCCTCTTGGTACATGTTCACAATCAAATTGTGTACATCTACCAGGGGGCCAAGTGGGACAAAGGTGTTGAAGACAAAAAATGAAATTCAAAAAAAAAACTTGGATTTCATTCATCTGGAGACAAGAGATTACAAAATTGAAGAAAAAGAAGAGAAGATACAAGTGGGAGATACAAGGAGATGGTCCTAGACCCTATGGAAGAACGAGGCGACCTTTTGGGCAGCCTCCGATACGCTCGCTTGGGCAGCTTCTCCCTCTCCTTCGATGGGGCCTTCAAGCACCGGGTCTAGGGGAATTGAGGGTCCCGGCTTGTGTAGCACGTCAGCACGAATTCTGCGACGTCCTTCACCAGGGATTGTACCTCGGTCTCTAGCTGGTCCGCGATAACATCGCCCATCTTGGTGAGCTTGTTGCCTGCCGAACTCAACGCCTACAATGTCAGGTCCAGATCTGGCTCTGGATCATCCGGACGCACGGGAGTAAAACCCATTGGCGTCAGCGTGTCGTTGGCTTTGCTCAGGAAGTCCCAAACTTCTTGGGACTCCACAGTCCTCGAGCCTTGCATATCCTCCAAGGATCTTCTGGTCGCCGCAAGTTCCGAATTCTCACGGGCAAGGCACTCAACCTCTTTGGCGTTCTGCTGAATCTTTTCATCAACTTGCCTTTCGAGTTTTCCGAGCTCTTCCTCCCGGAGGTGGATCTTGTTCCGGCGGTAGACCAGGTCCTTCTCCCGGCCCCACACTTTCTTCTCCCTGGCAACAACGGCGTTCTCCCTCCTGTGGAGTTCCTGCCCTCGTTCCCAGGCCTTCTTCTCCTCTCTCTCGCAGCGCTCCTCCAATTTCTTGGTGAGCTCCTCGAGACTCTTGTCACCCAGAGTTAGCCTTTGAGTTAGCTCTTACTCCCTCTTCACGACGTCGTCCCGCAGCTCCAGGAGTTTTTGCTCTTCATCCTCGAGCTTTCTCTCCTGCACCTCAAGAGCCTCCCGGCGCTTGACGAGACCTCAAGAGCCTCAAGAGCCTCTCCTGGCGATCATCCGCTGCTCTATTAGCAGCCTTGGCCTGTTCATAGATGGCCCGAGACTGGTTGTCAATGGATCGTGTCATGTTTTCCCTCTCATCCAGCAGCTTACCCCAGTATTCCAGGCGGACCTTCTCCCTCTGCACCCACTCCTTGTTGTTAGCCAGCCTTTACTGCGCCAGCTTAGTCTCGAAATGGAGCTGGTTGTGCCACCTCCTAAGAGTTTGGCGCTCCTCCTCGAGGGCCTTGCTGTCGTGGTAGAAAGCCAGCTGGACCTGACGAAGACTGGAGCAGGCGTTGTCAATGGACAACGACAAAGGGATCAGGTCAGGACCTATCGGGGTCATCTCCACCGGTTCCAGCGGGTTCTTCGTGACAAAAATTGGGTCCCACTCTACAAGAGCGGTCCCCTGAGCTTCCACGGCACTAGGGTTGTCCACTGGGATAGCCTCGGCCGCCGTCGAGGGAGGTCCTGCAGTAGAAGTTTTGAACTCCGAAATTGGCTCTGAAGGTCCTGCCACCATGTCATCAACAACTGGCCCCTCAGGTGGGGGGCCGGCAGCTTCATCTTGGCACCCTGGCTCAGATGCGGGCACCTCCGGGACCACAGCTTCCGGGGCGGACGTAGAAGATTCTGCCGGGGCTGAAGCCACGTTCGGCTCCGACGTTGGCGCCTCCTCCACCGCCGGTTTCGGTGCTGATGCCTCGACCACCATGGTCTCGAACGTCGGCACCTATACAGCAACTGGCTTAGGCGCTAGTACTTCTTCGACGACCGGCTCTACCGCCGGAACTTCTACAGCAACCGGCTCTATCGCCGGAGCTTCCTCGACAACCGGCTCAAGCGCCAGAACTTCATCAACACCCGACTCTACCGTCGGGGCCTCATCAACCACTGGCTCGACTGTCGGGGGCTTCAACAACATTCGACTCCAGGGCCGGAATCACAGCTACCTCCGGCTCCGAGGCTGGAGCATCCATCATTTCAGCATCTAAGCCCGAAGCTTCAACCTCCGGGGCTGGTGCCGCTGATACATCTTCATTCCCGTGGTCCGGCACTACCACGGGAACTTCTGGGGATGAGTCGAGGTCCAAGACCACGACAGCTGGCGCCGGAGCTGTCGCAGCCTCAGCCACCTCTTGGGGCAGCGCTGGAATTGGAGTCGGAGCTTCCGCCTGCACAGCCTTAACTACTGCTGCAAGAACCGGAGCTTCAGCCCCTTTCATGGGCACTCTGTGGATGAAGGACGAAGAAACTCAAAACATAGTTACAACAAAAAATAATCAACTGAGGTAAAAAATCAAAAATTACCTCAGAAGGCTTCTGCACCAGTTAGCACGAAACCTCTTTTCCGGATGCTCGGAGCCGGACCCTGTCGCCACTGGCGTGGTGGTTCCGGATGGTTCCCCGGAGCTCGCTGCTGCTATCGGCGTCACTTTAGTTGAGGCCCCCCTCGACCGGGAAGGACCTCCGGACCCAGAGCCTTCAGTTGGCCCTGGTATTGGAGCCGCATGGCCGGAGCTAGCACCCCGGGGAGATGCTGATGTTGGAGTAGTTGCCACCGATGAAGACCTTCCCCTACGGGGAGAAGGAGTCGTTGCAGAAGGAGCAGGCCCGACGGACCTCCCGTCGGCATGCTTTAGCTTCCTCTTGTGGCTCGAGGGCTCGTCCAACTCTTTGCCCTTGCCCACGACTTCAACTCTCTGTTCCGTGACGGAAGGGGGACCACCCTCGAAAGCTCCAAAGATTGCCAACCTGGTGATCGAACGCCTCTCAACGACACCAAGGTCGTCAAGCACTGGCATCGTCCGCCGGAGCTCCCTACTGAACTCCGCCTCCATGTTCAGAGGGAGAAAAGCCACTGGCGAATTCAAGTCATCACCGTCGACGTCGATGTCGTGCCGAAACTTCTTGAGGTGAAACTCCAAAGTTGCACCCTCCATGTTGGACTTCAAAGTGGTATCAATCCGGTCGTCGTCTAGCACACTGTTGAGAGCCCAAGCAAGCTTCTCCCTCTTCTCCAGCAGAGCCCACCTGTTGGTCAAGAAGTTGCAAAATACTGCCTGAGGAGTCACCCCTCCTTCCACGCACTGGCGAATCCTGGTCGGAGCAGGGTTGAAGGCGTCCGATAACACCAGAGCTTCACTCCAAACAGCAATGTCGACGTTGGGGAGGCCTTCGGGCAACTCCAGCTTCTCATGCTCCTCCACCCTGATGATGATCCAATCCTTCTTCCAGTCATCCCACTTCCCAGAAGGGAACGACCGCAAGTACTTGTACGGGCACTTCTTGCGCTTCACAAAATAATAGAAGCCAAGGTACTCGTCACTCTTGCCGATGGTCTGGACAGTGAAGAAGGTGCGGAAGAGCTCAACGCAGGGGGGAATGCCCACCCACATCTCGCATAAGTGGTCAAAAATCGACACTAGAAGAATGGAGTGGGGTCCAAGGTGGTACAGCTGCAGACCATAGAAGTCTAGCAGCATCAAGAAGAAAGTGGAGAATGGTGGGATCAGTCCCACCATGGCGTACGCGGAGAAGTACACCATGTCACTGGCGTGCTTCTTCACGAAAGGAAGCTTGTCGGTGTGGACCAGGTGGTTGAAGAAGTCAGGGGACCACCCCATGAGGGCTCGGACCTTCTTCAAATCACCGTCAGTCTTCAGTCAGCTCTGGCGAAGACCCAACTCCATTGCAGCACAGCGAGGCGAGAGATGAAAAGCAAGCGAAAGTTTGGAGGGTTTGAGCACAAGTTCGAATGAAAGGCGTAAAGAAAACGGTGTGTGCTTTCCTTCTTAAGTAAGCCCCCGCAACGCTTGGATGGAAACCACAGAGGAGCCGACGATACCAGTCAAAAACTTCACCCTGCCAATGACAAGGGGGCCCGGGGCCACCCCGACGATCAAGTCGAGGTCCTTACCCTAGGCGAACGGTTGTCATCATGAAAGGCGGGAAACCTGAAGGCGGCGACCTAACAAGGCGCGCAGAACCGATACGATTCTCGTATCGGGAACTGGCGACCTTCAATTGTATGAGATCCGCATGCTAAGATCTCACCTGCCGCATCCAGGATATGCCACGTGACGGTGGTTTAACTACGAACTACTGCCAATGGCACATCCGAAGACCCTTGAAGACACGGCTCAAAAACCGAAGAATGGACCCACCTCCGGTAGAATGACTTTATCCAAAAGGTCTCTCCAAGAGGTGGGCCCAGGGGGCCACTGTTGGTACCCTGTGTACCGGATACCCCTTGGGATTGCAAAGATCACAAGGAAACTCCATCTACCAGATTTGAAGACATCCGAAAGCCCCACATGTCAGCCGTAACCGGACCTGCTTCCCCGACATGGTTAGTCCCAGGGCCACCACGTGTATCATAAGACCGGAGCTATTGCCCACACATGGGAAAGCTCTGGACTGGATACCAGTATGGCACCCCCGGACCTAACCCCAGACAGAGGGAAGCTCCGGTACCGACACGTGTCCAACAGCACTAGACCTACGCGGCCACGACGGTAAGCTCCGGATCTACCACGTGTCCGGATGTCAGACCTTCAGCCTCAACAATCAGTCTGGTGGACCCCCAACAGCATGGACCTTCAAGGAGCAATCAAGAACTTCAAGACTCGATTAAGTGTCATTAATACCATATTAATGACACACGATCGGAAGGCTCTTAATACCAGTAACGGCACTGTTAAGGCCCGTTACCACACTATTAAGGGTAACTAACCCGATTAATTGTGTATCAAACATTAGTAACCGCCAGGGCCACATGTCGGGCCAGGCTAACTGTGTAATGACCGGTCCTTGTACTATAAAAGGATCGGTCGAAGATACACAGAGAGGATCTCACTCTCTGAGCGCTCTAGACTCTCACGTGCTCTCAAGCACACACAATCACTGAAAGCTCTTAGACGCTCAATACAAGAACAACACACCCCGTGGAGTAGGGTATTACGCTCTAGCGGCCCGAACCACGTAAACCTCTGTGTCAATTTTCCACCATCTCTTGGATCTTTGTGCGCCCATTACCGAACTACAAACTCCATGGACTACTAACAGTAGTGTCGGGAGATCTGTCGGATTCTACTACCGACAAACACTAAGCTTAATAGAAGCAATATATGCTAGAATCAGGGGGTAAGGTAATTTGAGATGACGATTAAAAGAAGAAGCGGGTGCATGCACTCACTTTCATGATTCAAGAATTGTTCATCACGATATCTGTTGTTGTTAAGACAACATTGTTGTCTCAACATCTTTTGTTCGTTCTTGATTGGCATATTCATTAAGACTTCTGTATCACGGAAGCAATTTCAGTTTTCAGATTATTAGTTGCCGCTAAATGAAGAGCAACAATTGCCTCGGTTAGTGAATAATGTGTTCATAAGTGAATCTTGTTATGAGATTCATATTCAAATGAAGGGTGATCCCGCCTCATTTGAAATAAGCTAATAACGTGTGTACTTAATCGATATTCCTAAAAGAGCCAAAATAGTAGACCGTAATGGGTCCACATGATTAAGCGTGACTACGGAGCGAAAAGTCGTTTTCATTAAGGAGATATTTAAGTTGTTATCATAATGTCTCAAGTGTCGAGTCGTTAAGAACCAATTAGATATTAGTGATACATTAAGACTTAGTATTACATCGTACAGATGTAATAATGGCGTTTCTTAAATGGGATCTAATAGAAGAACGTCTATGTGACACAATCGAAAGATTTTGTCATTAAGCATAAGGAACATAGAGATACAAGTTAAGATAATTTATTTTATCCATGGACTAAATAAGGCCTTGTTGGCAATTAATATCTCAAGTTCAATCAGTAAGTTTGGGTTATCACAAATAAGGAGCATAATTTAGCTTTTCACTAAGCTTCAATTTTGTAAATGGCATGTTACTTACAAGTAATCATGTTGATTTACTATTTAGTTCTCATCCTCCAAGTTTGACGTTAAGGGGTATTAAACTCATAATGCATACTTGAGTTGTATTTGAAAAGTACGATCTATATGCAAATATATAGTCTGCTCAGATAAAAGTCAAGGTTAATTAGTATTAGAACCAATTAGAGAACATTCGAACAAAATATGATTCCAAGGACTTCTACTGTCAAAAGTCTTTAAGTTGCTCAAACAAGTAGTCACTTTGACATAGACTAAGTAACTGGGTTATTTTGGCAAAAGTTAGTCCAATCCAAGTCTTTGGAATGGAAATAAGAGTTAATTTGCAGTCATGCAATTAACTAAGGCCTCATGATAAGATTAGTAATATAATAAGCCATAGATCACAAAGACTAAGTTTCTGCGATATGTGTTGAGGGATTTTGTTGAGGAACTAGCTCCAAACCAAAAAGTCACTGCATCATGAATGATGTATACAAAATTAGTGATGAGGCTACTGAGCAGACGCCATACGAAAACTCAGGCTAAGTGGGGTTGACAACATAGAACCACATAAGATTATGTACTTCTGAGGCAACAAGTCAAATATGCCACCAAACACATTGACTTCAGTTGTGTGTTGCAAAAGAAGTAAATTTAGGAACATACTAAGTATTGATAATCGAGCAATCAGATTCATGTGTATCCTCGCGGTATCGCATACAAAAAGACTTCCACCCAATGTGTTCGGTGAACACATAACGCGCATGGGTTTAAATAAGAACATATGATCTCCTAGATATTTAAGGGTCAAACTCAGTTTTAGTATATGTTTCTAAGTGTGAGATATGATGTGGTCGTTCAGTCAAGAAGTACATAACTGGTTGTATTCGATGTGTCGTTCTCTTTGTGTCAAGCATGAGGAAATAATGTTAAAAGACTATGTGCTTAGAAAATCAGCTTATATGACTCGTGGTTAAGGGGAAGAATGTTAAAATCAAATTATAGATTGACCACGGTGGATTAGGAGTCGGTTACACTTGTAACCGACTCAGACTCAACCCCTCTTCTCAAGTCCTGATCAGGGACGTATCCCAACAGATTCCGTTGGAGTGGGCCCCCTCGGGCGTCCTCTCTCCTTATAAGCAGGGTTTAACCCTGAGATTAGTCTGTCTAATCTAAAAAAGACATCTAAGGAGGTGCCGATCACCTCGAGATGAAAGCTCGGGGAAAGTCTCCCCACACGTCAACCCGCTGGTCCTGCTTCATCATCGTTGGAGCTACTCAATCTGACACTACCCTCATCAACACAAGGATCATTGCATCATCTATAATTCAAGGTATGACCTCAGGTGCGATTCTTCCCCTCTGCCCTTCACTGCTCCACGGTTGCTCTTCATCATGCTACTGTCAACACTCTAAGATCGAACTTAAACCCCAATTAGGCTAACCCTAAGATCTAACAACAATCAGATGGACATTAGTAGTTGTTGCCCCAATCGTGCAGCTAAGCTTAAGGAGCGGATGCGGTCGATTGCAGTTCATTATGAGATTTGGATCGAATGTGTGCATCTTGGCAAGGGTGAATAGTGAAGTATACGAGTCTGCGTCCGTTGAGACATTATATTCTTAGACATTTTTTCTAATTTGACTTTATATATATATATATATATATATATATATGTGTCATTGTTATGAGAAATTGGAAAATGTTGCTCATCCTGAAGTAAACGATGATTAAGATTTAAGAACGGACAATTAAATCAGTGCTTCAGTGACGGTTGGTGGTGGTGCGCTCTGCTTTGGTGGTGCCAGTGCTCTGACCAGTTCCAACCTTCTCCACATGACGACTGAGCACCTGATGCGATCCAGCAAGACAATTGAATAGGAACGGTGTGCTTGATCAATTCTAGCATGGCGTTCCAACCGTGTGCCCAGCAGTCAAGCTAGCAAAGCTGTTTCTTGGCACATGGCGGGTGGATTCAAGAGTCAAGCGGGTTGAAGAGGCATGCCTGCATATGCAATTTCCCTTGACAACATTCGTCTTTTCTGCATACTGTTTTCAGAGAACAGTTTTGGGGACTGCTGCAGAATACCTACCCACGATACAAGGACGATGTGTTCCCAATGGTGAGTTAGAGATTTTTGTGGTAGAGCAATGCGTCTCACACAGGCGTAATTTTTCCTCCCTTCTGTTTACTTTGCTATCAGCGATGTAGCTAGAAAGACAAAAAGGTTGTAATAATTTGAAGGTTGTGAACGGTACCATAGATGCCGCTGGAAATACTTTTTCATTTTCTAAAAAAAATACTCCAATTTCAGCATGCATCATATATGAATGTTTTTTGTTTCCAAGGCAGTGTTCTTGGCTCAGATTTTTTTTTTTTGAAGCCATTCTTTGATTCAGATTTGGGTGAGCGGGAAACTTCATTTCATTTGAACAAAGGTTGTCTTACTTGACTTCCAACTACTCTCTCCGTCTCTCAAAATTTGTTATTTTAAAGTTTAAAAATGAACTGTAAAGCAACAAACTTTTAAAGAATGAGGAAGTACTAAAGTCCAAGCCACTAACTTCTTTTTCTTGTGCATGCGTCCCCCTTAGCACAAGGGTCTTATATTCTTTCTGCAAAATACTCTTCATGTGGCAACCTAATTCTAGCTGATATTTCCCGATAGTTGTACTGTGTTTGAAACTGACGCAGAAATGTAACTAACGCACAAATGAACCGGACATTAACCAAAATGTTAGACCAATATAGGAGGAACTAGATAATCTTATATTAACAAGGAAATATGCACTCAAATTCGCTTCGAGAGGATTTGAACTTGGATGGTCAAAGTGTACATATACAGCTCTCAACCAACTGAGGTAGGCTCAGTTCCTAACCGGCCATTAACTTTGGTTGAAAAATACCATGGTTTTTTGTGGTTTCAGGACCAAGAGCTTAATTTAGCTACCATAAGAAAAAGTGCAGCGTAACTGTTACTCAAAATCACTCCAACCCCAGTTTCCCCTGGAGAGGCAAGCTTATCCCATCAAGTTTTGCATCAGCGTGCATGTGAGGCTGCCATTTGGAGGACGGTTCAAATGAAATCGCCACGTAAATGGCTTAATTAGCTCCAAGTAGAACAACTGTCATGGTCTAAGCTGCCAATATCTGGGTACAGCTTTTACGTCTAGGAAATATAAAATTGACTCAAGGACGATGCTTGCTGTATTATATTCGTCATAAAAACCGTCGGGCGCATTCAGTCAAACAAAGGGAGGGACAACAAAGAGCGACACATAAATAAGTTTCATTAGTGTTCCAGGGAGATATTATATTTTCGATTAAGCTGTCAACCGCTCCTTCTCCGTCACCCAATCCCCAGATTTGCAAAAAAAAAAAAAAAAACGGTGACGGAGTAGCCACGCCCCTGATGCCAGGCTCACGCTTTGATGATCGAATGAGCCACTAGTCATTAGTTAAGTGCTGGTCAATTGTGTTGCTGCGTGACGCGTGACGAGAGAGTGATTAGTTTTGCACAGATTCAGACTATTATTGTGGGCACAAACCATTTGTTTTTGTGCAATAATTGGGGGAGGAACTGTGAGGTGGTCAGCTGAGGAGTTGACGCTACCCCGGGTCACGTGATTGGACAGGGGCAGACTTTAACAAGCTTTATCGCCGGTCGTCACAGTGGACCCGACGTCCGTATAACAGTGCAAATTTGACTACGGATTAAACATAAAATTAGTATTCTCTCTATTTTTTTATGTCCTTGGTTAGTTCAAAGTTGAGCTAATCTTTCGAAAAAAAAAGTTCAAAGTTGAACTAACATAATATACAAAACAGAGGAGTAAGTCTTACGCATGTTATGTTTATTCGTTGCAGTTCTAATTTTAAGATTCATGCTGAATTTGAAGTCATAAGATATAAAAAATATTTAGAGTTTCACTTTTACTCCAAAATGAGAATAAAACTGGCACAAACAAAGATTTTTATTCAATCATGATCTTTGCTAGACCTATTACAGATTTACGGAACTAGGTGCGATCAACTTAAAAATAATCCTCCATGATCGCTCGAACGACTTGTGGAGGTTTAGTACTAGGGGTAGGGGCTAAAGAATTGACCTGCTATTCCATAGTCTCCGTGTTGTACTCATTCTGTCTTAAAAAAGTTATCGTTTTGTATTTTGTTTTTAAATTACAAAGCGATAATCTTTTTAAAATGAGGAGAATATTTTTTCGGATCTTTTTATTTATTGTTGATTAATTTAAAAATAAAATAATCGGTGATAAATAAAAAGATTTGAAGGAAATAGTATAGATAAGAGGATAAGGGTGGTGCAATTCAAGCAAAGCAAGCAAGCAACAGCAACAGGTAGAGCCTACTGATGACGAACGGCTCTGATCTCACTCTAAAAAACATCGTTTCGTTAGGGAAGTAAGAGGAAAGAAAAGAAACAGCTAGCGTCTACATAAAACCGTCCAGAGTTGCTTGCGCATCCATCCACCCTCTACTCTACCACCGCCGCTCGACACCGACAGATGAGCAAGCACGAATGCTGCGTGTCAGTTCAGTTCGCATGCACCTCCCCATCTATTCGTACATCGTACGCCGTCAAGCATTCAAGCCGTGCATCCTCGCTCAGCTCGCCATCGCCATGGATGGATGGGGATAAGCACCCGTGTCCGACGTGTTGTCCGTCCATCCGCTTTCAGCCGCCTGGAAATTCAAAGGGGTCCCCAATTGCTGAACGGGACGTTCCGTTGAAAAAGTACGCCGCGGTGGTACACAGGCGCGTACGAGTGTACGATTCATCTTCGCGGTGCACAAGCTGTCAAACTGATACAGCTTAGCTCGCGGTGTGGGGCCATACATCATAGCTTAATGCAAACGAAGAGAATGTACGTACCAGTCAATCTTCTCTAAAAAATTAGTACTCCCTCTTTCTCAAAATTTTTGTCGCTTTGTAGTTCATTTCTTAACTACAAAGCGATAAATTTTTTTGGAATGAGGGGTGTACATTTGTATTAGGCAAATACTCCTTCCAAATAAATGGTGTTCTTTTGAATTAATTATAATTTAAAAAACGTTATTTGTTTAGGGAAGAAGGTACTTAGCAGATTGGTCCTGTCCACTGGCATAGCGCCCGGAATACGTCACGCTACTACCAGATCGTGACACAAAAAGAATATGTACTCAATTTTTTTTTAAAACGTACTCTACTGCATTATTGCCGAGACTACCGGCCTTCCTCCAATCCAACAATTTTTTTGTTCTCGTACCCTTCTACGCTGGAAAACGAGAGATTTTTTTATGCGGAGAAAAACAACGAACGAAGTCAGACCACGGTTTCGACGGACGGGTTCACGACCGAAACCGCGGCAAGAACTTGGCGCATCACAACCAGCACCGCGACACCAGCCCCTGGCCCACCGTTTCTTATTCCCCGCCCTTTTAAAAGGCTGGCGCCGTTGGTTCCCGGCCAGGGCCAACTCCTTCTCCCACCCTCCCCTGCAAATTGAAGTGTGGGAATAAACAGAGTCCGTTGCTGTTCCGCCTCCACGGAAGAGGATGGGGATCTGTGCCTCCTCGGACCGGCGGGAGGCGCCGGAGCCGGACTCCGACGAGAACGTCGTGTACGTGATGGACGACCAGGGCGGCGACGCGGCGGCGGCTGGCAGGAAGGTGGCGTCGCTCTACTCCCACAAGGGCAAGAAGGGGCCCAACCAGGACGCCGTCATCCTCTGCCAGGTAGGTGGTATCCCTCCTCCTCGTCATCATCAACCAGCTTCCGTTCGAATCGCACCGTTCCTTGTTTGCTCCTGCTACTTCCATGAACGAGATAGTTCTGGACTTCTGGTGGATCTTTCTTACAAGGACTAGATATTTCCATGAACAGTTGAGATGTAGCTGTACACGTTTTTCCCTACCTAATCACGAACAATAAGTTGTCCGGTTCAAAATCCTTCCTCCCCACTTCGCGTTTTTCCCTACCTAATCATGAATAGTCAGCTTTGTAGTTTTGTTTGGCGAGGATTCTTTAACCAGCCAAGGGGCTTACCTAGTCAACCCTTCACGGAAGCGTCACTGGAATCTTTGCTTTGCTTTGCTGACAGATGTCCGACGTGTTCGGCCTTATCGTCGCGTTATCCGTACAACCCAAAAGTCTAGAAAGTGATGCTTAATTGGATCCTGAACTTATTTCTTGATTTTATTTATCTGAGAGATCTGGGCACTCTCCAATCTGAATCTGATCGTAGAGATTGGTTTACCTAACAGTAACAACAAAATTCTCACCAACGTCGTTAAACTGTCTCCAGGGATTCGGCATGGAGGACGGCGTGTTCTGCGGGGTGTTCGACGGGCACGGCCGGTGCGGGCATCTGGTGAGCAAGCTGGTGCGGGACTACCTCCCCTTCATGATCCTCAGCCACCGGGACGCGCTGTTCCTGGCGGACGACGACCCCGCGTTCAGCGACGCCGCCTCGCCGTCGTCGTCGTCGTACTCGACGGACGGTAGCGGTAGGTCGTCGCCGTCCCCCGCCCGGCTGCTGGAGGAGTGGCGGGAGGCCTGCGCCGGCGCGTTCGACGCCATGGACAGGGAGCTCAAGGCCCAGACCAGCATGGACTGCGGCTTCAGCGGGACCACCGCGGTGTGCGCCATCAAGCAGGGGAAGGACCTGGTCGTCGCCAACCTCGGCGACTCCAGGGCGGTGCTGGCCACCATCTCGGACACGGGGTACCTCAAGGCCGTGCAGCTCACCACTGACCAGAAGCCCAACGTGCCTGGTATGGTGATTAATTACGTACTATTATTAAGCTATCGGTTTGATGATTGATCAGGGTTTTTCAAGGAGGAAGGAACTCAACATAACAGAATTTGTGTTGGGTTATATTATTGTCGCAGAGGAGGCGGATCGGATCAAGAGGTGCAACGGACGCGTGTTCGCGCTCAAGGACGAGCCGTCGGTGCTCCGCGTATGGCTGCCCGGCGAGGACTGCCCGGGCCTGGCCATGGCGCGGTCGCTGGGCGACCACCGGCTGAAGCCCTACGGCGTGGTGTCGGAGCCGCAGGTGGCGCACCGGCGGGTGGCGGAGGGCGACCTGTTCATCATCCTGGCCTCGGACGGCGTGTGGGACGTGCTGACCAACGAGGAGGTGGTGTCCATCGTGTGCGCCACCCCGCGGAAGCAGCACGCGTCCAAGGCCGTGGCCGAGGCCGCCGCGCAGCGGTGGCGCACCAGGTACCCGTCGTCGCGTGTGGACGACTGCTCCGCTGTCTGCCTCTTCCTGCGCGACCAGGACCGGGCGCCGGCTAGCGGCTAGCACCTTGCATACGAGTCCCTGTCCGTATCTGTTCTGCCCGTGAGGCCTGCAACTGCAAAGTACGGTCGCGAGAATGTAAATCGAGTGATGTAACATAGTCGTGTCGATTAAGTAAGCCCATCTCACGTTTTGCAGCAAGGAGACGAGAACGAGTTTTTATGATAGTGAGAAGAGGGTGACAAGGCGAAAGGCCGGCCCAAAGCTTCTTCAGTTCTTCTAGAACCGCGGCGGTTCAGCTTCTAAAACCGCGGCTGTTCGTCCATGCCACTGTTACCAATCAGGCCGCGGATCGCCACAGCGCTGATACTATAATAAACAAGATGGAGCGTCAAGGTCAGCGGCACGGACACGACCAGCTCGACGGCTCCAGATGAGCCGTCCTGAGCTCCGGCCTACACGAGAAATCCAGACTGGTTGACAGGGCAAAGTTTCTTCGTTCTGATCCACCACTATTCCTTATCATACCCACTGTCCACCTCAGATATCCGAGTGCTCCTGATCTCACCAAGAACAAGACCACGTCCCGGCGGACCTTGTCTCTGGAAGCCAGGGAGAAGGTGCTCACCGCAAGTCGTAGGCACGCGCCACATGACGTTACTGATAGTTGTTACCAAGTCGATGATTAGCCATGTCCAATACATCCATACATACAAGAAAATCAGACAAATTTTTGTACAGAAAGAATTGATGATTAACTTTACAAAGTGACAAATTATTTGAGATAAAAAGAATACATACAAAGATGCTTCTAAAAGAAAATTGACTGAGATAAAAATAAAATTCAGTCGCGGTAGCAAGTGCTAGACAACCAAGCTACGTTTCTTGACGCCATTGCCTATTGGTTAAAAGAATTGACTGAACTCCTAATAAAATTTAGCCAACTAATGTATAGTCACCGCCTGAAGAAAAGCTTCAAATTACTTAAGCGAAGCAATTAACTTAGACCCCGTTTATAACTTCTAGAGCTAATAGTTAGCTGTTAAAAATTAGCTCTAGAGGTTTCAAACCCCTCAACTAAATAGAGCAACTAATTATTAGCTATCTCCTAAGCTAACTATTATCTCATTAGCTGCTCCAACCTAGCTAATCCCAGCTAATTCTTGACTAAAGTCTATTTTACCCCTACCCTTATCTCTTCATCTTCTCCCAAACCGAACCCTCCATCCTTCTCAAACCATCGCACGGCTCGGGCAGCTAGCGCCGCGACCTGTCGCGCCACTCGGACAGCTAGCGCCGCCGTCCGTCGCGCAGCCCCGTCGCTCATCACTGTATTCGGATTTCGACGACTCAGTGGAGGCTGGACTCCGCCCTTTTGATGTCCCGCTCTACGCGCGCTGCTAGGGATTTCATTGAGTCGTAGGGGTCTCAGCGCTACTAGCTCTTCGTCCGTCTCCGCCAGTCTTCTGCGCTGTTTGTGAGAGTGATGAGAACGCTTCTAATTTAGAGGCAAAATAGTCAATTAGTGTTTAGAGACAAAATTAGCTCTAATAATTCCAAACAATCTTTAGCTAATAATTAACTAGCTAACAACTAGCTCTAGAGGTTCTAAAGAAGGGCTTAGGCAAAGCCATCAAATTGTCCAACCAAACTCAACTTCGAATGTGAGATGTAGCGTTGGAGTTGTCCAGTTGGGCTCAAACTCTCCTGGGACCCACGTGCTCCGGGGAATGTAGAGCAACCTGAGGAAAAATGTAAGTTCCGAAAGACCAGCTGTATAAATATCTGCACCATTCTCACTCGTTAGGGTTTTCGCCGTCTTATCCCTTTTCCGCCCCCCTAGCCGCCCTCCGTCCAAACCCTAGCCGCCCTCCGCCATGGCCGACGACCATTACTCGTCCAAGCGCAAGTACGACGACCCCTCGCCAGCGACGCGGCGCACGGGCTTCTCCTCCGGCCCGCCGCCCGCCTCTCCGCCCGCCGGCGGCGTCCCGTCCTACAACAGCGTGCCGCCGCCCCCCGACGAGATCCAGCTCGCGAAGCAGCGCGCGCAGGAGATCGCGGCGCGGCTCTTCAACGCCGCCGAAGCGAAGCGGCCCCGCGTTGACAACGGCGACGACGACGTCGTCGGCATCGGAGGAGGCTCCTTCGGCGGCGGCGGCCGCAGCGGCGGCGGCGGCGGCTTCTCATCCTCTGCGGGTGGCGGCCACGGCTTCTCATCACCTGCCGCTGGTGGTGAGTGGATACAATTTCTCGTTAAGCCCATTTGTGATCGCGAGATCTATTTGGTTGTGCATAGAGGTCCTGGCTGCTTTCACGGTGTAGATTTAGAGTATTTTCTTTGATGGTGGCACCGAGTGGATAGGATTCCTCGTTTAGCCCATTTTTGATCGCGAGATCCATTTGTGCCGGAAGTTGGGCCAGGATTGATAGATCTATCCGCTTGACCTGCAGCAATCAGTAGCGGTGCTCCTGAGTCCTGGCTATTTCACTCGTGGCTGTCGGGAATTTAATTATTCATAGTTAGAAAGCACGCAGCTCCTGTTATGAGCCCCAATGTTTTGGCGTGTGCTCTCAGGTCATTAGAACTTTACAATATACCACATGCTGTAAGTGCGGAAGACAATTTTGTAACAAGCTGCAAGTAATAGCATCATAGTCTTCTCTATGCTTCACGACGTGTAGGGTGGATAAGTGGGAACCTAAAGAAAGCCAGATTACCTTGTTTAAACATCTATTGCCAGGTGAGAGTTTGTTCCTGATAAGACAGGTTTAATCTGGTTGTTCTCAGTAGTTATCATTGTTATGTGGTAATCTTGTAATGCACCACTTCTGGAGTTAGTAATGTGGGAACGCCTCACATGTTTTTCTGGTCTCTAATGGAAGTAGTGATTTGCTAGGCGGGTGTAAATTTGAATTTTGCTGTTGGATCATTTGTCTGACTACCTTACTTTATTCTTTTTTCTTCGTCGAGTGTGGAGTATACAATATTGAACTGGTGCCACATTCCAGTTCAGATGTATTTTGAGCTGTTGACGTTTTATGAAGTTTAATTGTGGGGAATAACTAGTATGCAATCTCATCTATGGTGCAAGCATGCAATCATCCATCATCAACCGTTGGATGTCCATCCTAGGGTGGGTACATTTTTTCACTTAACCCCTTCCACCACACGGAGGGAGTTAAGTGAAAAAACGCAACCACCCTAGGATGGACATCCAACGGTTGAGAGTAGATGATTGCATGCTTGCACCATAGATAAGATTGCATACTAGTCATTCCCTTAATTGTGTGTCCAAAAAATCTCCTGTCTTATATGGTTCATATGTCATTGAGTACATACTTTTCTCACATTATGGTGGTTTCTGTAACAGGGCATGGCACATCGATCCCACCATTATCTTCTCAAAGCAGCGCACCTCAGTATTCATCATATGGTGGATACCAGGGTACGAGTAAAAAGATTGAAATCCCAAGTGGAAGGGTAAATATATTCCATTTTCTATTCAACAACTGAATGTTAAGGGGTTTTTTATGGAAAAAATCTGGGGTATGATATTTCGGTGTACTAACTGGTACTATTTTTTTTGGCATAGGTTGGTGTCATCATTGGCAAAGGTGGTGAAACTATAAAATATTTGCAACTTCAGTCAGGAGCAAAGATTCAAGTAACCAGAGACAACGAAGCTGAACCTGGTGCGCTGACAAGGCCAGTTGAGCTTTCAGGTACTCCTGAGCAGATAAGCAAAGCTGAGCAGTTGGTTAATGAAGTTCTGGCAGAGGTATGAGTTCTGGTCACAGCATTGCATTACTCTCTGCACCATTTTATGGATTATGTTAACACACAATCATCTTCAGGCTGATGCTGGGCCGTCTGGTAATGCATCTGGTGGCAGGAGATACAATGCACCACAGCCAGGTGCTGAGCAGTTCCAGATGAAAATTGCTAATAACAAGGTATAATGTTTTTCTTTTCGGATAAGAATGCTGCACGCTCACCATATGGATGTCACTGTATACCATTATTGGCAAATCTTGACATGTGGATTTTGCTCCGCTGTAGTCTATTTTTCTTCCTGTGATTTTGTATCTGTCCCGTTTCAGGTGGGTTTGGTTATTGGAAAAGGTGGTGAGACTATTAAATCCATGCAAGCCAAATCTGGAGCTCAAATTAAGGTCCGTAATGCTCTGCCTGGTTTGCAAATTTAGTGGCAGTGAATAGAAAGTAACCTGTAATGTTGAGTCCCTTGCAATCTGTGTTATATATTCTATACCATTTTTGTAATGCCAAAAAACATGCTGAGAATTCAAGATGTTGATAATAATCTTTTCTAATTATATATTACAAATTTACTAGTTTGATTATGCTGTTTAGCTGTTGTTCATGTCCTTATATATTCTTGTGCAGGTTGTTCCTTTGCATTTGCCCCCTGGTGATTTCTCAACTGAAAGAACTGTGTATATTGATGGCACACAGGAGCAAATTGAAATTGCAAAGCAGTTGGTGAATGAGGTTATCAGTAGTGAGGTCCGCTTTCAGTTTCTTGTTCATTTTATTTTCCTGATTGCTTTATAATTTGAATTCATATGTGAAAAATATTGCTTCTGGGTTCATGTTGTTTGGTATTTCTTATTTCATTTTGCTATGTTCTTCGCTTCAACTTTTTCCATTTTGTTTGCCTTGAAAAGTGTCTTTCTTTGCTTCTTTTTTGGTGCCCACGTCATAACTGTTCTACGCAGTGATGAGTTGACCAAAGTCTGATACATATTGGTCATGGATATGTCCATAACATTTCACAAAGAGATTTGCTATATCGCTGACCTATTTTGAACACAATTGTCTATTGGGTTTGTAGATTGTTTATGACTTAAATACATAATGAAGGATGAAAATTATTTGTGACCTCATTTTTATCTTGTTGCGACCATGTAACCTAAATTGTTCTTAGGTTCATGTTGTTCTAGTAAACTTAGGGTCCTTGGCTAACCAGGAGGGCTGCAACCTATCCTGGAGAGCAGGTTTGTTACAGTACAAACAACATTATTTTGGCTGACATTGTTATGAATTATGTGATCTGATGCTATATTGCATTTTTACCTTTATAATCTGGTTGCATTCTGTTTACAACTGTGGATACATATTACTTTAGGCTTGTTTGAAAGGCAAGGAATCACTCTAGGATTTGGATCTTGATTCCCCCTATCCAAACAGGCACACGCCTTTTGTTTCTGTATGTCATGGAAGGATATACACCAATTGTTCATCCTTCATATCAAGTGTTGGCAACTAATGTTTATGTTAATTAGGGTGGCTAGATTTTCTTCAGTGGTGCTGCCCTCAATTCATTTTTTGATGCTATAAACTATTGGGCCTCTAACCCTTTATGCTAACATACTAATTATAACCTTTGAATAGCAAAAAGTCAATCGTTACGCTTCGATTTCATTTGAAATATTCCTTTATTTCTGTATCTGTTAACTATCTTGTAACAAACAAGGATGCAGAGTACCATGCTTGAAGGAATCTATGTGTTGGTTATGCATGCCTCTGTTCTATCTCGTGACTTTGCAGGTTGTTGTCACTAATTATTTTTCTTCTTAAAAAATACAATAATATCCCATTTGACATTCATTTATAACTTCTGAACTTTCTGTTGGGAGGATGTATCAAAGAAAGAAATTTTTTAATATGATGTCACTTAGCAATGAATGAAATTGTTCAGACAACATTATTTGTTTTTTAAATATATATTGAAACTATTTCTATGTAAATCTTTTATTGCAATTGAGAATATATATATGTATATATTCGTCTAGCTGTCCAATCTTCATTAGCCCCAATAGTTTTGCGCTTGGAGACGATAGATGGGCATCACCTATGTTGCTTGACAACCTTGATCGGTGAGTTGCTCCCTCCAGTTTTCTTGGTGGTTCTGGAATTTCTCTGCAATATTGTGCCTTGTGTTTGTATGTTGTTTTTGTTTTGTTCACTGCTATTTTATGCTGCGCTGCTTGCTATTTATTTATACATATGTACAAATGTGCCAACTATATTTTTGCAGAATCGTACCAGAAACCAAATGTCAGGTGGCTATGCTCAGCAGGGCTATCGCCCTCCCCGTCCTCAAGCAAACTGGGGCCAACCTGGTGCTCCACCCCCTCAACAGCCTGGTTATGGTTATATGCAGCCTGGAGCTTATCCTGGGGCACCTCCGCATTATGGGGCACCTCAGCAGCCTTATGGTAGCTATCCTCCAGCATCTGGTGGCTATCAGACTGGGTGGGATCAATCACAACAACAATCTCAGCCGACTCCACCTGGTACTGGGTATGACTATTATAGTCAGCAGCAGCAGCCTCAACAGCAGTCTGCGCCCGAAACTGCTGCATCTACTGATGCTACTAGCTATAATTATGGCCAGCCTCCTACGTATGCTTCACAAGGTTATGGGGATTCTACCTACTCTCAGCAGGGTGGACAGCAGGCATATGGACATGACAGTTACTCTGGTTATCAAAGCCAAGGGCAGCAGCAGGGCTACTCTCAGCAGACTGGTTATGAGCAGCAGGGCTACGGCACATCCACTTATGGATCAACTGCCAACTCTACTCAAGATGGATCTGCACCAAGCTATGGTGCTCCTGGCGGGGCCAGTCAATCATCTCCAGGGCAGCAAAGTTCGGCCCCAGCTGCTGGAAGTCACGCCGGCTATGCCAACCAACCTCCTACCAGTGTTGCATCAAGCTACCCAGCGCATGGTTCTGCTCCACAATCTGGCTATGGTGCTCCACCACAGTCTGGCTATAGCACCCAACCGGCACCACAAGGTGGTTATGGTCAGAGCGCTTATGGGCAGCCTTCACCACAGGGACAGAAGCCTCCTGCATCTTCACCCTATGGACAGGCCCCTCCTGGTTCTGCTCTGGGTGGTTATGGGCAGTATGGTTACTCTAGCCAGCCAGGATATGGTGCGCCCCCACCTTACCCTGGTGCACCCCCTGCGAGTCATCCAGGCTATGGACAGCAGCAGTCATATGGAGATGCTTATGGCAGTGGAAGCTATGGGCAGCCTCCAGCATACTCTACTGAACCAACTGCAACTGCTGCATCACAGGATCCGTCCGCCGCCCCTGCCATTGCTGCCCCTGGTCCCGCCGCAACAGCTGCTCCTGCCAACAGTGGCGGTGCCCAAGCTCCTCCAGGAAGTTGAAGCTCCTTCCGCTCAGCCAGAGCTATGTTCTTAGTTCTGTTGCTTAAAACTGTGCTTCTAGTTATATTGCTTTATCTTTTGCTTTTTAACTTTTATCGTAATATCATCTTTCTTTGTGTGTTGGTTAGTACATCTACTTTTGTTATTCAGATACCTGGCGTATATGATTAACTCGGGACCTGTGATATGCTTGTGTACTCATAATGTGCGAACCGGTCTTGCAACTGGATACCTGCACATTGAACTGTAATTTCTGTTATATGCGGTTTTTGTGCCCATCAGCACTTGTGATTCAAATAGACCAAAGTATTATGATATATATTTTGCTTCTAAATTCTATTATTTCCCATGCTTGTGATGCGATTTTTTGGTCAACTTTATTTTGGGTATGTTGTCTAGATGGTTGATTTATCGTATTTGACGTCCGGACACCGTTTCCTAGTTTTTAGTTGAGTTTACTGTCGGGATCGTCAATTAATAAAATCTGGAGAATCTGGAGGGAGTAATATTTTTCCATGTGTGATATTAGGATATTAAGGGAACGATTCATTCTCCTAATATTTCTCTATAATAGCATGCCATGCGACAATGAACAGCGAATGAAAACGTTTGAAACATTACTCTAAGCTACAGGATATTTATTGAACAAAAAAAATACCTATTGTTGCATAAAAATTCAAGCAATATGATTTTGTTTTAGAATCCAATTTCAGGTGACTACATTTTATGTAAAGGCTCAAAAAATTAGCAGATGCAGGATATAGTAGTACTCTTTTTTCAGAAGTTTATCATCTTCTAGTTTATTTTTAAATTAGAAGGTGATAATCTTTTTAGAAAGGAGTAAATATTTTTTTTCAAAACACGAGACACAAAATTTCAAGTTCTTTGCCATTTCTTGCAACTCGTACCAAATTGTGACTGACTTGTATTGTCTCCAAATTTTTTAAAAACGGGGTTTGATGAGGGTATTGCCCACAAAGTTGAATATACTCTTACAAGTCTCGTTCCACCCAAATTTGGGGATTTTTTTATTTTAGCATTATTAATTTATTATTTAATATTAATAGTCTCAATTTTTTTTTGTAAAACTAGCATCCTGCCGTCCACACTGTGAACGGCAGGCCCACGTGTCCTTGTAGCCGTCCACTCTGTAGACGGCAGACCCTGTCATCCTGCCGTCCACAGCGTGGACGGCTTGTCTGGTTACCGAATATCATTTGTCTCTTCTGTTTTTGTCATCAATTTAAAATAGTTAAAACAATTTTTGAAAATGTTTTTATAGAAGTAAATATAGTACACTTTGTTGTTATTTCGAAAAAATGACTTATCTAAAATTTGGTGTAACAAGTGAAATGTTACGTGCATTTGAATAACGCACTAGGATCACATAGTTGAAACTAAGTAATTTTGCCTTTATCATATTCAAATTTCGACAGTTACTTAAAAATAGTTCGGAACATATTTGAAAAATGTTGTTATGGAAGTAAAGGTGATGTACATTGTTATGATTGCATGCAATGAGTTGCACAAACTTTCAATATGTAGAATGAAGTGTTGTGTTCTTTTCAAATATGCATTACAAACATAATACAAAAGTGACAAATAAATGCATTTTATTAAAAGACTCGGCGATTGCATACATTACAAAGTTCACAAATAAGTGTTTGTTCTCTACCTCTCTATGACTACGATACATAAGGTAGATAACACATATTTAGGAACAAAAAAATAAAAACGATGATAGAAATGGTGTGTGTATGATGCACTAAATAATATCCAACCTACTCCTAACACACCTTAGTTGAAATTAAAGCCGAGCATATTTCATGTAGATTTTATTAAGTGCACCGGAGATATTTTTCCTTTCAGAATACTTCCGGTCCAGCTTCCCTTGCGCGACGTGCTTTTTCATGCATGCACTCTCTCTCACCCTCTCTTGCCTGTCGTGCCATACGTTCCTCCTCTTGACACTTGTGATGATACTCTTTTTGCTCTCGGCAACACTCTTCTTGACGCTTGTGACGCTGCTCTTCCTGTTCAGCTTTCTCCCTCCCGTCCCTCTCAACTCTTTTGTCCCACTCTATTTGATAGAGGAAGTTTCTTACAACAAATCTATGCGTGTTATAGACGTACTCGACCTGTTCAGCTGTTTGTTCGTGGTTAACATATTGCACGAACTCGAAAAAGCGCGGTGGAGACTGCGTGATTATAAATGTGTCATTATAAATAGTAGAATGAAAATGTAAATATGAAATAGTACGAATCGGAATTGTAAGTATTTTACCTAAGGTCTGCCATTGGGAAAAAATGGATAGGTCCAATGAGGAGGATCATACTCATAATTATTACACATCCAGAGTCTCAAACCATAAGTGTCCCCCAACCTAAGATCTTTAACAAACCGAAAATGAGTGCCGCATAGACACATTGACGGTTGTAATCCTTGGAAGATGTCAACTCGCTTTGTTGTTTGGTGGCGAGTAAGGTCCGTCCATGGTAAGACGATGTATGCAATGAGTGAGATGATGAGATTGTGGTGACGATGCGGAGTCACTCTTATATAAACGATAGAGACATGTAATCGTCCACCTTGTAGATGAGTCGTCCACCTTGTGGACGAGTCGTCTACCTATTAGACGGCTCGTCCACACTGTGGACGACCGATGTTCAATATAGACAAAAAATATAAGATTCAGTAGTATAAATTATGTTATTTGTTTTTCTTTTTGTCATAAATGTAACTGATAGAAATATGAAAATATGATACAAGGGTACATGCATTGAAAATAAAATTTTATTGAAATAAAAGGTACAACAACATACATTGGAAGCATATATTGGAAACATACATTTCTAAAAGTTTTTAACTATTAGGATTTGGCTTGTGGTGTGGGCATTCACAAGATATATTGTTGCACACGGTAGAACTACTCATGTTGTCAAATTGTTGTAACTCTAAACCCGCTATTTCACCCACTAAATCTCAGTTTTGATGTTGTAAATATTTGATATAATCTTTAGTTGGCTTGATCGGCGTTGGATCAACCCACAGTGTGTATCTGCAATTTTCTTCATCGAAGTAGCACTACAAAAGTAGAAAAGCAAAGTAAGTATTAGGAAATATGTTAGGCCAATATAAAAAACAACATTTCAACTTACTCCACCGAGAGGGCAACGAAAGAATTGACGACCGTTGTCCTCTCTTCCATCCATCATTTGCACAACATAGTCAAGGCCACAACGGCACTTAAGCCACTCTTCTTTGGTACTATCATATGGACAAAGAGGATGAAACACACCAAAATCAATTTTTCCTAAAAGAGGGAACTCATCGAGTGCTACTTCATACCACTGCGGACCACCAACCAAGTAGTTCTGAAAGCATCTAGGCCCCCATAAGGTATTGTTTCGGTGATTAATGACAACCGTTGGATATCACTAATAAGTTTGTGGATGCAAGACCTCTCATATAACTCATCACACTTAATGGACTCTATATTTATATCATCTACTGCTCATTGGATACAATTGGAGACCCCTCAACAAACTATTTTACGAGGTCAATCGATTTTCATGAAGACTGAAAAAAAACATATATGTCAAAATTATTCCATCAAAATTGATAGCACACGAGACTTAGTCGTCATCAAAAGAACATTTCAAACCAATGTCTAATAGGTCACTCGGACAAATTCCAAAAGAATCACTTAGAAACTCGAAGCAGACAAAATCAACTCACCGGATCATCCGATGTATCCAGAAAAAACTACATCGGTCGAGTTGGCTCTGCAGTAGAAAAAGACCTCAGTCTTGGGTATACAACGGATCATCCGATGTTGAAGCATGTGTTACATCGGTCGATCATTCCAGTAAGTGTAAGACCTATGTGTGCTGAATACATTGGCTTGTAGTGAATACACTTGCTTTGACGATAAAAGTTTTGAATATCACCAAAACGTCTTTTTAATAAGGTCCGACTAGTTTTGGTTATACTAGTTTTGGTAAGTTCCGGCGCTAGGTTCTACTAGCTTTTGTTAGCTCCGGCTCAAGATCCGGGTTGCTCTGGCAAGGTCCAAAACTTGACCGTAATGCTTCTGTTTTTCATTTGCAAGGTTTCGTACATGCTTTACATTGTTGGAAAGATTGCTTAGTATTCGTTTGCTAAGTTTTTGGTGCGTTTTGGATGATATGGATGATATCGTGTTACTGTGGTTTTGCAACATGCTTATGTGAGGTTCTCACGTAAGGTGTTGTGTTCAGAACTAACTTGAGTCAAGTCGAGGACTTGAGCTCGTATGGATTGGTTGTTTATTCATGTGCAGGTGTTGCTTGAGTTCAAGACATGGATGGTGATGGGATCCATTGGACTAGTCTCAGGGAGGAGATGAGGTTCCAACAACCAAATTTAGGAGGAATTGTGGTTGAGCTGATCAGGAGGTTTCGCAGCATGATTGAATCAAGAACAATGCATGTGAAGGTATCGTGGACGTCATTGGAAGATGTTTGCACATGTGAAAGGAGTGCATGGACATGGCTACATGGTTCTGAGACATGATGAAGAGATGTGGACGTAAAGAGTTGGTCGGAAAGGACCAACCGACTAGGTTATAGACTTAGGCTACGGCTGAGTCGGGTTTGACTCAAATATGGAAAGATTTGAGTTGGTTATGATAGGATTTCGTGTGGGTCACGAATTTGAGTTGTTTAGGAATGTGAGACATGTTCCTAAGGTGTTTGGAAGTCTTAGGATTGCTTCTATCTGCGTATAGAAGAATCCTAAGCAGTTATGGAAAGTTACGATCCGTAAACAGAGTAGGATTAGGTTCCTGATCTGAGTTGAGTTAGCTTTCGAGCTGGTTATATAAGCAAGGGAGCCCAGTGCTCGTGGTGTACGACTTTTGGGCTGTTCCTCTTGTGTTCTATTGAATAAAATTTGTAGTTTAAAGGAACTTTTGTGCCTTGTTTGTCCCATTTGTTCCAGACAAGTTTTACTCGTCGAGTTTCTAGACAGCACTACCTTTTGTCAGTGGTTTTATCATAACTCGAGTTTTACAGATCCAATTGACGTGATTCTTTTTGGGTTGTCTTAAAAACTTTATTATCTATCATCTGTCAAAATTTCACGGTAATTGGATTTGTGGTCTATGATCTACACGAGTTTCTTTGCAGCGTTCCAGAACTGTTTTTTTTTTCTCGGGTAGGGCAGATTGACCTTTGTTTGATCTTTCGATCATAACTTGAGTTTTTCTCGACGGATTTGAGTGATTCTTGTTATTTTGTCTTCGTGACTTGATTCTATCTGATATCTATCACTTTTGTCACGGTGAAACACGTTTATATTAGTCTCACACACGATTTCTTTAACATATCGTTTTTCTGCCGAAGGGGTTGGGGATTAATTGTTTCCGCTGCGTAAGATTTTTAAATCTACCATTCACCCCCCTCTGGTAGCTTTTCACGTGCTCTTCGATCCTACAATTGGTATCAGTGCCACTGTGCTCTAATCTTTGTGATTTGCACGTGTTTTTGACTAATCATCATGGAGAAGTACTCCTCCAAATCCTGTGTGTTTGCTGATATTGATTTTCAGGTTTGGAAGGCACGCATGGAGGCTTTCATACAGGCACAAGGCTTTGCAATATGGGAGAAGGTATACAAGCCTTACGAAGTGCCATCAAACGATCAAGTTACAACTACAAATCTGAGAGATGTCGACAACAACAACAAGGCTCGGAACTTGATCATACAAGGATTAACTCAAAGCGACTTCGACCTTGTTGCACACCTCCGATCTGCATACGATGTGTGGAAAGCACTTTGTGACTACCACGAAGGATCCAACACGATCAAAGAGGTAAGGCAAGACATGTTCAAGAAAGAATACATGCGCTTCGAGATGCAACCCGGTGAGTCTATTGATGACCTTTTTGCTCGCTTTAATAAGATTTTCAGCAACTTGCGTAGTGTCAATGTTAATTTTTCAGATGATGAAAATGCTAGGCAATTGCTAAGTGCATTAGATATGTCAATTTGGGAGATGAAAGTCACATCTATTCGTGAATCTACTGTCATGAGTTCACTTACTTTAGATGTGCTATATTCAAAGTTAAAAACTCATGAAATTGACATAATCTCACGTAAGAACCCCAACAAGTCTATTGTTTTTGTTTCTCAACGTGACATGCCTAGTTCCGGTCAAACATCATCTTGTGGTACACTTGCTTTGTTGTCCTCTCTAACCCTTGAACAGATTGAGGAGTTTCCAAAGGAGGAGCTAGCGCTCATCTCTACCCGGTTCTCAAAAGCATTGCAAAATATGAGAACTAGAAGGAGAGGAAGCTCCGGACCTCAACGATGCTTTGAATGTGGTAAGACAGGACATTTTCGTTCAGATTGCCCTAACCTTTCAGGTCCTACTTCCCGGGATGAAAAGAAAACAAGAACGAAGCACTCCTCTGCAAAAGATACGAAGAAAAAGAAGGGTTTTACAGAACGTCAATTGGTGAGCAGTTTTATCTCAGCACTCCAGGAACTTGGCTCAAGCGACGTGGACATTGGAAGTGATGAAGATGAAGATGATTTGGCAAACTTGTGCTTCATGGCGGGCAAGTCAAGATCAAGTATGGAAGAGGCAGAACACAATAGCGACAATGAAGAGGTATGTCCTACTTGCGAAGAAATATGTGATGCTATTTCTCGTGCCACTGTTATTGTTAAGAAAAAGGACAAAAAGCTTAGGGACAATGCTGTTAAAATTGAGTCACTAGAATTTGAAATTAATCATTTGAAATCCTTGATTCCTAGTGATGATTCTTGTTCCTCATGTGACTTAATATATGAACAATTGTCCTCCCTAAGAAGTGCACATACCTCCACACTTGATAAACTTGAACTCGAAATTGAAAAGAACAAAAAGCTTACTGCACTTAATATTGGAAACTTAAAAGACGCTTCTTGTTCTACAATTGATTTGCATTGTTCTAGTTGTGATGATCTTGATAAAAAACTGCAAGATACTATGAATGAAATTTCTATATTGAACAATGCTTTATGTTCTCATGAAGTTAAATATTGCTCCAATTGCAAACTAAAAGGAAAAACTTCATGTGCAAACTGCCTAAACTTGTCTAAGAGACTTGATGACATGAATAGGACACTAGATCAGTTTTGTAATGGGAATAAGAACCTAAACTTGCTATTGAATTCTTCCAAGTCTTGCAAAGATAAAACTGATTTAGGTTTTGATTCTCATGCTCATGCTAAGGCACATCCACCTAAAAGTGTAAAGTCATTAGGAAGTGGTTTGATTCAAACAGTTCCTAAACAAAAAGAAGTGGTTTTCAAATCTGCAGGAGTATTGTCTCATTCGGTTTCAAATAAAAATGTTGTTTGCTCATTTAGACATGAACACAAAGTTAAATTTCATTGTACCTACTGTGGTAGAGATGGTCATGTCATAGATTTTTGTTATAGACTAGCTAAACAACAGAAAAGGAAAAGAATGGTTGCTAGATCTCATAACTTTCATGCAAAATTTGCTGCACATATTGAACCGAATGTACAACCCGCTGTTTTGAGTCAAAAACATTCAAAGTTTACCTCCGAACCTTCTGTTTTTGCCCCCGGAGCTACTGATTTTTTTGCTACACAAGTAACACCTTATAGGTCAGTAGTTAAGAATAAAAAATCTCAAACTTTGACTCATAAACCTGCTGTTTTGTCTCAGCTTTCATGTGTTTTTCTTGCTGCATGTCGCGTGACTCAGTACTGGATTCCTAAATGCCTTTTGACTAACCCCAGTATTGAGTCATCGACGTATTGTGCTTCTATGTAGGTTACATGCTTAAGGAAGAAGAACATTTGAATTGTGGATTCAAGTTGCTCACGCCACATGACAGGTAACAAAGAATGGTTCTCCTCCCTCTCTTTTGTGTCACGTGTAGAGAATGTTATTTTTGTCGATAATTCTTCAACTCCTATAATTGCTAAAGGTTCGGTTAGAGTAAATGATCACTACATTTTGAAAGATGTGGCACTTGTCAAAAATTTGAAATACAATTTGCTTTTTGTTTCACAATTGCTAGATGAAAATCTGGAAATTATTTTCAATAAAAATTGCTACAAAGTTGTAGGTTCAAATAGTGAGCTTATTTTTAACATGTCACGGTTTGGAAGAGTTTTTAAAGCTGATTTTGATATGTCTTCCTTTAAGCATAGGTGTCTAGTTGCTAATGATTCAAAGGACCTATATTTTTGGCATCGTAGACTTGGTCACGTAGGCTTTGATCACCTAACGCGTGTTAGTGCTCTTGATCGCATACATGGGCTGCCTAAGCTTAAACGGGACAAAGAAATTGTGTGCTCTTCTTGTAGACATGCTAAGATGGTTGCAGATTCATATACTCCTCTCACAATGATCATGACAACTGAACCATGTCAACTTTTGCATCTTGACACCGTAGGACCTTCACGTGTTCAATCCTTCGGAGGTAAATGGTATGTACTTGTGATTGTTGATAATTATTCTAGATACTCTTGGGTTTCTTTATGGCGTCTAAGAATGAAGCTTTTAGTCACTTTAGAAATTTATTTCTTAGATTATCAATTGATCACCCATGATCTTTAAAAGCAATTAGAAGTGATAACGGAACTGAATTTAAAAATCAAACTTTTGATTACTTTTGTGCTGAAAATAGAATAGATCATCAATTTTATTCACCATATGTACCTCAACAAAACGGTGTTGTAGAAAGAAAGAACAAAACCTTAGTTGAGATGGCTAGGACTATGCTTGATGAATATCAAACTCCTAGGAAATTTTGGGCTGATCCGTTAGCAACCGCTTGTTATGTCTCAAATCGTGTTTTCTTGCGTGCTAAGCTAAGTAAAACACCATATGAGCTCCGGTTTGTACATATGACTAGTGTTACACACTTTCGGGTCTTTAGTTGCAAATGCTTTGTTAAGAAACATGGTAATCTTGATAAATTTGAACCTAGATCCATTGATGGCATGTTTCTTTGTTATCCATCTCATACTAGAGGCTACCGTGTGCTTTTACTTGACACTAACAAAATTGTGGAGACTTGTGAAGTGTCTTTTGATGAAGCCAGCCTAGGTACTAGCTCAAACATTGCAGGTCCAGATCCATATCTGCAGGGGGGAGCATTTTCGTTGAAGATGAGGAAGAATTGGGGCTGCTGCCCGAAAATTCAGCAGCTAAAGACTTTGGTTCAGCTCCGGATGTTAATTCTCAACCAGCACCGACAACCATCAATGCTGATTCAAATCATCCTCAAGTCACAAGCTCATCGATTTGTGATGAACATGAAGAAGAAGAAGAAGCTTGTGAGACATCTGTTCCCCTACGGTTTTACAAAGATCATCCCCCATAACAGATGATTGAAAGCTTGCACGAACGAGTCACACGGTCCAGGTTTTGCGATCCAAACTCTTACGCTCATTCTGCTTTTGTTGCTTCTTTTGAACCCAAAGATATATCACACGCACTCACTAATGAATCTTGGATTATTGCCATGCAAGGAGAGTTAGAAAATTTTGAAAGAAATAATATTTGGAAACTTGTACCTCCACCTCAAGGTCACACTTTAATTGGAACTAAATGGGTATTTAAAAATAAACAAAGTGAGGATGGGGTTGTGATTAGGAATAAGGCTAGGTTGGTTGCTCAAGGTTTGACTCAAGTTGAAGGTCTAGATTTTGATGAAACTTTTGCTCCTGTTGCTAGATTAGGAGCTATAAGAATTTTGTTAGCTTTTGCTGCATCTAAAGGTTTTAAGCTATATCAAATGGATGTTAAAATTGCTTTTCTTAATGGCTACATAGATGAGGAGGTTTATGTGAAACAACCACCAGGTTTTGAAAATCCAGATTTTCCTAATCATATACAAACTGTCCAAAGCCTTATACGGTCTCAAACAAGCCCCTAGAGCATGATATGATAGGTTAAAAACATTCTTACTTTTTGTGCTTAAACATGGCAATGACTCATTATTCGTTCAAGTGTATATGGATGATATTATCTTTGGTTGTGCTTCTCATGATCTTGTGTCCAAGTTTTCAGCAATGATGTGTTCCGAATTTGAAATGAGTATGATGGGTGAACTCACTTACTTTTTGGGGCTGCAAATCAAGCAAACAAAGGAGGGTACCTTTGTGTATCAAACGAAGTATACAAAAGATCTCCTAAGGCGCTTCAACATGGACAAAAGCAAGCCTCTTCGGACACCAATGGGAACAGCAACAACACTTGGACTTGATGAAGATGGTGAACCCGTGGATCAAAAAGAATATAGAAGCATGATCGGATCACTTTTGTACCTCACGACATCAAGACCAGACATACAATTCATCGTATGTCTTTGTGCACAGTTTCAATACTCCCCACGTGCTTCACATCATAAAGCCGTCAAAAGGATTCTCAGGTAATTACATGGAACTCAAGACTTTGGAATTTTTCTTCCTTCTTCCTCAACCGTTACTTTGAAATCTTTTTCGGATGCTGATTTTGGGGGTTGTAGGATTGATAGGAAAAGTACTTCCGGTGCTTGTCATTTTCTTGGTAATTCTCTTGTTGCTTGGTTCTCTAGAAAACAAAATTCAGTTGCACAATCCACAACCGAATCTGAATATGTAGCTGCTACTAGTGCTTGCTCATAAATTCTTTGGATTGTTCAAACACTTAAGGACTATGAATTTGATCTAGATAGTGTTCCACTATTCTGTGATAACACTAGTGCCATTTGCATTGCTATAAACCCTGTGCAACATTCTAGAACTAAGCACATTAACATTAGGTATCACTTTCTCCGAGATAATGTTGAAAAAGGAAACATTGTACTTTACCATGTAGATACCGAACAACAATTGGCTAACATTTTTACAAAACCTTTGGATTTCACTCGTTTTTGTTAAATTCGTAGTGAAATAGGAGTTATGCATCCTCATGGCTTAAATTGAGGGGGAGTTTTGAAACTTGGGAAGTCTATGTGTGAATCTGAAATTGAAATAATATGAGCATAGTATTTCATACATATATTACTTTGTGATTCCTTTTACACGCTGAATGTTCTTACTACATTACTCATGTTATACATTTTGTAGTTTTTTCCATGTCTAGTAATTGGAATAATTACTTACACTAAAGCTGGTCATGGTCGAACTTTCTTGCTATTTTGAACTTGTTACATGTTCACAAGTGCTTTTAATCATTAAGAATTAATCAAGTAATCAACTCACATGTTGAGTTTTTATGAACAAATATAAATTGAGAAAAGATCAAGAAAATATGCATGTATCGCACTTCTTCTTTTGAGATGGCTTATCATTGCGCTTAGATATGAACTTGGAAGAAGTTGTGTATGACTAAAATCATGTCCTTAAGCTTCTGATTGTCAAATGACACATGCTTGGCTAGGTTGGTTAGAATAAGGCAGATGCGCATATAATTTCTTGCAAATATCATATGATCTAAATATATGTTTTAAAAAATAATAAAATACAGCAACTAGTGTCATGATTTCATGTTTTGAAATAGTTAAGTTTGTGAGATCATGAATTAATTAAATTGAAAATTACATTTGATCTCTAGCATGGCTTACACTACTTTATGTATTTCATTGATGTGATAATGTAAGGTACTTGATAGTATGACTTGAATGAGCTTTGTTTATATGTATATGTTATAACATGCTCATAACAACTAAAGTGGGAGAGATAATTTGTTTATATGCTCATGACTTGCTGAATACATTGTCAAAGGGGGAGAGATAAGAATGAAGAGAAAGAAAATATGTGCATAATGAGAGATAATAAAGGGGGAGAGATAATATGGGATAATTTTTGGATTTTCTTCTCATTTTACTTTTGATTTACAAAGAGGGAGAAATTGCCTTCAAAACTTTTATGCGAATAAGCCAATGTTCGGATTTTAAATGGTGTTGCCAATGCATTCATCAAGGGGGAGATTGTAAGACCTATGTGTGTTGAATACATTGGCTTGTAGTGAATACACTTGCTTTGACGATAAAAGTTTTGAATATCACCAAAACGCCTTTTTAATAAGGTCCGACTAGTTTTGGTTATACTAGTTTTGGTAAGTTTCGACGCTAGGTTCTACTAGCTTTTGTTAGCTCCGGCTCAAGGTCCGGGTTGCTCTGGCAAGGTTCGGAACTTGACCGCAATGCTTCTGTTTTTCATTTGCAAGGTTTCATACATGCTTTACATTGTTGGAAAGATTGATTAGTATTCATTTGCTAAGTTTTTGGTGCGTTTTGGATGATATGGATGATATCGTGTTACTGTGGTTTTGCAACATGCTTATGTGAGATTCTCACGTAAGGTGTTGTGTTCGGAACTAACTTGAGTCAAGTCGAGGACTTGGGCTCGTATGGATTGGTTGTTAATTCATGTGTAGGTGTTGCTTGAGTTCAAGACATGGCTGGTGACGGGATCCATTGGACTAGTCTCAGGGAGGAGATGAGGTTCCAACAACCAAATTCAGGAGGAATTGTGGTTGAGCTGATCAGGAGGTTGCGCAGCATGATTGAATCAAGAACAATGCATGTGAAGGTATCGTGGACGCCATTGGAAGATGTTTGCACGTGTGTAAGGAGTGCATGGACGTGGCTACATGGTTCCGAGACGTGATGAAGAGATTTGGACGTAAAGAGTTGGTCGTAAAGGTCCAACCGACTAGGTTATGGACTTAGGCTACGACTGAGTCGGGTTTGACTCAAATATGGAAAGATTTGAGTTGGTTATGATAGGATTTCGTGTGGGTCACAAATTTGAGTTGTTTAGGAATGTGGGATACGTTCCTAAGGTGTTTGGAAGTCTTAAGATTGCTTCTATCTGCGTATAGAAGAATCCTAAGCAGTTATGGAAAGTTACGATTCGTGAACAGAGTAGGATTAGATTTCTGATCTGAGTTGAGTTGGCTTTCGAGCTGGTTATATAAGCAAGGGAGCCCAGAGCTCGTGGTGCACGACTTTGGGGCTATTTCTCTTGTGTTATATTGAATAAAATTTGTAGTTTTAATGAACTTTTGTGCCTTGTTCGTCCGACTTGTTCCAGACAAGTTTTACTAGTCGAGTTTCTGGACAGCACTACCTTTTATTGGTGGTTTTATCATAACTCGAGTTTTACAGATCCAATTGACGTGATTCTTTTTGGTTTGTCTTAAAAACTTTATTATATATCATCTATCAAAATTTCACGGTCATTGGATTTGTGGTCTATGATCTACACGAGTTTCTTTGCAGTGTTCCAGAACTGTTTTTTTTTTCTCGGGTAGGGCAGATTGACCTTTGTTTGATCTTTCGATCATAACTTGAGTTTTTCTCGACGGATTTGAGTGATTCTTGTTGTGTTGTCTTAGTGACTTGATTCTCTCTGATATCTATCACTTTTGTCACGGTGAAACATGTTTAGATTGGTCTCACACACGATTTCTTTAACAAATCATTTTTCTGCCGAATGGGTTGGGGATGAATTGTTTCCGCTGCGTAAGATTTTTAAATCTACCATTCACCCTCCCTCTGGTAGCTTTTCACGTGCTCTTCGATCCTACAGTAAGCAATTTCCCTGGACCAAGTAACATCGAACCATCCGATGTACAAATATGCCACATCGGTCAATCATTCCAGTAAGTATTATTTCTGGACCATCCTGAACTAAGTGTCACCGGATTATCCGATGTGCAGGTGTATACAACATCGGTCGATCAACTGTCATATCTGATACAATGACCTCAACTAATTTGTATTCGACCGATGACAGCTGAAGGGAGAACATCGGATCATCCGGTGGTTGCAGAACAGTGATGTCAGCCTACTTTTCTAACGGCTATCTCGTGGAAGCTGGCTATTTGTACCCCTTCAACCAGTCATTTAGAGCAGTTTGATGCCCTGAGCTACTCAACACATTATCAAGCATTCAATACATTGAACAACCACTTCCACATCATTTACACCACTTGTACACCAAGAGATAGGCTAGAACTTACTAGAGATGATGCTTGTGTGCTTCCATTCTTTGTGATTGGAGTATCTAGTCTAGTGAGAGCTGTAAGTGAGTGTCCCTTGGTGATTGCATTCACCGTGTATCAGTCGGTGATCGGAGAGATCCTTCCGGAGCTTGCCAAGTCGGTTGTGGAAGCCCGGAAGATCAAACTTGTACAAGGCTTGAGCTCCACCTTGCCGGAGATGGTGAACGAAGACTCTTAGTGAGATCCCTGGTCTTGGTGACTTGGGAGTGGCTACACCCATGGTGGGTGCCACAACGTGGACGTTGGAAGGTCTTGATGATCTTGCCGAACCACGAGATAAATCATCGTGTCTTCGTGTCTTCTCGGGAGTTTGCATACTCTTTCTTTCCCGTTATACTTATGCATTTCATATACCGCAAACTTATTATTCACTTGAATGCATAGGTTGTTTGCATAGGGAATTAGGCTTTTAGTAGTTGAGTTTTTATTGCTTTAGTTTTTAAAAAGAAGCCCAATTCACCCCCCTCTTGGGCATTCGATCCTTACAATTGGTATTAGAGCAAGACTGCTCATTGGATCATTCTAGCTTCACCGCTAGAGAGCCAAAATGGCCAAGATTGGGGGTTCGGTTCCCATCTTCGAGGGCAAGGATTTTGCCTATTGGAAAGCACGTATGCGTACTTATCTAGAGGCTATTGCTCCCGAGGTATGGGAAGCGACTCATGCGGGGTTTGGTGAGCATAACTACATAGGTGATCAAATCAAGTGGGATGCCAAGGCTAGAAATGCTATTTATAAATGCATTAGTCAAGATGTGTTTGCTAGGATTGTTAGCAAAGAAAAAGCTTGTGAAATTTGGGCTTTCTTGATTGAAATTCATGAGGGTTCTTCTCGCGTTAAAGAACTAAAGTTCACATGCTTAAGGCCAAATATGATGAGTTCAAAATGCTACCTCATGAGAATGTCAATGAAATGTTTTCTCGCATGAATGTTCTTATTGAGGAAATTAATGCTCTTGATATTACTTCTCTTGGCAAGGAACTCATCAACCGCAAGATTCTTATGCTCCTTCCTAAGCCAAAGTACAACATCATCAACTCCATACTTCAAAAGGAATCTCTTGATCACATTGAAGTTTCTGAACTTATTGGAGAGATTCGCGCTCATGAGATGAGTGTGCTTGGGATGATGGAGAAATCATCTTCAAAGACAATTGCTCTAAAGGCTTCCACCAAGAGAACAAATCTCAAGAAAAAGAAAGTGATCGATCCTAGCTCTAGTGAAGAAGAGCAAGCATCAAGTGAAGATGACGATGATGAGCTTGCATTGATGATGAGAAAATTCTCTCGCTTGAACTCCAAGATCGCCAAGAAGGGATACAACTTTGATCCCAAAAAGAAAGCATTTCTACCAAGGAAAGATGATAACAAGACCTGCTATAACTGTGGTGATCAAAGCCACATCTCCTATGATTGTCCAAAACCGGACAAAAGAAGAGAGAACCACAAGGGCAAGCATCGCAAGCTTGAGGATAGTGAGGATGATGAAGAAGAGGTCAAGCCCAAGCCAAGATTCTTTGGGAAGAAGAAGTACGACAAAGGAAAAAAAGGAAAAACTCTTTCCAAAGAAGAGAAAAGGTCCACAAAAGGTGTTCATGTGTGAGGCAAATGAATGGATCACCGACGAAGAATCTAGTGATGAAGAGAGTGAAGCTGAAGAAAAGAGCTTGGCCGGCCTTGCCATTGCCAACAATGATGATTCATCCGTTCATCCACCTCCCATGTGCCTCATGGCAAAAGGTAACACCAAGGTATGTGATGACTCTAGCGATAATGAGCTTTCTCCCGATGACTTAGCTTCAGTGATAAATGAATACCACACTATCATTAAAAGGGAAAAGAGTAAGGTCAAGGCTCTTGAAGAAGCTCGTGCTAAGCTCGAGAGTGCTAACCTCGATTTGCTTGACAAGTATGAAAGCATACTTAAGGAGCATGACACACTCAAATCTCATGTCAAGCAAGCTGAGGAGGATAAGGCTCAAATCAAGCTAGATCATCATGAGCTTGACTTAGCACACAAAGCACTCTTGGGAAAGCACAATGAGTTAATCCAAGAGCATCAAGTACTTAACCTTGCTTATGAAGTCATTGATCAAGAATTGAAAACCATAAAGAAAGAAACCCTTAATGATAAGGTATCCATTGTTTCACATGCCACTAATGTCTTGCATAAGTCTTTGCTTTTGAAAGAGAATGCTAGGGAGAAGGATTTGATGGATGAAATTGAAAGTCTCCGCACTAGTGTGGCAAGACTATCTAAGGGAGAAGTCAAGCACAAATAAATCCTCTTCCAACAAGCAAAGGCCTTCAACAAGAGAGGACTTGGATCCTTCCCGGTGCCTAACAAAGGAAAGGTGCCCTCACTGGAGCTTAAAACACGCTTCATCAAGGAAGTTGGTTCTTATTGCCAACATTGCGAGGTCACCGATCACCATACAAGGGAGTGTCCTCTTCCTAACCGGCCTTCTCCAAAATTGCCTACTAACTACAAGTCCACCTTTGATGATCACTATTATCTCTTGAGTAAAGTAGATGGCAAGGTGAAGGCAAGGTTCATTGGCAAGGACATGAAGGGCATGAAGAGGAAGCTTCCCAAGCAACTTTGGGTCCCCAAAACACTTGTATCACACATACAAGGACCTAAGTTAGCTTGGGTGCCTAAAATCAAAAACTGAATTCATGTGTGTAGGTAAACTACAAAGCCAGAGGAAAGCATTAGGTACTCGATAGTGGGTGCACTCAACACATGACCGGCGACGATGGTATGTTCACCTCCATAGAGAACCCTAACAATCATGAACAAGTCACCTTTGGTGAGAACTCTAAGGGGGAGGTAATTGGGTTGGCCACATACACTCCTCAACAAAATGGTGTCGTTGAATGGAAGAACAAGACTCTCATCAATCTTGCACGAGCAATGCTTGATGACCATGGCACGTCCGAGAAGTTTTGGGCCGAAGCAATCAACACAACATGCCATGACGCAAATCGGGTCTATCTACATCGACTACTTCAAAAGACCCCGTACGAACTCCTCATTGGGAGAAAGCCCAACATCTCCTATTTCCGAGTCTTCGGGTGCAAGTGCTATATCTACCGCAAGAAAAGGCTTGGTAATTTTGAAAGAAGATGTGATGTTGGTATCTTTCTTGTTTATGCATCAAACTCAAAAGCATATCGAGTATTCAACCAAACCTCCGGTTTAGTTGGGGAAAGTTGTGATGTTGAGTTTGATGAAACTAATGGCTCCCAAGAGGAGAGTTTTGGTCATGATGAAATAGATGATGAGCCTCTACGAGAAGCTATGAACAACATGACCATTGGAGACATCAATCCTAAAGTTGAGGAGAGTCATGATCAAGGAGGAGCTTCAAGTTCCAACATCAACACATCTATGTCACCTCAAGTTGACGAAGAAGAAAAAGATGATCCATTGCCGACACAAGATTCACAAGTCACACAACATCAAGAAGAAGAACAAGTCCATGATCAAGTCCAACCACAAGAAGAGCAACACACATCACCACCGACAAGTGCTTCACAACCACTTATGAGGCATGGACGCATCTCCAAGGCGCATCCGATTGATCAAATTATCGGTAGCCGTCAAGGGGAGTAAGTACACGTTCTCGCCATTTGTCTACGTTTTGTGAGCACTACTCGTTTGTTTCATGTGTAGAACCCACTCACATTGAAGAAGCACTCCAAGATCCAAATTGGGTAATGGACATGCAAGAAGAACTGAACAACTTCGTCCGCAATGAAGTCTGGGTGTTGGAGGAGCGACCCAAGGACAAGAACGTCATCGGGACAAAGTGGGTGTACCGCAACAAACAAGACGAGAACAGTGTTGTGATTTGCAATAAGGCAATACTTGTGGCCAAGGGTTTCTCGCAAGTTGAAGGACTAGACTTTGGAGAAACATTTGCTCTGGTCGCTCGACTAGAAGCCATCTGTATACTTCTTCCTTTTGTCTCACATCATAATATAAAGCTTTATCAAATGGATGTGAAAAGTACCTTTCTTAATGATTACATTAACGAGCTTGTCTATGTTGAACAACCTCCCGGGTTCGAAGATCCGAGGAATCCTAATCATGTGTATAGGTTGCACAAGGCGCTCTACGGACTCAAGCAAGCACCTAGAGCGTGGTATGAACGACTACGAGATTTCTTGATCATGCAAGGATTCAAGATCGGGAGGATGGACACTACATTCTTCACCAAATACATCGATGGAGAACTATTTGTTTGTCAAATTTATGTCAATGATATTATTTTTGGTTCAACTAACGAAGTTCTTAGCCATGAGTTTGGCAAAATGATGTCTAGGGAATTCGAGATGTCGATGATTGGAGAGCTTAACTTCTTCCTTGGATTTCAAATCAAGCAACTTTGAGAGGGGACCTTCATCTATCAAGAAAAATATACTAAGGACCTCTTGAAGAAATTTGAGATGAGAGATTGTAGCTCAAGAAGTACTCTAATGACAACAAATTGTCATATCAACGCGGATAAGGACGGTAAGCCTGTTGACCAATCTAATTACCGTTCCATGATTGGTTCATTGCTTTATCTTACGGCATCTAGGCCCGATATCATGTTTAGTGTATGCTTGTGTGCTCACTTTCAAGTGGCACCTAAAGAATTACATCGGAAGGCGGTCTTTAGGATACTTCGGTATCTCAAGCATACCCCAAGTGTAGGCTTGTGGTACCCCAAAGGTGCTAAATTCCATCTCTTGGGTTACTCGGATTCGGACTTTGCCGGATGCCGTGTGGATCACAAGAGTACCTCTGGAGGGTGCCACTTGCTTGGGTGTTCCCTAGTATCTTGGTCTAGTAAGAAACAAAACTCCGTTGCCTTGTCTACTGCAGAAGCAGAGTATATAGCGGCTGGTGCATGTTGTGCCCAAATCCTATATATGAAGCAAACCCTTTTGGACTTTGGTGTTAAATTTGGTTGTGTGCCTCTCCTTTGTGAAAATGAAAGTGCGGTTAAGATTGCTAGAAGTCCCATTCAACACTCCCGCACTAAGCACATTGATATTCGCTATCATTTCTTGCGGGACCATGAAGCTAAGGGAGACATCTCCTTGCAAGGTGTTAGGTCCGAAGAACAATTGGCGGATATCTTCACTAAACCACTTGATGAGGAAACCTTTTCTAGACTAAGGAGTGAATTAAATGTTCTAGATGCATCGAATGTCATGTAAGTTGCCATGGTCATGTAAGAATGCATCACACATAGGTCTTGTCTAACTTTCAAAGGATAGGGGCGAGCAAGGGTTAGCTTGGGATGGCGGTTTTTTTTGGGTATCCCCAAGGCTTGCAGAATGGCTCTCCCTGAAGAAGCCTTTGAAAGGTTCAAACTTGGCAAGATAGATTTAATTTATGTCTAGCATGATGCCTGCCATATAGACTTGCACTCACTTTTAATATCCTGCATTAAAAATTATTTGGCATTGCATACGGTAGATTGTCACAAAGGGGAACCCACTTCATGAGAAAGATACTTGTTTGAAATGAAATATCTCAACTCATATGATGTGGAAAGAACAAAATGTTAAGTGTGTTAATGCCTAAAGGAACATGTTTTAAAGAGATAGAAGTCTTCATCCTCTAGCTCACAAAACATGGGCCTTATATTTTGTTTGGATTTTTCCTTGGTTTTTTCTGGTGTTCTATTTGTTTTGGGGCTTAGCTAAGTTATTGGAAACTAGCGTTAAAGTCCTTTTGAGGGGTTAGGGGTTGCCCAAAAAGTCCTAAGACTTGTGTTTCTCTTTGTTTGTTTAAGTCAAAGGACATATATGGGCTGTTGATGATCTTTTGTACTCATTAAATTATCCGATGCTTAGGGCAGAAGCATCATCGGATCAATTTGTGCTTAAGTACAAGGGTCAGCTCAGACAGAAAGTCAAATCAACCGATGAGTTCATTCTGAGAAACATTGGAGCATCCGATGTTCACATTTCTGGAGTTGTGCCAGATTCAATCGATGACAAACTTTTCCACGTCGGATCATCCGATGCTGAAGGTGCTTCTGGAATAACCTTACTGTACCACTCGACCGATGCACCCTCTCAACTGACGTCGGATCATCCGATGTTAAAAATCGAGCTAGGGTTCGGGCCGCACCTATTTAGCGCGCCTCTCCGTTTTTCTTTCTTTTTTTCTCTCTCTTCTCTCCGTCGCCGCCGCTCCGCGCCCCTCGCCTTGCCGCCGCCCACCGTCGCGCTCCGGCTGCCGCCACACTCAGCGCCGCCGCTGCCCTCAGCGCTGCCGCTCGTCGCGCTGTCACGCCTCGCGCCCGGCCACCGCGCTCCCCGTCTCGCCGCCGCCCTCCGTGCCACCGCACCATTCCTCTTCGCCCGACCGCATCACCCTCCGAGTTGTTGCTCCTCGCGCCTGTCCGCATCGTACTTTGCGTCGCCGCCTCGTGCGCCCGACATCGTTGCCCCGCGAGACCCCGTGGCCTATGCCACTTCCTCGTTGTTCGCCGTCACACATTCTCCGAATTCACCATCGTCAACCCTAGCCCGCGATCTCATCTTCGCCGTCAGCACTCTTCTCATCAAGATGGTCTGTGACAAGAAAGGAAAGGGAAAGGCCATTGAGGAGCCGACAGCTAAGAAGCAAAAGCTGTCGAAAAGAGATGAAAAAAGCTAGACAAGCTGAGATGGCCGCTCGCGCCGCTGAGGAGCGTAAGAGTGGCCGAGGAGGATCCCTGAGGATCCGGGAGTCCCGACAGAGGCAGCTACAGCCACAATAGACAGAGGAGAAAGAGGAGTTTGAGGAGCCGCTTGTTCGCCGGCGCACAGTCAGGACCTGTGGAGGTCATCCAGCTGCAGCCCCGAGTCAGAGACCATTTGCAGCTGAGCTTTGAGAGGACAGAGCGGTCGAGAGAGCCGTCTATGAGATGGACACCAATGTACGGGTTGGTCAGGGTGTCCACCTGACTGACTACAGGAAGATGAAGGCAAAGGAGCTCAGGAAGCTTCGATGGAGCATTCTGCTTGAGGAATGGTTTCCGCAGCCCAGAGAGCCACTTGTGGACAGCCGCTTCTTGACCTTGACACGAGCGTCACTGTATGATACTTACAGACGTCGGGGCCATAAACTTTTCTAGAACAACTTCATTGATTGGGATCAGCTCGCACTTGCAGCCAGCACTGAGATTCACCCTTTCTTTGAGAGGTACAGAGGGCTAGTGGAGCTGATGTCTTTCTAGCGGAGTGCCTACGTGGAGGATTGGGTCCGAGTTTTCTTTGCCACACTCTACGTTTCAGAGGGCCGCAGATCCATTGACTTTATGTTCATGGGCCAGCATCACCATCTGACTAGACAGACCTTGGGATAGCTGCTAGGCGTGGATCTCCATGACACCTGCCTACACGAGTTAGTCTATGGACAGGCTGACCCACCGAGGAGGCCGCTCACTGGAGGTGTGGCACCACCTTTTGAGGAGATTCGCTCACTGTTTGCTCAGCGCTTCACACCTGACCAGCCTAGGGTACCTGCTCAACTCACTCTGGCTGCACGTACTGTTCATCTTGCCTTGCGCCGCACGCTACTACCCAGGTCAGGATACCTTGAGGGCTTCACCAGTTTGCAGCAGATCCTCCTATTCTATGTCATGAACGGGATGCAGTTTGACATCGTGGATATCCTCATCTATGAGATGGAGGATGTCATCACAGATGGAGTTGGGATGATGAGACAGCTCGTGTTTGGCCACTGGATCAGTCACCTGCTCTACCTGTTGGCTCCAGAGGGATCTGCCGTGCGTGACAGTCTCACCGACGAGAGCATCACTCGGTTCGGACACTACCGTGCTCCAGCTCCTGGAGACCGCCGGCTTGGCTGCCCAGTTGAGCGTCAGGTCCGAGCTCGACTTTCAGAAGAAGACTGGGAAAACTTAGTAAAGGAAGACAAGATCCTAGCACAGGCTGAGGCTCGGGGAGGGGATCTACAACATATCTGGTAAGAGAGTGACACTAGTGAGAGTGTCGAGGAGTACTTTCCACCTCCTCCCTCACCCAGGCAGCATGACGCGGAGGCTGGAGGCTCGACTGCACCACCACCTCCTACCCCACCTCCGGTGTCCAAGGCACAGGTCTCTCAGCCATCCGAGCTTACTTCTCTACTACAGCAGATGGTTGAGCAGCAGCGATAGGATCGGCTTGCAGCTGAGAAGGCTGCACGTCTTGTGGAGCTCCAGCAGCAGCAGCAGGAGATGCAGCGTCAGATAGCCCGCGAGAGGCGAGAGTACACTGACATGCTCACTGGACTCATTGACCAGATGCATCAGCGTACTCTTGACCAGCAGCAGCAGACGCAGCAGGCCATGATGGGCATCCTGAGGTTGATCACCAACCTCTACACTCAGACTGGGATCGCCTTGCCCTCACAGCTTCCTGGTCTAGCTCCAGGTCCACCTGTCCTAGCACCAGTCTCAGCTTCAATGCCGACCACGCGGATACCGACTATCAACATGTCACCACTGCTTGCCCCAGGCGCACCGATTCACTCTCCTCTGCCGGCTACGACCCTCTTTCAGCAGACTCCGGCTTCAGTTGTTAGTGCCCCGCTACCGACAGTCCCGACTCAGCAGGCACCCTCAGTACTGACAGTAGCTCCCACAGCCCCGGTCTCCTCCACTCCAGCCTCAGCAACAGCAAGCAACAGCTCCATCTCTCGAGGAGATGGGACCGACGACAGCACCCCCGACGACGACCAGTTCGTCATCGCCCCAAGCACTCAGGATCCTTAGGCACTCGACTTCCCTTTTTGGTGTCTTGATGCCAAAGGGGGAGAAGAGTCAGAGTCGGGGGGAGGGATAGCATAGTCTTAGGGGGAGTCCTAGTTGTAGGGGGAGTATTTTTTGGGAGCTTTGCTATTCTTTTGCTATTCTTGAGTATCTGTGTGCTACTTAATTCTCTTATATTTTATTGATCGTTTTTGAGCCTTCGAGCTTCGTGTGCTAGATCTTGTACTTGTTACATATCTTTTTGAGTATCATATTCTAAATTTCATTACTATTATGCTTTACTTGTTGTGTTGTCATCAATCACCAAAAAGGGGGAGATTGAAAGCATCTAGGCCCTCGTAAGGTATGGTTTCAGTGATTAATGACAACCGTTGGATATCACTAATAAGTTTGTGGATGCAAGGTCTCTCATATAACTCATCACACTTAATGTACTCTATATCTATATCATCTACTGCTCATTGGATACAATTGGAGACCCCTCAACAAACTATTTTACGAGGTCAATCGATGTTTATGAAGACTGAAAGAAAAAACATATATGTCAAAATTATTCCATCAAAATTGATAGCACACGAGACTTAGTCATCATCAGAAGAACATTTCAAACCAATGTCTAAGAGGTCATTCGGACAAATTCCAAAAGAATCACTTAGAACATCTTGAAGCAGACAAAATCAACTCACCGGATCATCCGATGTATTCAGAAAAAACTACATCGGTCGAGTTGGCTCTGCAGCAGAAAAAGACCTCAATCTTGGGTGTACACCGGATCATCCGATGTTGAAGCATGTGTTACATCGATCGATCATTCCAGTAAGCAATTTCCCTGGACCAAGTAACACCAGACCATCCGATGTACAAATATGCCACATCAGTCGATCATTCCAGTAAGCATTATTTCTGGACCATCCTGGACCAAGTGTCACCAGATTATCTGATGTGCAGGTGTATACAACGTCGGTCAATCAACGGTCATATCTGACACAATGACCTTAACTAATTTGTATTCGACCGATGACAGCTGAAGGGAGAACATCGGATCATCTGGTGGTTGCAGAACAGTTGAAAGCATCTAGGCCCCCCTCATGTAGTATGATTTTGGTGATTAATGACAACCATTGAACTTTACTTACGAATCACAGTGAATGCAAGGTCCCCATAAACACTCAATAAGATGAAATGATCATGTCATTGGAGACCCATAGATACTCAACTTTCGAGATCAAATTCATGAGATAAAGACAAGATGTGAAGGCTCTATGTCTAAGTCACTCAATCAAAAATTGACAACATACAATGCTTAAGAATCATCAGAGAGCCTTGTGGAACAAATGTCTAAGAGGTCATTCGAGCAAGACACAAAAGATTCACTCAAGACAACTCGTAGCAAACAAAATCAACTCACCGGATCAACCGATGATTTCCAAAATGAACACATCGGTCGAGTTGATTCAACTGAAGAAAAAGATCTCAGACAAATGAACTCACCGGATCATCCGATGTGAAGGGCTCAACAACATCGGTGCATCAGTACAGTTTGCAGTACAATTGGAACAAGTGAAGCACCGGATCATCCGATGTGCAGACTTACACACATCGGTTGATCACTCCAGTAAGCATCAAGATCAAGCAAATTCTGGAGGAAGAGCCACCGGATCATCCGATGAGAAGACATGGGGCAACATCGGTCTAATAACGGTAATATCTGACACAATGACGTCAGCCAAAGTAATTACACCGATGATAACTAGAGGGGAGACATCGGATCATCCGGTGTTCACAGTAAAGTTCTGTCAGCCTACTTTTCCAACGGCTATTTCAGTTAAGTTGGCTATAAAACCCCTCTAACCCAGTCATTTCGATATATCTTGATCACCTGAAGCCAACTACACATCCAAGAGCATTCAAGACTATAGAGCATACATTTCCACACTTTTAGATCATTTGTAATAGGCTAGAGAGAAGCTTGTGTGCGTTCTTTCTTTGTGATTGAACTCTCTAGGCTAGTGAGAAGTTGAAGAAGATCGTTCCGGAGCTTGCCAAGGTGTGTGTGGAAGCCCGGAACATCAAAGGTTGTACAAGGCTTGAGCTCCACCTTGCCGGAGATGGCGAACAGAGAAGATTAGTGAAGACTCCATTGTCTCGGTGACATTGGAAGTGGCAAAACCCTTCGGTGGGTGCCACAACGTGGACGTAGGAAGATCCTTGCGATCTTGCCGAACCACGGGATAAACCTTCGTGTCCCCTAGCGTTTGCATTTCTCTCACTCTCTTTACATTATGCAATCTTTACTTCACAAGTTATATCTACGTTGATTGCATAGTTAGAACCGCATTGGGAATTGGGCTTAAGTAGTTCATTTTTAATTGCCTTAAAATTTGAAAGAAAGCCCAATTCACCCCCCCTCTTGGGCGTTTCGATCCTTACAATTGGTATCAGAGCAAGGTTGCTCATAGGATCATTCTAGCTTCACCGCTAGAGAGCAAAAATGGCCAAGGTTGGGGGTTCGGTTCCTATCTTCGAGGGCAAGAATTTTGCCTATTGGAAAGCACGCATGTGCGCTTACCTTGAGGCTATTGCCCCCGAAGTTTGGGAAGCGACTCATGCGGGATTTGGAGAACTTAACTATGTGGGTGATCAAGTTAAGTGGGATGCTAAGGCTAGGAATGCTATTTATGAATGCATAAGTCAAGATGTCTTCTCTAGGATTGCTAGTAAGGAGAAAGCTTGTGAAATTTGGGCTTGCTTGATAGAAATCCATGAGGGCTCATCTCGTGTAAAAGAACTTAAATATCACATGCTCAAAGCTAAATATGATGAATTTAAGATGCTTCCCCATGAAAATGTTAATTAAATGTTTTCACGCTTAAATGTTCTTATTGAGAAAATTAATGCTCTTGACATTGCGTCTCTTGGCAAGGGACTTATTAACCGCAAGATCCTCATGCTCCTTCCCAAGCCGAAGTACAACATCATCAACTCCATGCTCCAAAAGGAATCACTTGACAACATTGAAGTTTCAGAGCTCATTGGAGAAATACACGCTCATGAGATGAGTGTACTTGGGATGATGGAGCAATCATCATCAAAAACAATTGCTCTAAAGGCCTCCACCAAGAAGACACGCTTCAAGAAGAAGAAGGTGGTTGAGCCTAGCTCAAGTGAAGAAGAGCAAGCGTCAAGTGAAGATGACAATGATGAGCTTGCCTTGATGATGAGAAAGTTCTCACGCTTGAACTCCAAGATCACCAAAAAGGGATACACCTTTGATCCCAAGAAGAAGACATTTCTACCAAGAAGAGACGATCGCAAGATATGCTACAATTGTGGAGATCAAGGCCACATCTCCTATGATTGTCCAAAACCGGACAAAAGGAGAGAGAACTACAAAGGCAAGCAACGCAAGCTTGAAGAAAGTGATGATGATGAAGAAGAAGCCAAGCCCAAACCAAGAGCCTTTGGGAAGAAGAAGCAAGACAAGGGCAAGAAGGCAAGACTCTTCCCAAAGAGGAGAAGTGGTCCATAAAGGGTGTTTATGTGTGAGGCAAATGAATGGGTCACTGATGAAGAAACAAGTGATGAAGAGAGTGAAGAAGAAGAAGAAAGCTTGGCCGGCCTTGCCATTGCCAACCATGATGACTCACCTCTTCCTCCACCACCCATGTGCCTCATGGCTAAAGGTAACACCAAGGTATGTGACGACTCTAGTGATGATGAGCTTTCCCCCGATAATTTAACTTCTTTGATTAATGAATATCATGCTATCATTAAGAGAGAGAAGAGTAAGGTTAAAACTCTTGAAGAAATTCGTGCTAAACTTGAGAGTGCTAACCTTGATTTGCTTGACAAGTATGAAAGCATAGCATGACACGCTCAAATCTCATGTCAAGCAAATTGAGGAAGAAAATGCTAAAATCAAGGTAGACAATGATGAGCTCAACATAGCACACCAAACTCTCTTGGAGGAGCACAACAAGCTAACTCAAGAATACCAAACACTTAACATTGCTCATGACATGCTTGATCAAGAGTTAAAAGATGCAAAGAAACAAACTCTTAATGATAAGATATCCATTACTTCGCATGTCTCTAATGTCTTGGACAAGTCTTTTTCTTTGAAAGCTAATGCTAGGGAGAAGGACTTGTTGGAAGAAATTGAGAGTCTCCGCACTAGTGTGGCTAGACTTTCAAAAGGTGAAGTCAAGCACAAGGAAATCCTCTTCCAACAAGCAAAAGCCTTCAACAAAAGAGGACTTGGATCCTTCCCGGTGCCCAACAAAGGAAAGGTGCCCTCACCGGAGCTTAGAACAAGCTTCATCAAGGAAGTTGGTTCTTATTGCCAACATTGTGAGGTCACCGGTCACCACACAAGGGAGTGTCCTCTTCCTAACCGACCTTCACCTAAATTGCCTACTAACTACAAATCTATTTTCAATGATCGCTATTATCTTCTTAGCAAAGTGAATGGCAAGGTGAAAGCTAGGTTCATTGGCAAAGACATGAAGAGCATGAAGGGGAAGCTCCCCAAGCAACTTTGGGTCCCAAAGACACTTGTATCTCACATACAAGGACCTAAGTTGGCTTGGGTGCCTAAAGTCAAAAATTAACTTCATGTGTGTAGGTGAACTACAAAGCCGGAGGAAAGCATTGGGTACTCGATAGCGGGTGCACTCAACACATGACTGGCAATGATGGTATGTTCACCACCATAGAAAACCCCGGTAATCATGAACAAGTCACGTTTGGTGACAATTCTAAGGGTAAGGTAATAGGATTAGGTAAAATTGCTATCTCTAATGATTTATCCATTTCTATTGTCTTGTATGTTAAGTCGCTTAGCTTTAATCTACTTTCCATTGCACAACTTTGTGATCTTGGACTAACATGCACATTTAGCAAAAATGATGTTGTTGTGAGTAGTGAGACAAGCAAAGAGCTAATCTTCAAAGGGTTTCGGCATGGACATCTCTACTTAGTAGACTTCTCCAACAAGAATGCTAGCCTAACCACTTGTCTTCTCACTAAGACAAGCTTGGGTTGGATATGGCACCGACGCATAGCACACATTGGAATGAGCAAACTCAAGAAGTCATTCAAGCTTGGGATGGTGACCGGCGTGAAGGATGTGACGTTTGAGAAGAACAAGCTTTGTAGCGCTTGTCAAGCCGGGAAGCAAGTTACTTCACACCACCCAATGAAGACAATGGTGTCAACCTCCAAGCCACTTGAACTACTCCACATGGACCTCTTCGGACCGTCCACATACCAAAGCCTTGGCGGTAACCTCTATTGTCTTGTTATAGTTGATGACTACTCTCGCTATGTTTGGACTCTATTTTTAGGTGACAAGAGTGAAACTCCGGAAGTGTTCAAGACCTTTGCCAACCGTGCTCAAAGGGAATTCCAACTTCCCATTATCAAGGTCCGGAGTGACAACGGCACCAAATTCAAGAACTACAACATTGGGGAGTGGTGTGACCGTGAAGGTGTGAAGCATGAATTCTCCGCCACATACACTCCTCAACAAAACGGTGTCGTTGAGAGGAAGAACAAAACCCTCATCACTCTTGCAAGAGTAATGCTTGATGACTACGGCACGTCGGAGAAGTTTTGGGCCGAAGCAATCAACACGGCGTGCCATGCCGCAAACAGGGTCTATCTTCACCGACTACTCCAAAAGACCCCATATGAGCTTCTCATTGGGAGAAAGCCCAACATCTCCTACTTTAGAGTCTTTGGGTGCAAATGCTACATCTACCGCAAGAAAAGGCTCGGTAAGTTTGAAAGAAGATGTGATGTTGGCATTTTTCTTGGTTATGCATCAAACTCAAAAGCATATCGAGTATTCAACCAAACCTCCGGTCTAGTTGAAGAAAGTTGTGATGTTGAGTTTGATGAGACTAATGGCTCCCAAGAGGAGAGTTTTGGACATGATGAAATAGATGATGAGCCTCTACGAGAAGCCATGAAGAACATGACCATTGGATACATCAAGCCGGAAGTTGAAGAGGGCCATGATCAAGGGGGAGCTTCAAGTTCCAACAACAACACCTCCATGGTGCCTCAAGTAGACGAAGAGGAGAAAGATGATCCATTGCCAACTCAATACTCACAAGCAATACAACATCAAGATGAAGAAGAAGTCCATGATCAAGTCCAACCACAAGAGGAGCAACACGCTTCACCACCGCCAAGTGCTTCACAACCACTTATGAGGCATGGACGCATCTCCAAGGCGCATCCAATGGACCAAATCATTGGAAGTCCTTCAAGGGGCGTAAGTACTCGTTCCCGCCACGTTGCCTCATTTTGTGAGCACTACTCGTTTGTTTCGTGTGTAGAACCCACTCACATTGAGGAAGCACTCCAAGACCCAAATTGGGTGATGGCTATGCAAGAAGAACTCAACAACTTCATCCGCAATGAAGTTTGGGTGTTGGAGGAGCGACCCAAGGACAAGAACGTCATCGGAACAAAGTGGGTGTACCGCAACAAACAAGACGAGAATGGCGTTGTGGTCCGCAACAAGGCAAGACTTGTGGACAAAGGGTTCTCGCAAGTTGAAGGACTAGACTTTGGGGAGACATTTGCTCCGGTCGCCCGGTTAGAGGCAATTCGTATTCTCCTTGCTTTTGCTTCACATCATAATATTACTCTTTATCAAATGGATGTGAAAAGTGCCTTTCTTAATGGCTACATTAATGAGCTTGTTTATGTTGAACAACCTCCCGGGTTTGAAGATATGAGGAATCCTAACCATGTGTATAGGTTGCACAAGGCGCTCTACGGGCTCAAGCAAGCACCTAGGGCGTGGTATGAACGACTACGGGACTTCCTCATCATGCAAGGATTTAAGATTGGGAGGGTGGACACCACACTCTTCACCAAAGACATCAACGGAGATTTGTTCATTTGTCAAATTTATGTTGATGATATTATCTTTGGTTCAACTAACGAAGCTCTTAGCCATGAGTTTGGCAAAATGATGTCTAGGGAATTTGAGATGTCAATGATTGGAGAGCTCAACTTCTTCCTTGGATTCCAAATCAAGCAACTTCAAGAGGGAACCTTCGTCTACCAAGAGAAATACACCAAGGACCTCTTGAAGAAATTTGAGATGGGAGATTGTAGCTCAAGAAGCACTCCAATGGCAACAAATTGCCATCTCGACGCGGATAAGGACGGTAAACCTATTGACCAATCTCACTACCGCTCTATGATTGGTTCATTGCTTTATCTTACCGCATCTAGGCCCGATATAATGTTTAGTGTATGCTTATGTGCTCGCTTTCAAGCGGCTCCTAAAGAACCACATAAGAAGGCGGTCTTTAGGATACTTAGGTATCTTAAGCATACCCCTAGTATGGGCTTGTGGTACCCTAAAGGTACAACCTTCCAAATCTTGGGATACTCGGATTCGGACTTTGCCGGATGCCGTGTGGATCGCAAGAGTACCTCCGGTGGGTGCCACTTGCTTGGGCGTTCCCTAGTGTCTTGGTCTAGCAAAAAGCAAAATTCCGTGGCTTTGTCCACCGCGGAGGCGGAGTATATAGCGGCCGGTGCATGTTGTGCCCAAATTCTATATATGAAGCAAACCCTTTTGGACTTTGGAATTAAATTTGGTTGTGTGCCTCTCCTTTGTGACAATGAAAGTGCGGTTAAGATAGCTAGAAACCCCGTTCAACACTCCCGCACTAAGCACATTGATATTCGCCATCACTTCTTGCGGGATCATGAGGCTAAAGGAGACATCTCTTTGCAAGGTGTTAGATCCGAAGAACAATTGGCGGATATCTTCACTAAACCACTTGATGAGAAAACCTTTTCTAGACTTAGAAATGAATTAAATGTGCTAGATGCATCTAACGTCATGTAAATTGCCATGTTCATGTAAGGATGCATATCATATAGGTCTTGTCTAACTCCCAAAGGATAGGGGCGAGCTAGAAATAGTTTTCCCTGAGGAAGCCTTTGGAAGGTTTAAACTTGGCAAGATAGATTTATTTTATGCCTTGCATGATCCCTGCCATATAAACTTGCACTCATTTAATCTCCTGCACGGTAATTTGTTTGGCATTGCATACGGTAGATTGTCACAAAGGGGAACCCACCTCGTGAGAAGGAGACTTGTTTGAAATGCAATATCTCAACTCATATAAGGTGGAAAGAACAAAATGTTAGGTACGTTAATGCCTAGAGGAACATGCTTCAAAGAGATAGAAGTCTTCATACTCTACCTCACAAAGCATGGGCCTTACATTTTATTTGGATATTTTTTTTCTCCATTTTTCTCGGTGTTCCATTTGCTTTAAGGTCTAGCCAAGCTATTGGCATATTAGCTTTTTGAGGGGTAAGGGGTTGCCCAAAAGGTCCTAAGACATGTGTTTCCCATTGTTTGATTGTTTGGTCAAAGGACATGTATGGGATGTTGGTGTTTAGTTTTCATCGGATTATCCGATGCCTAGGTCTTTCCCCCATCGGATCAGTAGGTGTTCAAAATCCAAGTGTCAGTTAAGTCAATATCCAAAATTAACCGATGAGTTCAATCAGAAAAACATCGGTCCATCCGATGTTCACAATTCCGAAACCTTGATGAATTCCACCGATGCTTTTCCATCTAACGTCGGACCATCCTGTGTCAACTTCCCTCTCCTGAATACCCTTACTATGACATTCATCCGATGATCAAAACCCTAAACGTCGGTCCATCCGATGTCTTCAGTGACTCTTTGAATATCAATACTGTACTATTCGACCGATGTACTCATCGATAAGCATCGGTCCATCCGGTGTTTAAAAAATGGCTAGGGTTTGGGTCCCACTATTTAAACCCATGCGCTGCCGCCATCTTCTCTCTCCCCGATTTCTCTCGCCGTCGCCACCTCTCGCCCTAATCGCCGCCACCTCCGCCGCCGCACCCAAACGCCGCCGCTGTCTCCGGCCACCGCCGCCCACAGCGCCACCGCGCCTAAGCGCCGCCGCTGTTCTCCCTCGCGCCGCCGCCTCACCTCCACGCGCCGCGCCGCCATCTCCACCGCTCACCGCCGCGCCCAAGCACTGCCGCGGCCTCTCTCCACCGCCAAAGCCGCTCCACGCACGCACCACCCTCTCCACCATCAACGTGCGCCTTCTCCGGTCATCTCCCTGTCGCTAGGGTTTCCCGGCCTATCGATCTTCACTCCCTTCGTCGACTCCGTGCAAACTCGCGATCGCAATGGCTCGCGACAGGAAGAACAAGGGCAAGGCCATCGCGGAGCCGGTTGCGAAGAAGCAAAAGTTGTCAAAGGAGGAGAAGAAGGCCTTGATGGCCGCTCGCGCCGCTGAGGAGCGTGAGCGTGGCCGAGGGGGGTCCCTGAGAATCCGCGAGGCTCGTTCCAGGCAGCCTCCCGTGATCGACGACTCCGAGGCCGAAGAGGAGCCGGTTGAGCCTCTCGTCCGCCGGCGCTCAGCTCGGACGCGTGGGGGTCACACCGAGGCTGCTCCTCGTCCGAGACCGACGGCTGCCGACCGTCGTGAGGACAGGGAGGCTGAGAGGGCCATCTACGAGATGGACACAGCAGTCCGTGTCGGTGAGGGAGTCCGTCTCACGGACTACCGGAAGATGAAGGCCAAGCAGCTACGCAAGCTTCGATGGAACGCGCTGCTTGAGGAGTGGTACCCACAGCCCCGAGAGGCTCTTTTGGATAGTCGCTTCTGGACTGTCACCCAGGCGTCTCTCTACGAGACCTACAGACGTCGGGGGCACAAGCTATTTCAGCATAACTACCTGGACTGGGGGCAGCTTGCATTGGCAGCGGAGACGGACATCCGTCCGTTCTTTGAGAGATACCGAGGATTGGTGCAGCTGCTAGCTTACGAGAGGAGTGCATATGTGGAAGATTGGGTCTGTGTCTTCTACGCGACCCTGTACATCTCTGAGGGCAGGAGGTCGATCGACTTCATGTTTATGGGTCAGCACTACCACCTCACGAGGCAGACGTTGGGGCAGCTTCTTGGTTTGGACCTGCACGACACCTACGTGCACGAGAGGGTATACGGGCAGGCAGATCCACCAAGGAGGCCACTTACTGGAGGGGTGGCACCACAGCTTGAGGAGATACGGTCCCTGTTCAGCTCCACGTTCTCTCCGGACCAGCCGAGAGTTCCAGCACTTCTGACCCCAGCTGCGCGCATTGTGCACCTCGCCTTGCGCCGCTCGCTCCTGCCGAGGTCGGGGTACTTGGAGGGGTTCACTAGTTTACAGCAGACCCTCCTGTTCTACATAATGAACGGGATGGATTTCGACATTGTAGACATTCTCCTGTGCGAGATGGAAGACGTGATCACAGATGGGGTAGGCATGATGAGGCAGATGGTCTACAGGCACTGGATCAGTTACCTATGCTCTATGATGGTGCCTGAGGGGGATGCAGCACAGGTCAGACTTGATGACGAGAGTGTGACTCGCTTTGGTCACTACCGTGCCCCGGCTCCTGGAGACCGCCGCCTTGGTCGTCCAGTTGAGCGCCAGGTCAGGGCCCGTCTGACAGAGGAAGATTGGTCCGACCTAGAGCGGGAGGACGAGAGACTTGCAGAGGCTGAGGCTCAGGGGGAGGACCTGCAACACATTTGGTCAGAGAGCGACACTGACGACAGTGTCGAGGAGTATTTCCCTCCCCCCCTCTCCCCGACAGCACGACGCGGAGGCTGGAGGTTCTACAGCGCCACCACCCACTCCACCTCCCGTCACTGAGGCGCAGGTCACGCAGCCGTCTGAGCTGACTTCGCTCCTCCAGCAGATGGTCGAGCAGCAGAGGCTAGACAGGCTGGCCGCCGAGCAGGCCCGTGCGGAGCAGCCTGCACATCTTCTTGAGCTCCAGCAGCAGCAGCAGGAGATGCAGCGTCAGATCGCCCGTGAGAGGCATGAAGACACTGACCAGTTGACGGGGCTCATCGACCAGATGCACCAGCGCACTCTGGACCAGCAGCAGACGCAGCAGGCGATGATGGGGATCCTGGGGTTAATCACCAACCTCTACACCCAGACCGGGATCGCCCTCCCATCGCAGCTGCCTGGAGTAGCTCCTCCGCCTCCCGTCTTGGCTCCAGCTGCTGCACCAGTGGCTCCAGTTCCCTCCACTCCGATCCCTTCGTTCAGCATGTCCCCGCTGTTGGCTCCTGGTGCTCCTCTTCACTCCCCACTGCCGGCCACGACACTGTTTCTTCATACGCCGGCCTCCGTCACCAGTGTCCCTGCTCCAGCACCTCCTCCTCAGCAGGCACCGACGGTGGCACCTTCGGCTCCGGCAGCACCCTCCTTCGCTACTCCAGCCAGCAGCTCCGATGACAGCGGTGGTGACCAGTTCGTCATCGCGCCCAGCTCTCAGGGTCCGTAGGTGCTCGGATCCCTTTTTGGTGCCTTGATGCCAAAGGGGGAGAAGAGTTAGAGGAGTCAAGGGGAGTCCTAGTGTAAGGGGGAGTCGAGTCCAGCTTATCTTTGCTTATCTTTATTGTATTTGCGTATTTTGATGTTTAATGAACCTATTTCCATGAGTTGTTAATCTTTTGAACTCATTTAATGTTTATCTATGATTATGATCTCTTTGAATTCACACTTGTGTTATTAATTGATGTTTAAAGCTTCAAGTGTGACACCCTGTATTCATTGCATATTCTTTTAAGGTTCATTCTATCAAATTCATTACTATTGCGCTTTGATTATTGTGTTGTCATCAATCACCAAAAAGGGGGAGATTGAAAGCATCTAGGCCCCCCTCATGTAGTATGGTTTTGGTGATTAATGACAACCATTGAACTTTACTAATGAATTTGTGAATGCAAGGTCCCCATAAACACTCAATAAGATGAAATGATCATGTCATTGGAGACCCATAGATACTCAACTTTCGAGATCAAATTCATGAGATAAAGACAAGATGTGAAGGCTCTATGTCTAAGTCACTCAATCAAAAATTGACAACATACAATGCTTAAGAATCATCAGAGAGCCTTGTGGAACAAATGTCTAAGAGGTCATTCGAGCAAGACACAAAAGATTCACTCAAGACAACTCGTAGCAAACAAAATCAACTCACCGGATCAACCGATGATTTCCAAAATGAACACATCGGTCGAGTTGATTCAACTGAAGAAAAAGACCTCAGACAAATGAACTCACCGGATCATCCGATGTGAAGGGCTCAACAACATCGATGCATCAGTACAGTTTGCAGTACAATTGGAACAAGTGAAGCACCGGATCATCCGATGTGCAGACTTACACACATCGGTTGATCACTCCAGTAAGCATCAAGATCAAGCAAATTCTGGAGGAAGAGCCACCGGATCATCCGATGAGAAGACAGGGGGCAACATCGGTCTAATAACGGTAATATCTGACACAATGACGTCAGCCAAAGTAATTACACCGATGATAACTAGAGGGGAGACATCGGATCATCCGGTGTTCGCAGTAAAGTTCTGTCAGCCTACTTTTCCAACGGCTATTTCAGTTAAGCTGGCTATAAAACCCCTCTAACCCAGTCATTTCGATATGTCTTGATCACATGAAGCCAACTACACATCCAAGAGCATTCAAGACTATAGAGCATACATTTCCACACTTTTAGATCATTTGTAATAGGCTAGAGAGAAGCTTGTGTGCGTTCTTTCTTTGTGATTGAACTCTCTAGGCTAGTGAGAAGTTGAAGAAGATCGTTCCGGAGCTTGCCAAGGTGTGTGTGGAAGCCCGGAACATCGAAGGTTGTACAAGGCTTGAGCTCCACCTTGTCGGAGATGGCGAACGGAGAAGATTAGTGAAGACTCCATTGTCTCGGTGACATTGGAAGTGGCAAAACCCTTCGATGGGTGCCACAACGTGGACGTAGGAAGATCCTTGCGATCTTGCCAAACCACGGGATAAATCTTCGTGTCCCCTAACGTTTGCATTTCTCTCCCTCTCTTTACATTATGCAATCTTTACTTCACAAGTTATATCTACGTTGATTGCATAGTTAGAACCGCATCGGGAATTGGGCTTAAGTAGTTCGTTTTTAATTGCCTTAAAATTTGAAAGAAAGCCCAATTCACCCCCCCTCTTGGGCGTTTCGATCCTTACAACAGTGATGTCAACCTACTTTTCACACGACTATCTCATGGAAGCTGGCTATTTGTACCCCTTCAACCAGTCATTTAGAGCAGTTTTGATGCCCTGAGCTACTCAACACATTATCAAGCATTCAAGACGTTGAACAACCACTTCCACATCATTTACACCACTTGTACACCAAGAGATAGGCTAGAACTTACTAGAGATGATGCTTGTGTGCTTCCATTCTTTGTGATTTGAGTCTCTAGTCTAGTGAGAGCTGTAAGTGAGTGTCTCTTGGTGATTGCATTCACCGTGTATCAGTCGGTGATCAGAGAGATCCTTCCGAAGCTTGCCAAGTCGGTTGTGGAAGCCCAGAAGATCAAACTTGTACAAGGCTTGAGCTCCACCTTGCCGGAGATGGTGAACGGAGACTCTTAGTGAGATCCCTAGTCTTGGTGACTTGGGAGTGGCTACAACCTTGGTGGGTGCCACAACGTGGACGTAGGAAGGTCTTGATGATCTTGCCGAACCACGGGATAAATCACTGTGTCTTCGTGTCTTCTCGGGAGTTTGCATACTCTTCCTTTCCCGTTATTCTTATGCATTTCATATACCGCAAACTTATTATTCAATTGAATGCATAGGTTGTTTGCATAGGGAATTGGGCTTTTAGTAGTTGAGTTTTTATTGCTTTAGTTTTTAAAAAGAAGCCCAATTCAACCCCCCTCTTGGGTATTTGATCCGTACAAGTTCTCACACACCTCTCTAATGTTTCCTCCTCCTCTTCTTCCACGACCTCCACTCTCTATTTTCTGAGTACTGAGTTCAATCAGATATGTTGTGTATGGGGTTACCCTTTTATAGATGAACATGGTGCAGTCCATGGACCAAGCGTACAAGTAGAGACGAAAGTTGAGTATCAAAATAAATGTACCATAACAGACATGAATAAAGTAGCATGTAGAGTCACATCTAAGTACAGGGTAAATATGATAGACTATAAAAAGTGCAACATCAGAGCCTACTGCGCTTTCTACGTCCCCTCCGTCCCGCTCGAACGTGGTCAGCATCGTAGGACAATGGGTCCGGAGCGTGTCTAGCTCGAGGCACTGGTGCGGGCGTCGCATCCTGCGTGGGCTGCATCGCCTCCATCGGCAGCGTGACCTATGGACCTCCTTGTGTTGGTTGCGTCTGCTGCGTGGCCTCTGGAGCTCCATGTGTCTGAACAAGCGTGTCTGGTGCTCGTGCTATAGAGGCAGAGTAATCTGCCTAGTCGAAGACGTCTCCGAAGTCCTGTTGGCCAACATCATCAGAATCAGAGGATGGATCGTTGAAATCTACAAAATATGGTTGTTATTACAACTATAAGTTAAAACTAATCTTTAAAATTCTTACAAAGCACTTACCACTGCACCAGTTCGATGTCCCAACAATATCAGCAGGATCGGTAGGCTGAACGTGTGACATCGACGACACTATAATGATAAAAGATTATATTTATAAGCTCAATAAAATAATAATTATGAAGTATATAAAAATTTGTAACCTTGCTGAGACGGTGCAACCGGCGCAGGTGGTGGAACTATCGTAGTTGGAGTCCACCTGGGCTGCTGCACGGAAGAGTCGTGACGACAAGACTCGGTGCACGAAAGGGACAAGTTCTTCAAAGCCTCCTTTATGTAATTATTAACCTTCTTCCATTCTGAGTTCTGCTCTGTCATCATTTATGATGTCCTCCGAGCCATTGATTCAGTCTCTAACTCTGCTTGGCGAAGCATCTCAAACTGCAAACAATGGACATTTCCATTATGTATGTGCTAAGAAAAGTAATGTGAATTGAATAATGATAGAAAGATCAATCTTACCGCAACTAAGGTGTTACGAGCTCGGTACGTAGGGTACGTGTCAGTAGTAGACGCAACATGTACCTCTGCCTCAGCTGGTGTGTACGTGATTCTGATACGTGTTCGAGTCACGTACCATTGCATGTACTCCGCGTACGACTTGGGTGTGTACGGTCCAGTGGCTTCAATGATGTCCATAGCAGCATCTGCCCATTGCTGCACCCACGGTGCCATGCGAGGCCAGAACACGGTAGAGGTGAAACCCTTGCGTGTGTGCCTGCGTGCATCAGTAACTGTTACAAATGAAATACGTACGTGTGAGCTGAAGCTGGAACGCAAAGATCTCTTGGTACGAAAAACCTGTTGTCGTTCGAATTGACGCATGACCCGATGAGGTGAGTACTCCTCGACGCAAATGTCGTACACAAGAGCTTTCTGAGTGAACCAATAGTCTGCATCTCTAGTGCACAAGTAAGACAAGCCTCTTGGCACACGCTGCTGCATGACCTCATACAAGTAGGGCATCCAAATGACACTGGAGTCGGCGTGTAGGGAATCAAACCACATGGAGTACTCTCCGTAACCCCTATGCAATGTGTCATCACCCCATGCACGCTGAAAAAAATAAAACATTACATTTATGTTAGGGCATTATCAAGTGACTTTCGATATATATGAACAACAATTTGAATTACCCTGCGTCGAGTCCACAATGTGCACATTGTCGGTCCGTCCTCGTCCGTCTGACCGTACAAAGGGGCGCCGTATGGGGTTACATCAACCCTCGGGCGACCAACTGCGAATCGCTCGTACAATGGAAACAAGACATATTAGATCATTATAAAATAATATTTAAGCACATGCATACATATTAGATTTTTATAAATTACCTTTGTGCAAGCTGTACAGAGGCCTCGATACGTAGCTGCAAGCACCGTTGAACCCCAACTGAACTATGGTAGTATTTCAGGTGGACTGTCCGCTATCTGTCTAGCAAAGTAGATCAAACGCTTGTCGCAGGAGTCTCCTTGTGAATCTGTGAACATGATTCACCCAAAAAGCCACAACAAGTACGCCTCCAAGTGTCTAGAGACCATGTACTCGTCCGCATCGGGGTGAATGTTTCCAGGCTTTAAATGACAAAAACACTAAATGTAATAAGAAATATATATTAAAATATGAAATTTCTAACTTGAATTATTAAAAAAGATACCTCGTACTGCTGCAACCAACTCTTGGGCGGCCCGTGATCCTGTTTATCCGAAATTGATCTTAACGGACCATTCCTTTGGATGTACATCGGGTGAACGAGAACACTCGAAAAATGCTGGAGTATATCCTCACACCACTCGTTTGCCTCGTCTGGCCTACAAACTGCTTTGCTGGCGATATGTCTTAGGTACGACACATCCTGTAGCGTCACAGTAATCTCCTCACAAGGCATGTGGAAAGTGTGCGTCTCAGGTCTCCATAGATTGACCAAAGCCGTAAGTAAGGAACGGTCATATGTCAGACGGGTGGACTTCTGTTTAGACCGTTCAATTGTATTAGACTCCAACATCCTACACAGTGGAAGAAGCCCCACTGCACGTAAACTTTAAAAAAGAAATAAGAAGTTACTATGAAAGCCATATATCATTTCATTTAATGATTTGATTTCAAACATATGTATTGTGGATTCCATCGCTCGTCGATGGGTAACAACTTCTTCGGAACTCTCGGTCGCAACGTGGGAAGTTCCACACCACGAACACTCGTCAAGTACAATCGGTGTCGTGAGTCTAATTAAGCGTCTAGTAGCTCAAGAGTGTTGTGTGTACCTGCAGCCATAACTGCAGAAATACAATATAGTAATTTGTAGTTAAGACAAAATACGTTAAGATAATCAAATTATTCATAAAGAAAATAGTTCATTGCAACATGTTATCAACAATATTTAGTTATGTCCTAATATTACATAATTTAGCTATGTTCTACATGACATAAAGAAATTTGGTGACGACCATGAGGACGTCTTCCGTCTTGCGGATTTCCTGACGGTCCCGCTTCAACTGCTCCCGTAACATTACCCTGAATGCAATTCTTGTAACTATGACCGAATCCTCTACATGTGCTACATCTCACTTGTAGTGAAGATGATGACTCATCCATATCATTTCTTATATGTCTGGTTTTACGACGGCCACGCTTCTGCTTCAACTTCAAATAATCAAGACTTCTTTTGAAATTTGGCCCTGGATCTGTGGTGAATGTACCAACAATGCGATAACCAAATATCTCGGCGTTCCAAGTCATCTTTAGAGCCTCCTTGGAGAAGTAAGGTGAGACATACATGTTTAGAGATAATTTTGTCTCACTACATGCAGCAATAACATGTGAACAAGGCCTATGAAGTAGTTTTGGCTTCATACAACTACAAACAACCGAATACTCACTAATCACACAATCGTGCACCGTTCTTTCATGTGTGCCAGCACGTCTGCCTCTGTCTCTACAAATGATTTTGAATCTGTTTTGCCGTGTACCAGTTTGTTTTACACTATGTAAATGAGCCTTCTTAATCTTCTCATCCATGTAGTCACAAATTAATTTTGTGAAAACCAAATTAGAATCAGCCATTAGTAAACATGCTTTTGCGTAACGATCATGAAATTACTTCATCGTTCCTCTCAAGATTTCTTCAACAATACCAACAAAAGGTAAAACTCTTGATCCACGTAGGACAAAATTGTACACCTATAACAATTTTGTATTAATTTCAATAACTTTTCCGTAAAAGAAATTAACTCAATTACTAGTCATGATGGTGTACCTTTGCTAAATTTGTTTTCATAATTCTGTACCTAGCACCATGTGTGTCATATAACAAATACCACTTCTCTTTTGGCTCATTATGAATCCAATGCGAGAAGCATCGAATAGATGATCCTGCCCTCCGAGCAATTGTATGATCATTTGATGGAAGACTAGAAAGAGGTACAATTTTTTTTCAGTATTATTCCGTTAAAGAACCTTATCAGTTTGTTTCTTTGTCAACTCATCAAGACGACGCCACAAAGCATTGAACTTTCTTTCTTGATTCTGAAAACACAAACGCTTAAACATGTTCATAAACTGTTTGTTTTTGAAATGACTGTAAAAATTTGCACCCAAGTGTCTCATGCACCATTTTGATTGTATATCCGGCCAAGCTGGCAGTCCATGCTCAGCGCAACCGTATTTGATATCCATTACTGACTTCAACAAACCAGCATGGCGGTCATGTATGACACATACCTTTTCTCGACCCTGCACTACATCAACTTTAACTCGATACAGAAATCAATACTAACTGTCAGCATTTTCACTCTCAACAAATGCAAATGCCACAGGTAAAATTTGAATGTCACCTTCAACTCCAATGGTTGTACCTTTGTACTTTCCAGTTAGGAACGTACCATCCATACAAAGAATAAGTCTACATTGTAGAAATACATTTATGCATTACCCCAACGAAAAGAATGCACGGTGAAGAATCAGCTTTTCAGGAATCTTAGGGTTTGGAACATCCACGATGTCTACAGTAGTGCCAATAGTCTGACTTCTTATGGTATAGAGTAACTTTGGAAGATTATCATATGATGCTTCATAAGTACCAAATCTAGCCTCAATAACCTTTTGTTTAACTTTCCAATCTTTGGAATACCTTATAATATATTTAAAATCTTGTTGAATGGTGTTGATAATTGATTTTGGTTCAAAAGAAATATTATCAACCACACGAGCATACATGTGATTTGCAACAAACTGCGATGTCAGAGCAGTATTATATTTCTCAAGATGTTGCAACTCACAAGTGTGATTAACAACAATTGAACACTTTCAAAGAGAACTCCACTTCACTGCATATTCGTGAACACGAAACGGACATGCTGTTGATAAACATTTGACATCATAAAGTTTTTTATTGAATCGACAAACTATAAATGATCTCTTTAATGAAAGAGACCAGTATTTGACAACATCTTTCAATGCTTTTTTATCCTTAAAAAGAGATCTCACTGTTACTGCATTGTCATGATAATCTAACGACAAAGAATATCCTTCAGTAACTTTGAAACTGTCATAATTTTGATTACTCCATTATGTACGAATTGGAGGTTCATCTTCATCGTCTGATGAATCATATTCAGAAATATTATTATAATTTATATTATCTTCATTCATTTGTTCAACTAAGTGTGGAAGATGCTCTCCTTCATCAGCTTGACTCGTTGCATCACCTACTACAACATCCTCATTTTCTTCTTCTGCACCATCAACATCCTCATTTTCTTCTTCACCAGCAGCAACATCCTTATTTTCTTGTTCACCAACAACAACATCCTCATTTTCTTCTTCTCTATTACCAACATCCTCAAATTCCTCTTGTGTCTCGGCAACTACCTCTTTCACTTGTATCTTAACAACAAGAATCAAAGATCATCCATATTCAAACGCCTTTGCTACGTAAGTTCGCCAAACAGATGTTCTATTTAGTTCAAGTAATTCTCAAAAAATGTCTCTCTTGCATGAGTAACAACTCCATATATTTTCAACTCATATTCATCATCACTCAATCTAAATACCTTCTCAACCATCTATAAACACCTATAAATATCCTTTCTGATGGACTAGGTATTCCCTGATTTATAAAAGGGATTTTTGATAAATCTACTCCAGTCAAATTGTAATTTATCTGACATCCATCTTCATTTCCAATAAATATCTTAAAATCTATTTTATCAGACATCCCTAATGAACAAAAAATGTAGTTATATCAACAACTATAATAACATATGAAACAACTACAAATAAAGAAATAAAATACTATATACAAAAATAAAATAAATACACACAAAACTAACTAAATTATATATTATATTAATACATAATATAATCAATATCTTAACAATATAGTAATTATAATACATACTTAATATAATACTATTAAATAATATCTACTTAAAATAATACTAATACTACCTATTTAAAATAATATAATAACTACAATTCTAATTAGCAATTAGACCATAATTAAGAATACTATTAAATTATTACAACATAATAATTAAATTTAAATTTTAATACTTTCAAAAAATTATACCTTCTCTTCTCTTTTCTTCTCTTTTTCTTATTTTCTTTTCTTTTCTTCTCCCTCTCCCTCTCCTCTCCTCTCCTCTCCTCTGGCGCCTCTGTTCTTCTCTGTCTAGTGGTGGCAGCGCGACAGCTTTTATAGCACGCCTGACATCCACTATGTGCACGAGTCGTCCACCGTGTGGACGACAGGCGCGTGCTGCCAACGGTCCGTGCCGCAACGGTCCACTGCAACTGTCGTTTCGACCGACGTGGCTGTCACATGTCGCAATCGTCCACGGTGTGGATGGCAATGCTGCACACGTGGCGCCACGTGGACCTGTCGTCCACAGTGTGGACGACGCCTTGTCCACGTGGACCTGCCGTCTACAGTGTGGACGGCAGGGGTGCTAATTTTAGAAAAAATCCAATGCTATTAATATTAAATAATAAATTAATAATGATAAAACAAAAAAAAAAATCAAATTTCGGCTTCATCGGGAGTCTGGAGTTTGTTTTCTCGGCTAGATTAGACTGACGAATGACTGCAGCTGCATAGGCCGCTTGAGTTGAAAAAGGGTCCAGATCAGCCCAATTCTTGAGTTGCGTTACTTGGCCCACGCGAATTCTCTTCAATGACCCAGACTTCGCCGAGCTTAGGAGTGCGGTCCAGGTGAAGGCCGCACGCCACTTCGGGGCTCCCAGCATGGCGGCCTCCTCCTCCCTCGCCCCGCCGGCGGTGCCCGTGGAGCTGCACGCCGGCAACCGCGACCGTCTGGTCGCCGCGCTCCGCGGCCACCTCTCCGCCTCCGCCCGCCCGCTCCGCGGACTTGTCCTCCTCCAGGTCTTACTGTAATCCCTTCTTTTCCATTTTCTGTTCTGGAGTTGTTGATCTGATCATCGCCGCTACTAACTTGTGCACTCTATTTCGGTTCTTCGTATGTAGGGAGGGGAGGAGCAGACGCGGTATTGCACCGATCACCTCGAACTATTCAGGTACTCGCGCTGAACCGATGTTTGTTATTCCGCACTTTTTTTTCCGATTTCTTCTCTCGTGCCGTTTTTTTGGGTGTGGGATTGAAATGGTGAGGGTAAATGTTACAGGCAGGAGAGCTACTTCGCTTACCTCTTTGGAGTGCGGGAGCCAGGGTTCTACGGCGCAGTTGTGAGTTCTCTTCCTTATTTTTACCAGCGTAAAGTGAATCCATTTTTGTTGCGTTAGTAAATCTCACTTGGGTTCGAGTCATTTGAATCCGGTTAGTTCTATCAATGTGGGTTTTGTGGAAAGTAAACTAAGTTTTGTGTCTGGTGCTTCATTTGAAGTTTTGAACACACGCTTGCAAGTTCCACATGTTAAATGCCCACGAGATTACTACAACTTTTTCCTTTTTTCTGGTGATTTACAGAGTTTATTCATGTAAATGAATGTTAAAATATTCTATGGTAGATTAGTAGCTTGCACATTTCTACATTACCGTGTTTAATCTATAACTGTTTGTTAGTGACAGCAGGACCTACTAATGCTGGTCATTGTAGCCTCAATGCCTCATGATGACTATATTCTTTGTTATGCTGCATATGCTGACTTGGCTTCTAATTGATGTTGTAGGATGTTGCTTCTGGACAGTCAATTTTGTTTGCTCCAAGGTTGCCTTCTGATTATGCTGTTTGGATGGGTGAAATAAAACCTCTGTCCTATTTCAGGGTATTTCATCTTCCAAATTTGGATTCTTCAATCTTTGTTCTACATTCTGGATGAGCATAATGCTTTCTATCCTTTGTACAGGATATGTACAAGGTGGATATGGTCTTCTATGTTGATGAGATTGCTCATATTTTGCAAGACCGTTTCAATAGTGATGGGAAGCCTCTTCTGTTTCTCTTACACGGAAAGAATACAGACTCTGGAAACTACTCAAAGCCTGCTAGTTTTGAGGTAAACAGCCTGCCACTAGCCACATTGTGTCAGCTAATTTTGAACTTTTCGATGATTTAGAGGGCATAAGGATCATATTACACCTCATATATTATTTTCCCAAATGAATCAAATTATATCCTAAAAACTAAATTTATATTGTGTTATCCGGCATATGTTCTCTTATACTTCGATTTAAATGATTTTTGCTCTATGATAGGGGATGGAGAAGTTTGATACTGATTTAAGTCTGCTTCATCCAGTTTTAACTGAATGTCGTGTTATCAAATCTGACTTGGAGCTTGCCCTCATTCAGTATGCTAATGACGTTAGCTCTGAAGCTCATATTGAGGTACAAATTGTTCTTCTGATTATTGGAAGTCATGCTAATCATTTATTTCTATCTGCGATGGTGTTTAAACTGCATACATAGTTCATAGTCCTGAGTCACGGTTGAAACATGGTAGCTCAATTTTGGGCTTGCTATTGTACCCAACTTTCCAGGTATCATTGACGAAACATTTCATAGTGTTCGTTTCTGCTATGATCGGTTCTGGTTGTAGAGTTGCTATTCCTTTGCCTATCGTCTCTTGCATTGCGAGTACTGTAAAAGACTTGCCTTATTACTGGCTAAGTAGACCAAGTGAGCAACTACTAGCAATGTTCTTTTGCAAAGTGTAAAAGAAAGAAGAGGAGAATAAAATAGCTATGCATTTATGCTCCTTACGCCTCCAGGTCCTAGATCTCCTCCACTTAAAGATACAGCTTTGACACCAGCAAAGGAACCACTATCAATGGCATCCAAGTTGCAGAAAGTTTCCTTTTAGGCTGTCCTTGTTATAGCAGCCAAATACTGTTATTTTTTAAGAGACATTATACAGATCCGCTTTCTTGCTTATACTTTACTAGGTTATGAGGCACGCAAGACCAGGCATGAAGGAATATCAGTTAGAAAGTATCTTCCTTCATCATTCTTATATGCATGGAGGTTGCAGACATTGCTCATACACATGTATATGTGCTACTGGAGAGAACAGGTGAGAATACCATGTTGATGTTCTTGTGAGTGAATTACTACTTTTTAATGCTTGAAGCGGTTTACCATTAAAACTTAGATCACATGCTATACTTTTTGGACAGTTCAATAGTGATTTCTTCATCCTTTTCAAGGCCATTGCTGTTTCACATGCTATTTTCTGTCAGTTCACAAGTATTCTTTCACCTGTTGAAGACCACAAACTTGTAGTGACATGATTTAGCTCAGGAAAACGACTGTTGCAATGTCAGAAACATCCAACATTCCAGCTTTATAGGAGTACACTTTAGTTCAAAGGTTGACCAGATGGCAATGTTGGATACCTATTAGATTTGCCCTAAGTCTGTCAGCTTGAAAATTAAAAATTGCTTCCAAGATTCAAGGCTAGTCCTGAAAAAATAAAATCTTATTGCATTTCAGTTTGTTGGGCTATCTATACATTATGAATGTTCTACTCATTTTGCAGTGCTGTTCTCCATTATGGACATGCAGCAGCTCCAAATGACCGGGTAGGTGGATACTCAGCTATATTGTTTTGTTTTGGACCTCATGTTGATTTGATTTGCTTGTTAATGCTTACTATATGAAGGTCAATCCTCCAATCATTCTAATATCATGCATTTCAAAATATTATTTTCACATCTAGCAGTGGTATTCCTCAAAACTGAACAAATTAAATGCAATGAATCCAATGAACCCAAAATCCTAAGCCATGAAGTATAATTGTGTGGGTAACTGGGTATTAATTACTAAGGGCATGTTTGGATGCTGACATCTCAAAACTGTGGTTTTCTAAAACTAAATTTTTCTATGCACAAGACATCAAATTCCAGAGTTTGTTGTAAGTTGTAACCACTGTTTTCTACGGTATTTGAAAAACTATGACATGTATGGCAGTTCACAGTATTTGGTGCAATCATTTGCCTTTAAAGATGAGTATGCCATTCTAATTGCTGAAGAAATTAGCCATCACGAAGATAGAAAACAAACTTGTTTTTTTTTGACCGAAAATAAAGCAAACTTGTTGCCGAACACATGCTGCAGTGTACTGCTTTGAACGCTCTTTCTATGGATGATGGGTAGTTTGTTACAAAGGCTGCTACACCACCCTACTCATAAATCAAGATGTCTGAACGTTTCAGCATGTGGTCGTAGGTAATTGGCAGAAATGTTTTTTTCATTGTCACAAAGTAGCAATAAACGAGGCTGTGGACGTAGCAGCAGCCTACAATTGCAAGATGTGTCTCTGTTTAGAGAAAAAGAGGACCTGAGAGGATTTAAAAAACTCCAAAATTACCATGGTATTTGGGTTTAATAACAACAACAACACCAACCAAGCCTTTGTCCCAAACAAGTTGGGTCGGCTAGAAATGAAACCCAACAATTTTGAAGAAAAGTAATCAGTGTTGTCCAGGCGTCGCCTAGGCGATGCCTAGGCGTCCAGTCGCTAAAGGGCGGACGCCATGCCTGCTCGCCTCGCCTTGAATGGTCTAGGCGCCCGACTTCGACGACTTGGCGTTCGGGCATCCGGTTTAGACGCTCGACTAGTCGCCAGCGGAAGCACAAGAACGGGACAAAAGAGAAGAAGCGGCCAGAAATTCTTGCGGAGAGCAGAGAATGGTCTGCAAGACGGCGACCGAGGGAGAAGGATCAAGCAGAGCCGTCGTCTAAGCTCGCCGGAGCCGTGGTCTAGGCCGTCGCCGCTCACCGGAGTTGGGGCTGCAGCCGCCACCGCTTGCCTGGGCTAGGACCGCAGCCGCCGTAGCCGCACCCTGCTGGTGAGAGGAGAGGGCGGGGAAAGAATTAGGGTTAGGGTAGGTCACGTGGCTTTTATATATATTTCTGGTCTGAAAACTGAACCGTTGGATGCCATCCGACGATTCATATTGATCCGATCAAAACGGGCCGAGTCTAACACAGGCCCAGTAACCCTCTTCTTCAACCAGCCGCCACCCTTCTTCAACAAGCCGCCGTTCTTCTCCGTCCGCCGCCGCCGTTCTTCTCCGCCCGCCCGCCGCCGAGTTCTTCCCCGTCCTGCCCGACGGCCGCCCCCGCCGTTCTTCTCCGCCCTGCGCCTCTGGATTCCCAAGTCCCAATCTCCTCCTCGCCTGGCCATCACCTAGGCGCCAGCCTAGGCGCCTAGGCGTCCCGGCGGCCGGCAGACGCCTAGGCGTGGATTAATAACACTGAAAGTAATAGAAAATAAGATGAAAGTAAAATAATAACAATAATAACAATAATAATAAATACAAATAAAATAATATTCTACATTTTATTTATTTTAGAAATGGGTTAATAAGAAGATAAGAGTAACAAAATACGAATAAACTAAGATTTTGGTACATGAATTGTTAATTTCTATGCAGTCCTATCATGAGCCAAATCTCTAGGTATGTCCCAGTCTCGTTTCACTGCCTCCTGCCATGTTAACCTTGGTTGACCCCTACCCCTCCTAAAATTTTCTCTACTCTTTATAATCCCACTGTTAACCGGTGCTTCTGGAGGTCTCCGCTGGATATGCCCAAACCACCGTAGGCGATGTTAGACTAGCTTCTCATCAATCGGTGCCACTCCTACCATATCACGTATCACCTCGTTCCTAATTTTGTCTCTTCTTGTGTGACCGCACATCCACCGTAGCATGTGCATCTCCACAACACTCATTTGTTGGACATATTGCCTTTTAGTTGGCCAACATTCTGCTCCATACAACATCACAGGTCTGATCACCGTCCTATAGAATTTTCCTTTCATTTTTTGTGGAACTTTCTTATCACATAAGATTCTAGATGCTTGTCGCCACTTCATCCACCGGATCTTGATCCTGTGGCAAACATCTTTGTCAATTTCACTATTGCTTTGTAACATTGATCCTAAATATTGAAATGTGTCCTACCTAGGTATTACTTGTCCTTGTAAACTAACATTTCCATTCTCGCATCCGACATCACTAAAGTTGCATCTCATATACTCGGTCTTGGTTCTACTAAGTCTAAACCCCTTAGACTCTAAGGTCTGCCTCGATAGCTCCAATTTTCTATCAACACCATCCTTAGTTTCATCTACCAACACTACATCATCAGCAAAGAGCATACACCAAGGGATATCCCCTTGTATATCCTTCGACACCTCATCCATCACTAAGGAAAAGATGTATGGACTTAAGGTTGATCCTTGGTGTAGCCTTATTGTGATAGGAAAAGTGTCGGTCTCACTATCTCTTACGCGCACACTTATCACCACATTATCGTACATATCCTTGATAAGGTTAATGTACTTTGTTGGGACTTTGTGTTTCTCTAGCGCCCACCACATGACTGGTCTTGGTACCTTATCGTATGCCTTCTCCAAGTCAATGAACACCATATGTAGATCCTTCTTTTGCTCCCTATACCTCCATAAGCTGACGGAGTAAAAAAATCGCCTCCATTGTAGACCTCACATGCATAAAACCAAACCGATTTTTAGTGACATTGGCCACTTTTCTTAAGCGGTGTTCAATCACTCTCTCCCATAGCTTCATAGTATGACTCATAAGCTTAATTCTTCGGTAATTAGTACAATTTTGAACATCTCCTTTATTTTTGAAGATGGGTACTAAAATACTTTTCTGCCACTCTTCAGACATTTTGTTTGACTGAAAAATGCGGTTAGATAGTTTAGTGAGCCATACTATTGCTACATCCCATAGACATCTCCACACCTCAATGGGGACATCATCGGGGTCGCAGGCCTTTTCTCATTTCAACCTTTTTAAGGTCTCTCTAACCTCAAACTCTTGTATTCTCCGCAGGAATCATCTGTTGGTGTCATCAAATGAGTCATCCAACTCGAACCTAATGCTCCCATTCCCGTCATTGAATAGTCCATTGAAGTAGTCCTGCCATCTGTTCCTAATCTCTTCATCCTTTAATAGAATTCGATCTTCCTCATCCTTAATGCATTTGATTTGGTTGAGATCTCTCACCTTTCTCTCGTGAAGTTTCGCCATCTTGTATATATCTTTTTCGCATTCTTGTGTCCCTAGTCTCTCATATAACGCATCATAGGCCTGCCCCTTGCTTTACTCACAACACGCCTTGCATTTTTCTTAGCCTCTTTATACTTCGTCATGTTACTTGCGCTTCTCTCATGATGTCAGCTCTTATAAAACTCCTTCTCCTTAATAGCTTTTTGTACATCTTCATTCCACCACCAAGTGTCTTTATCTACAAGTTTCTTACCTTTTGTCCACCCAAGCACCTTCCTAGCTGCCTTCCTAATGTAAGTCGCCATCTTCACTCACATACTATTCGCATCTTCCTCTTCGCTCCAAGGTCCTTCTGCGATCATCCTTCTTTTGAATGATTGTTGTGCTTCATCCTTCAACTTTCACCACTTTGTTCTTGCGGTTTTAACACCTTTGTCTCGTGACACGCACGTGAAAACGAAAGTCGGCTACCACAAGTTTATGTTGTGGAACAACACATTGCCCAGGAATCACCTTACAATCTAAACATGCCCCCCTCTCCCTTCTCCTGATGAGGATATAGTCAATTTGACTAGAATGTTGGGCTCTAGTAAAGGTCACTAAGTGAGATAGTCTCTTCTTAAAGAGAGTGTTAGCTACCAATAGGTTATAGGCTACGGCAAAGTCTAGGATATCCTTACCCTCCTGGTTTCTATCCCCACACCCAAAACCTCCGTGTGCCCCCTCAAAACCTACGTTACTTGTACCTACATGACCATTGAGATATCCTCCTATGAAGAGCTTCTCGGTTATCGGTACACTACTAACCATATCCTCCAAGTCCTCCCAAAATTGTCTCTTAGTGCTCATGTCGAGCCTAACTTGTGAGGCATAAGCACTAATGACATTCAAGATAAGGTCCCCCACAACTACCTTGACTAGGATGATCCTATCCCCTCGTCTACGGACATCCACTACTCCATCCTTGAGGCTCTTATCTATTAGGATGCCTACGCCATTCCTAGTTCCAGTCGAGCCATAATACCAAAGCTTGAAACCGGTATTCTCAACCTCTCTCACCTTTTGACCTGCCCATCTAGAATCTTGTAGACAAAGGATATTTACACGTCTCCTAATCGCAACGTCCACTAACTCTTGTAGCTTTCCCGTCAAGGATCCTACATTTCAACTACCCACCCGAAATCTAGTTTCTTCGGCTAGCTTCCTTACCCTTCGCATCCGTCGAGAAAGATGCAAAGACTCTTGCTCACTTAACACTACATCCGGGCAATGATGTAGCGCGCCACTAAGGTGGTGGCGATTCGGCCTTTGCCCATTTAACACCACATCCGGGTTCTGATATGGCGCGCCACTAAGACGGTGGGGACTCGGGCCTCACCCACTTAACACCATACTTGGGTTCCGGCATGGCGCGTCACTAAGAGGGTTACGCCCCAACGAATTTTCAATGGGTTTCATTTCCATGAGAATGGCTAAGTATAGTTGCTGACTCGCCAAGCCTATCATAACCCCTCCTCCTTTATCCGGGCTTGGGACCGGCTATGTCATTACAACATAGGCAAAATTGGTATTTGGGTTTAATATGGTTTATAAAACTTGATTGTTTGTTCCAAGCACCTCAAAGTTTTCAATACTATGGTGTTCTTAGAAACCATGTTATTGCATCAAAATTCAAAACTCCAAAAAATACTTTCTATCCAAACAAGGCCTAAATGATACATGTTAGCTGTTTCTTTGGTTTGTGTGACCACATATGTGTGTTCCCCCATTTTGGAGGAGATTTATCTTTACTATTATAGGGTTTATGGGTTTTACTTTTGCTAATTGTTTGATTGTTTCATGTACTTTCAGACTTTAAACGATGGAGACATGGCATTAATGGATATGGGAGCTGAATATCATTTCTATGCATCTGATATTACATGTTCATACCCTGTAAGTACTTGAAAACTCCAGAGATCTAGTGTCCTAAATTTCGGTGTCTACTGTCTACTATTTCGACTTATGTAGATGTTTTTCTGTGAAAAGAACTAGCACTTGGGCACTGAGCCACTGTGTATCAGTGTATGTTGTGCTTCATCTATCAAATGGTTTATGTGGGACTGTTCTGGACATGTTTTTTTCTACAAGATCATTGGCATTATAGGGAGCTCCTACTCTATTTTCTTTACATGGCTTTTGGCCCCGCATCAAAATTTACTACTACGGTGCTACTACATTTTCTATTGTTAAGAGGGTCCTGATGTGCTTGTTATATATTTATCTTAGCCTTGCTATCTGAATTAAATGTGTCCATGTTAGGGCATTGCCCAGTACAGGATAGTGGAGCTTCTCGAGAATACTCAGTACAGGATAGTACTCACTACATGATAGTAGATAGCTGTTCATGTTTCTCCGTTGTGCGAGTATGTTGTTCTCAGAGTAATATCGTGTTCTTGCTAGTGCCCCTTTTACCCCGTACATTTTGCTGTTTTTCTGGTTCTTTACCATCAAATCATTGGTACCATGTAAAATCAAACTTAATATAATATCGAGTCCAAGTTTATCTAGTCTAAGTTTGCTACTTCCTTAGGTTACTTTCCTCCTGTTAATCTTAAGCTGACTGTGAGCTATAACTGGCAGAGGCACAGATACATCACTTCGATCCTTTGTTTGTTATATCGTTTTAGAACCTAGATTATTACTTATACATTCAACAGTCTATTAATGTAATTCTCAATATTCTTCTGTTCCTTACATTTTACGAAAATATATGTTTAGTTATGTCATCTAACAAGCTTATATGTTCTTAGATAAACGGAAAATTCACCAGCAATCAGATAATAATATACAATGTAAGTACCTAGTGATGGAAACCAATTTTATCCTATCAATTTCTGCAAGTGAGACAAACGTAGAATGCTAGGTTGCTGACTTTGTTCTTTTGATCTAGCTCCCATCTTTCTTAATGTATGGCTATCTACAATTTGTGCAGGCTGTCCTTAAGGCTCATAACGCTGTCATGTCGCACATGCGGCCTGGAGTTAATTGGTTGGATATGCACAAGTAAGAATGCACTGTTGAAACTTCAAGCAGCCATGCAATTGGAAACACAACATTCATGAAGTATTACTAGGGATTCATGTTATGTTTGTGGTGCAGTTTTTACATTCATATAGTACTGCTTTATTCCTTTTACAATCTTTCCTTGATTCGTTGGTTTCTTACTGTTAATGTATTTATTGTCAAATTTGATCTATTTTTGAAGCATGTCTTTTGAAACATGGCTTAATTTGTCATTCTTATTTACCTTACCACTTTTCTATTTTCTGTTTGCACATTGTCATCATATTCGATCATATTTCAAACCTTGTGCAGATTGGCAGAGCAGACAATACTTGAATCTCTCAAGAAAGAACAAATTCTCCATGGGTGTGTGTAACTCACTGGTCCTATCCAACTTCAACTAGTTTCCCAACTCATCAGCCTTGGACACCATTTTTTTCAGGGATGTTGATGATATGATGGCTCAAAGGTTAGGTGCTGTTTTCATGCCACACGGTCTTGGACACTTACTTGGGATTGATACTCATGACCCAGGAGGCTACCCTGAGGTTAGTACACTTCTCATAGATTGTTATGCACATAGTTTTCATGTACATTCATTCCCTGCTTTCAACTGAGATTAGTGTTTTTTTGAACTTAGGGATTAGAGAGGCCAAAGGAGCCAGGACTGAGTTCCTTACGGACCACAAGGGAGCTCAAAGAAGGCATGGTCAGTTTAGTTGTAATTCATCAACAAAAAGGAATATGCTATTTAATTTTGCTGCACCTTGATCATGATTGACAATGAGATGTCATTGTCTGATTTGTTCTCAACAAAACAATCTAGCTTTTCTTTTGACCCCCTTCTTTTGGTAGCTCAACTTATTCTGCCTACCACACATTTATCTAAGTAGCCTTATGTGATTGTGCAACATCATGTACACAATTTGTTGGCAATATAACAGAGGTACCCCTTAGCTGGGTATGAGATTCCTCAATTTATGGAAGTCATTCATTTCTCATGTTAAGGCTTGGTTGTTGTTGTAGTAGTAGTAGTCGTCTTCATTTCTCATGTTCAGCCTACCCCAACGTGCTTAGGACAAATGCTTTGTTGTTGTATTCATTTCTCATGTTCAGTTCTTGATAGGCAATCTGCATTGTCACATGATGTCCCTGAGATCCATTATGCTTGAAATCGGTCTTATTTGCATGAAATATGAACCCTAATCAAAAGTTTGAGAACCATAATATGGTAGAAGTGCTTCAAATATGTGCCTGCAAATATTCAACGTCATTCTCGATACTCCCACCTTCCCTAAAAGTTTGTCACTTTGTAGTTCAAAATGAACTACAAAGCGACAAACTTTTGAGGATGCAGGGAGTACTTGGTAATTTGGTAAGCTCACTCTTAATGATACTATATAAAAAATGGAGACTGGAATTGAAGGGAAAAGTATTCTGTGCCACTGGAAATCTTGCAGCAGTGGCAGCAGCAACAACAAAGCCTTCTAGTCCAAAGCAAGTTAGGGTAGGCTAGAGATGAAACCCACACATACTAGCATGCCACTGGAAATCTGGATCAAAAAAATAATCTGCCTTACAGAGATTCTTTTCAAATAGTATTTTCATAGTACAGCAATACACTGATATAAAATATCTGAGCTGATTTGGATTGTAGGTTATCACCGTGGAGCCTGGCTGTTATTTCATTGATGCTTTGCTAACACGAGTAAAGGATGATCCAATTTCCTCAAAGTTCTTCAACTGGCAAGAAGTTGAAAAGTACAAAAGCTTTGGTGGTGTTCGCATTGAAAGTGATGTGGTATGTCTTGGTTACCTTGTGTTGATTCTGATACGAGGTCAAAACTTCTTGTTCTGCACTTCACATGCCTTCTTGTTAGTGAAACTGTACACGGACTGCTGTGGCAAATCTGCGTAAATAGATGGAAGTTGGAGACCACACTCGATACGCCGATCTGTTCCAGGGTGCAGAACACCCTTTGCGCCGTTTCTCCTCTGTAGTTTATTTTTTCTGAATCGGTGTTAGGTGATTCAGACTGGTTCCGTTCCATGTTTTGAGTGTTTGGCAGCGTTCCGATCGATTCTGTGGTGAAACGCCACCGTTTCTGTCAGCCAAACGCGCCCTTATTGGACATTGTCATTGGAAGTGACACCTATCCCTGTGAATTTTGTTTACCTCCGGCAGCATCCCTCTGTTTACTTAACATCGGCATTACATTTATCTTTGTCAATTATTTGCTCCCTTTGAAGATTAAAAGTAAATTTATTTGTTGCAGTACGTGACGGCACAAGGATGCAGGAACCTTACGAACTGCCCCCGAGAGACCTGGGAAATCGAAGCGGTTATGGCTGGTGCTCCATGGCCTCTGCCGGCTTCCAATTGCACAGCAACACGGAATGGCCTCTCCAAAGCTTCTTAAACTGCACCTTCATTTTCCATGTCTGTCCAAAACCCACACTATGAACGTGGTTTATATTAAATAAGCAGTGAGCCTCAAAGTGGTCATTTGCAGAAGTGTAGAAAAAAAAGCCATGTCAAGTGGTCAATTCTGTTGTAGGCAATACAGATTAATATTAGCTGGGCTTTCTTCTCCGACTGCAAACCACATCAGTTATCGCATAGCTTTCTTTTTACTCTCCTTAAAACAAATGCTATCAACTACTACTCTGTTCCAAAAAAGTTGTCCGGCATTTCAGGAGTACCAGTTAGTAGGCATTTCAGGCGTGAAAAAATTGTCCATCAATTACAAAATGTTGAAGAGCAGTACAAATCATTTTGAAACGAACTTTGAAAATCTGTGATTCAACAATGAGCGGTCTTGTTGATTGGGATTGCTTCTTTTCCAACTTTTTTGATAATCCCATGTTATAAAACAGCCATGAATCAAATTCTTAGATTTAATGATAATTATACCAGTTTGCAAGGCAGAAAGCGATTAGAAAAGGAACATTTATGCACATTTTCCATGGAATCAGCAGGGAACTGAAAGGTTTCAATGCAGAAGGTGCTGTCGAATACTACTATTATGCTGTTGCTTGCGACATGGAGGCTAAACTTGCAAAAGCTTTGACAGAAAAGTCTGGTTCGCATTACTGTCCACAACAGATACTTGTTCTTTATGCAACTCCATGGCATGTGGCATTTCATAGAAAGCAGCCGCCACGACGAGCTAGTGCAGATTGGCTGCTTGATTGGTAGGGTCGGCTTCCAGGTTTGGTGAGGTTTCGGTTCTTGTTTTAATTAATCTTGCCTTTTTCTTGCTGTAAAAACCTCACAAATTTGTTATAATATACTCTCTACGTTTTCTTTATTTCACTATGAAAGAAATCCAAATAGGAGACAAAGATGGACAACACGCTCAAAGGCTAGCGTTTTTGATAAGATTAAGCCAGATGTGTCCGCTTCAGCGAGGATCTGATATGGCTCGGTTGAACGTACAAGGAGACAAGTTACAATACAACCCGTCTCAGTTAAGTAGGTATCTGAGACGTGCCGTCCTCTAACAAACGGGAGACGCACATCGAATAAAGCGTGTCTCCTATTTGCGAAAGAAATTAGACGAATTTTACAGAAAGCACGTCTCATTTGTCTTCGGTTGCAGATAGACATGAACACGTCGTTGAACGATGAACGTTCATTCATTCATAGTTGAACACACAAGATAATATTCATCACACAGATGAACACAAATAACACATACGTTCATTAACAATATATTACAAAATACAAGAAAAAAATATAAGACACAAAAAAAAAACAACATCAACTAAAAACAACAACAAAAATCTAAATCCTACTCCTCCTCTCCCTCCTCCTCCTCCGGCGGTCATCTGGCACCGATGCAACAGGAGGCTTGGCCGGCTGCTCCGGCTGCTCCAGATTCGATGGTGCAACCTCGCGATCGAGGTTCCTCACCACCGCTGTCACCAGGATACTGCGGCCCTCGGCGCCGAGCACGTCGACCATCGTCTTAAGCAGCCTCTGGAACCGGTCGAACATCCTGTCGAACAACATCTCGAGTAGCACTATTTGTTGCAGGATGGCTCCCTCAGTGGGCTTGGCGGCGGAACATTGGCCATGGTGGCTTGTCTGCATGGAGAAGACGAACGAAGAGAGGAGGAGATACTGATGGCGCCTTATATAAGGTCTGTGCAGAGACGCAAAATGGAGACGCGCTTAGGAGCGAAGTGCATCTCCTATGCTCGTTGTCTCCTTTTCGTTTGCTAAAAGGGAGACATGCTCTTATGAAAAGCGCGTCTTCTATTCACCACGTTTACTTTAGCTTCGCGATTTTCTCCATTTTGCTTCGGTTCACTGTTGATATCACACATCATTGAACTTAGAGCACATTCACTTGATAACTAAATCATTCACTTGTCCAGAAAATAATTAAATCCTTCATGTTTGCAATTGCTTTCACACAGTTCACTGTCCACACAATGAACACACCACACATTCATTCATTCATAGAGTTTAACACATAAGAAAATATTCATTCACAACAGTGGAACACACAGTTGAACATGGATAAATTTCATTCATTAACACAATATATTACAAAATACAAGAAAAAGTACAAGAAGACACAAGAAAAGAAAAAACGTCAACTAAAAACAACAAAAAAAAACTAAATCCTACTCCTCCTCCTCCTCCGGTGCCGGTGCAACAGGAGCCTGGGCCGGCCGCGCTGGTTGCTCCAGCTGCACCGGCGGTGCAATCCTAAGATCGAGGTTGCTCTCCGTCATCGTCACTAGGTTTCTGCGGCTCTTGGCGTTGAGCACCTGGGCCATCATCTTGAACAGAATGTCGAGACGATTGACCACCCCCTAAGGGCGTAGAGGTAGTGGCCGAGAGTACCCATTTCACTAAACTGTGGAAGGGTACCCAGACCTAAGAAACTCATGACACGAGACGTATTGTTGTACGCCTATTGCACTATAAGGAGGTGTTGCTCGGTGTTGAACCTCTTGGGGGAGGTGCAACACAGTTTCTTGCAGGGTGGCTCCCTCGACGAGCTTGAAGGCGGAATGTTGGCCATGATGGTGGTGGGTCGTCGGCGCGGAGAAGACGAAGAAGAAGAAACAGATGCAAAATGAGCGACACGCTTGTGGAGAACTGACGGGTGATGGCACATCTTATATAAGGTCTGTGCGGAGTCGACGATAGAGAGGTTGGTTTCCCGCGCATTGATGGAATGACGAGACGCATCGATACTGCCTCGGAGAAACGAAAGGTCGCGCATGCCGGTCGCACGCGTCTCTGCACCACCGCTGCTGAAATTAAGTTCTCCGCAGTCCTCGTGCCGTGTGTCTCTCTTTCAAAAATGGAAGATGAACTTTCATATCTCGTGCGTCTTGCTTTAGTCTCTCACGCGTCTCGCTTTAGTATTGTGAGTCTCATGTTTATCTCGCTCGTCTCTTCGCCTCCGGTGCTCCTTTACTAATCGACCAACTCTAGTGCGACTGCTGCCTCTGTTCGACCAACTCCAGTGTAACCGCCGCCTCTGTTCGCCATCGCCGCTGCCGCCGCCGTCCTTGTCAATGTCGTCACTGTTCATGGTTGGGTTAGATATCGATGAAAGCATCTAAGCCCCCATGAGGTATGGTTTCGGTGATTAATGACAACCATTGGATTTTACTAATGAATTTGTGGATGCAAGGTATCCCATATCACTCAATCAAATGAAATTTATATGAATATGAACATCAACTACTGATCATTGGAGACCCCTAAACAATCACTTTATGAGATCAATCAATGTTATGAAGATTAGAAGTAAAAGCTCATATGTCAAAGTTATTCAGCCATAATTGACAACACTCAATGCTTGACAATCATCAGAAGAATATTTCCATCAAATGTCTAAGAGGACAATCGAGCAAAATACAAAAGAATCACTTAGAACAACTCGAAGCAAATAAAATCAACTCACCAAATCAACCGATGTTTCCAGAGAACAACACATCAGTCGAGTTGGTTCAGCAGAAGAAGAAGACCTCAGAACCAAGTACTCACCGGATCATCCGATGATAAAAGACAATGTTACATCGGTCCATCAGTACAGTAAGCTATATCCCTGGACCAAGTGTAACACCAGATCATCCGATGTACAACTTTGAACACATCGGTCAATCACTCCAGTAAGCATCAAGTTTGAACCAATTCTGGAGTAAGTGCCACCGGATCATCCGATGAGAAGACAAGTGCAACATCAGTCTAACAATGGTCATATCTGACACAATGACATCAGCTAATTTGGATTTGACCGATGATAACTGAAGGGAAGACATCGAATCATCCGATGTTTGCAGAACAGTGATGTCAGCCTACTTTTCCAACGGCTATTTCGTGGAGGCTGGCTATTTATACCCCTTCAACCAGTCTATTCGACAAGTCTTGACTACCAGATATACTCTACACATTCTCAAGCATTCAAGACGTTGAGCTACCACTTCTAGATCATCTACACCACCTTACACACCAATAGATAGGCTAGAACTAGCTAGAGATAGTGCTTGTGTGCTTCCATTCTTGGTGATTGGAATCTCTTGTGTAGTGAGAGCTGTAAGGGAGTGTCCCTTGGTGATTGTAATTGAGAGAAACTTCCAGAGCTTGCCAAGACGGTTGTGGAAGCCCGGAGGATCCAAGTTGTACAAGGCTTGAGCTCCACCTTTCCGAGGTTGGCAAACGGAGAAGTATAGTGAAGATCCCTAGTCTCGGTGACTTGGGTGTGGCTATACCCTTTGGTGGGTGCCACAACGTGGATGTAGGAAGATCTTGACGATCTTGCCGAACCACGGGATAAATCCTCGTGTCTCCTCGGGAGTTTGCATTCTCTTCCTCTCACCTTACACTTATGCATTTCATATACCGCAAAGTTACTATTCACTTGAATGCATAGGTTGTTCGCATAGGTAATTGCGCTTTTAGTAATTAAGTTTTATTGCTTTAAATTTTTGAAAAGAAGCCCAATTCACCCCCCCTCTTGGGCATTCGATCCTTACAATTGGTATCAAAGCAAGGTTGCTCATTGGATCATTCTAGCTTCACCGCTAGAGAGCTCAAATGGCCAAGATTAGGGGTTCGGTTCCTATCTTCGAGGGCAAGAACTTTGCCTATTGGAAAGCACGCATGCACGCTTATCTAGAGGCTATTGCTCCCGAAGTATGGGAAGTGACCCACGCGGGGTTTGGTGAGCACACTTATGTTGGTGATCAAATCAAGTGGGATGCTAAAGCTAGGAATGCAATTTATGAATGCATTAGTCAAGATGTGTTTGCTAGGATTGCTATCAAAGAAAAGGCTTGTGAAATTTGGGCTTGCTTGATAGAAATTCATGAGGATTCTTCTCGTGTCAAAGAACTAAAATATCATATGCTTAAAGCCAAATATGATGAGTTTAAAATGCTACCTCATGAAAATGTCAATGAAATGTTCTCTCGCTTGAATGTGCTTATTGAAGAAATTAATGCCCTTGACATTGCTTCTCTTGGCAAAGGACTCATCAACCGCAAGATTCTTATGCTTCTTCCCAAGCCAAAGTACAACATCATCAACTCCATGCTTCAAAAAGAATCTCTTGACCACATTGAAGTTTCAGAACTTATTGGAGAGATTCACGCTCATGAGATGAGTGTACTTGGGATGATGGAGCAATCATCTTCATAGACAATTGCCCTAAAGGCCTCCACCAAGAAAACAAGTCTCAAGAAAAAGAAGGTGGTTGAGCCTAGCTCAAGTGAAGAAGAGCAATCATCAAGTGAAGATGACGATGATGAACTTGCATTGATGATGAGAAAGTTCTCTCGCTTGAACTCCAAGATTGCCAAGAAGGGATACACCTTTGATCCCAAGAAAAAAGCATTTCTACCAAGGAGAGACGACCACAAGACTTGCTACAATTGTGGTGATCAAGGCCACATCTCCTATGATTGTCCAAAACCGGACAAAAGAAGAGAGAACCACAAGAGCAAGCATCGCAAGCTTGAAGATGGTGAAGATGATGAAGAAGAGGTCAAACCCAAACCAAGATCCTTTGGGAAGAAGAAACATGACAAGGGCAAGAAGGCAAAGCTCTTCGCAAAGAAGAGAAATGGTCCACAAAAGGTGTTCATGTGTGAGGCAAATGAATGGGTCACCGACGAAGAATCAAGTGATGAAGAGAGTGAAGCGGAAGAAGAAAGTTTGGTCGGCCTTGCCATTGCCAACAATGATGACTCACCTCTTCATCCACCACCCATGTGCCTCATGGCTAAAGGTAACACCAAGGTATGTGATGATTCTAGCGATGATGAGCTTTCCCCCGATGATTTAACTTCATTAATAAATGAATATCACACTATCATTAAGTGGGAAAAGAGTAAGGTTAAGGCTCTTGAAGAAACTCGTGCTAAGCTTGAGAGTGCTAACCTTGATTTGCTTGACAAGTATGAAAGCATACTTAAAGAGTATGACACACTCAAATCCCATGTCAAGCAAGTTGAGGAGGATAAGGCTCAAATCAAGCTAGATCATCATGAGCTTGACTTAGCCCACCAAGCACTCTTGGGAAAGCACAATGAGTTGATCCAAGAGCATCGAATACTTAACCTTGCTCATGAAGCGCTTGATCAAGAATTGAAAAATATAAAGAAACAAACTCTTAATGATAAGGTATCCATTACTTCTCATGCCACTAATGTCTTGCACAAGTCTTTGCCTTTGAAAGAGAACACTAGGGAGAAGGACTTGTTGGAAGAAATTGAGAGTCTCCGCACTAGTGTGGCTAGACTATCAAAAGGAGAAGTCAAGCACAAGGAAATCCTCTTGCAACAAGCAAATGCCTTCAACAATAGAGGACTTGGATCCTTCCCGGTGCCTAACAAAGGAAAGGTGCCCTCACCGGAGCTTAGAACAAGCTTCATCAAGGAAGTTGGTTCTTATTGCCAACATTGTGAGGTCACCGGTCAGCATACAAGGGAGTTTCCTCTTCCTAACCGGCCGTCTCCAAAATTGCCCATTAACTACAAATCTACTTTCAATGATCATTATTATCTCTTGAGTAAAGTAGATGGCAAGGTGAAGGCAAGATTCATTGGCAAGGATATGAAGAGCATAAAGGGGAAGCTCCCCAAGCATCTTTGGGTCCCAAAAACACTTGTATAACACATACAAGGACCTAAGTTGGCTTGGGTGCCTAAAGTTAAAAGTTGAATTCATGTGTGTAGGTGAACTACAAAGCCGGAGGAAAGCATTGGGTACTCGATAACGGGTGCACTCAACATATGATCGACAATGATGGTATGTTCACCACCATAGAAAACCCCGGCAATCATGAACAAGTCACCTTTGGTGATAACTCTAAGGGCAAGGTAATTGGGTTAGGTAAAATTGCTATTTCAAATGATTTATCTATTTCCAATGTATTGTAAGTTAAGTCACTTAGTTTTAATTTACTTTCTATTGCACAATTATGTGATCTTGGACTAACGTGCACCTTTAGCAAAAATGATGTTGTTGTGAGAAGTGAAACAAACCAAGAACTAATCTTCAAAGGATTTCGGCATGGACATCTCTACCTAGTAGACTTCTCCAACAAGGATGCTAGCTTGACCACTTGTCTTTTCACTAAGACGAGTTTGGGTTGGCTATGGCATCGACACATAGCACACATTGGGATGAGCAAGCTAAAGAAGTCATTCAAGCTTGGGATGGTGACCGGCGTGAAGGATGTCACATTTGAGAAGAACAAGCTTTGTAGCGCTTGTCAAGCCGAGAAGCAAGTTGCTTCACACCACCCAATGAAGACAATGGTGTCAACCTCCAAGCCACTTGAGCTACTCCACATGGACCTCTTCGGACCGTCCACATATCAAAGTCTTGGCGGTAACCTCTATTGTCTTGTTATAGTTGATGACTACTCTCGCTATGCTTGGACTTTGTTTCTAGGTGACAAGAGTGAAACTCCGGAAGTGTTCAAGACCTTCGCTAACCGCGCTCAAAGGGAATTTCAACTTCCCATCATCAAGGTCCGGAGTGACAACGACACCGAATTCAAGAACTACAACATTGGGGAGTGGTGTGACCGTGAAGGCGTGAAGCATGAGTTTTCGGCCACATACACTCCTCAATAAAATGGTGTTGTTGAAAGAAAGAATAAGACTCTCATCACTCTTGCGCGAGCAATGCTTGATGACTATGGCACGTCAGAGAATTTTTGGGCCGAAGCAATCAACACGGCGTGCCATGCCGCAAATAGGGTCTACCTACATCGACTACTTCAAAAGACCCCGTACGAACTTCTCATTGGGAGAAAGCCCAACATCTCCTACTTTTGAGTCTTTGGGTGCAAGTGTTACATCTACCGCAAGAAAAGGCTCGGTAAGTTTGAAAGAAGATGTGATGTTGGTATATTTCTTGGTTATGCATCAAACTCAAAAGCATATCGAGTATTCAACCAAACCTCCGGTTTAGTTGAGGAAAGTTGTGATGTTGAGTTTGATGAAACTAATGGCTCCCAAGAGGAGAGTTTTGGTCATGATGAAATAGATGATGAGCCCTTACGAGAGGCTATGAAGAACATGAACATTGGAGACATCAAGCCTAAAGTTGAGGAGAGCTATGATCAAGGGGGAGCTTCAAGTTCCAACATCAACACTTCTATGGTGCCTCAAGTTGATGAAGAAGAGAAGGATGATCCATTGCCGACTCAAGACTCACAAGCTACACAACATCAAGAAGAAGAAGAAGTCCATGATCAAGTCCAAACACAAGAAGAGCAACACGCATCACCACCGCCAAGTGCTTCACAACCACTTATGAGGCATGGACGCATCTCCAAGGCGCATCGGATGGATCAAATTATCGGAAGTCTGTCAAAGGGAGTAAGTACACGTTCTCGTCATTTCGCTTCGTTTTGTGAGCACTACTCGTTTGTTTCATGTGTAGAACCCACTCGCATTGAGAAGCACTCCAAGATCCAAACTGGGTGATGGCCATGCAAGAAGAACTTAACAACTTCATCCGCAATGAAGTTTGGGTGTTGGAGGAGCGACCCAAGGACAAGAACGTCATCGGAACAAAGTGGGTGTACCGCAACAAACAAGACGAGAACGGCGTTGTGGTCCGCAACAAGGCAAGACTTGTGGCCAAGGTGTTCTCGCAAGTTGAAGGACTAGACTTTGGGGAGACATTTGCTCCAATCGCCCGGCTAGAAGCCATCCGTATACTTCTTGCCTTTGCATCACATCATAATATTAGACTTTATCAAATGTATGTGAAAAGTGTCTTTCTTAATGGTTACATTAACGAGCTTGTTTATATTGAACAACTTACCGGGTTTGAAGATCCGAGGAATCCTAATCATGTGTATAGGTTGCACAAGGCGCTCTACGGGCTCAAGCAAGCACCTAGGGCATGGTATGAACGACTACGGGATTTCTTGATCATGCAAGGATTCAAGATCGGGAGGGTGGACACTACACTCTTCACCAATAACATCAACGGAGAATTATTTATTTGTCAAATTTATGTTGATGATATTATTTTTGGTTCAACTAACGAAGCTCTTAGCCATGAGTTTGGCAAAATGATGTCTAGGGAATTCGAGATGTCGATGATTGGAGAGCTCAAGTTCTTCCTTGGATTCCAAATCAAGCAACTTCAAGAGGGGACCTTCGTCTATCAAGAAAAGTATACCAAGGACCTCTTGAAGAAATTTGAGATGGGAGATTGTATCTCAAGAAGCACTCCAATGGCAACAAATTGTCATCTCGACGCGGATAAGGACTGTAAACCTATTGATCAATCTAACTACCGTTCTATGATTGGTTCATTGCTTTATCTTACCACATCTAGGCCCAATATCATGTTTAGTGTATGCTTGTGTGCTCGCTTTCAAGCGGCACCTAAAGAATCGCATCGGAAGGCGGTCTTTAGGATACTTAGGTATCTTAAGAATACCCCTAGTGTGGGCTTGTGGTACCCTAAAGGTGCAAAATTCCATCTCTTGGGATACTCGGATTCGGACTTTGCTGGATGCCGGGTGGATCACAAGAGTACCTCCGGTGGGTGTCACTTGCTTGGGCGTTCCCTAGTATCTTGGTCTAGCAAGAAGCAAAATTCCGTCGCTTTGTCCACGGCGGAAGCGGAATATATTGCGGCCGGTGCATGTTGCGCCCAAATTCCTTATATGAAGCAAACCCTTTTGGACTTTGGTATTAAACTTGGTTGTGTGTCTCTCCTTTGTGACAATGAAAGTGCGGTTAAGATAGATAAAAACCCCGTTCAACACTCCCGCACTAAGCACATTGATATTCACCATCATTTCTTGAGGGACCATGAAGCTAAGGGAGACATCTCATTGCGAGGTGTTAGGTCCGAAGAACAATTAGCGGATATCTTCACTAAACCACTTGATGAGAAAACCTTTTCTAGGCTAAGGAGTGAATTAAATGTGCTAGATGCATCGAACGTCATGTAAATTGCCATGATCATGTAAGAATGCATCTCATATAGGTCTTGTCTAACTTTCAAAGGATAGGGGTGAGCAAGGGATTAGCTTGGGATGGAGGTTCTTTTGGGTTTCCCCAAGGCTTGGATAGTGGTTCTCCCCGAAGAAGCCTTTGAAAGGTTCAAACTTGGCAAGATAGATTTACTTTATGTCTTGCATGATGTCTGCCTTATAGACTTGCACTCATATTTAAATTTCTTGCATTATAAATTGTTTGGTATTGCATACGGTAGATTGTCACAAAGGGGAACCCACCTCATGAGAAAGAGACTTGTTTGAAATGCAATATCTCAACTCATATGATGTGGAAAGAACAAAATATTAGGTGCATTAATGCCTAAAGGAACATGCTTTAAAGAGATAGAAGTCTTCATCCTCTAGCTCACAAAGCATGGGCCTTACATTTTATTTGGATAATTTCCTCCCTATTTTCTTCGGTGTTCTATTTGCTTTAAGGCTTAGCCAAGTCATTGGCAATTAGTATTTTTGAGGGGTAAGGGGTTGCCCAAAAAGTCCTGAGACATGTGTTTCTCATTGTTTGTTTGTTTGGTCAAAGGACATATATGGGATGTTGCTGTTTTGTAGTCATCGGATTATCCGATGCTTAGGCCAGACCAGCATCGGATCAGTTTGTGTTCAATTTTCCAAGAGTCAGTTCAGTCTGTAAGACAAATCAACCGACGAGTTCATTCTGAGAAACATCGATCCATCCGATGTTCACATTTCTGGAACTGGGCCGAATTCCACCGATACAAATTAGTTCAACTTTGGGCCATCCGGTGTCAACGGTACCTTTTGGAATACCCTTACTGTGCCATTCGACCGATGATCCTATTATTTGACTTCGGTTCATCCGGTGTTAAATATTGAGCTAGGGTTCAGGCCCCACTTTTTAAACGCCGCTTCGCCTCCTTCATTTCTCTCTCCCCGACCCCGACACCAGTGCCCAACGCCTCCCCTACCTCACGCCGCCGCCCTCCAGTCGTCGCCCTCCGGCCTCAGCGCCGCCGCCACCGCACCGCCGCCGCCGCCTCTGCTCCACCCTAGCGCCACCGCCGTCGCCTTCCGTGCACCACCGCCACCGCCCCAAGCTCTGTTGCCGTCCACACCACCGCACCACCACCCTCTGCGCCGCCGTGGTGCCTCCCACTACGGTCGCAGCCACTACGCCGCTAGGGTTCCCGGCCACAACGATCGTTGTGTCGCCGTTCCGTGCACCCGACATCGTCGTTCCAGGACCTCAACCTCTCACTTGTCTCTTCGCAATGGGTTGTGAAAAGAAAGGAAAGGGCAAGGCCATTGCGGAGCTGGCCGCAAAGAAGCAAAAGTTGTCGAAGGAAGAAAAGAAAGCTTTGATGTCCGCTCGCGCCGCCGAGGAGCGAGAGCGTGGCTGAGGAGGATCATTGAGGATCCGCGAGGCCCGTCAGAGGCAGCCTCCCGTGCCGGATGAGTCCAAGGAAGAAGAAGAGCCCGAAGTGCCGCTTGTTCGCCGGCGCTCAGCCAGGACCCGTGGGGGTCATCCAACGGCAGTACCACGATCGAGACCATCAGCTGCCGATCTTCGAGAGGACAGGGCGGCCCAGAGAGCCGTATACGAGATGGAAACCAACGTCCGTGTTGGTGAGGGTGTACGGCTGACGGATTACAGAAAATTGAAGGCCAAGCAGCTCAGAAGACTCAGATGGAGCATCTTGCTTGAAGAATGGTTTCCGCAGCCCAGAGAGACCCTTGTGGATAGCCGCTTTTGGATCTTGACTCAGGCGTTGCTGTACGAGACGTACAGACGTCGGGGCCATAAGCTCTTCCAGCACAACTTTCTGGACTGGGACCAGCTTGCACTGGCAGCCGAGACGGAGATACGCCCCTACTTTGAGAGATATAGAGGGATGGTAGAGCTGATGTCCTACAAGAGGAGTGCATATGTGGAGGACTGGGTTCGTGTTTTCTACGTCACACTCTACGTCTCTGAGGGCCGCAGATCTATAAACTTCATGTTCATGGGCCAGCACCATCACTTGACGAGATAGACTTTGGGACAGCTGCTAGGAGTGGATCTCCATGACACTTGTGTGCACGAGAGGGTGTATGGACAGGCTGACCCGCCAAGGAGGCTGCTCACTAGAGGAGTGGCACCACCACTGGAGGAGATACGCTCACTGTTCGCTCAGCCCTTCTCTCCAGACCAGCCGAGGGTACCGACACTGCTCACTCCAGCTGCGCGCACTGTGCACCTCGCCTTGCGTCGCACACTTCTGCCGAGGTCCGGATACCTTGAGGGGTTCACCAGCTTGCAGCGGACTCTCCTGTTCTACATCATGAACGGGATGGAGTTCGATATTGTGGACATTCTCCTATGTGAGATGGAGGACGTGATCACTGATGGAGTTTGGATAATGAGACAGCTCGTATTTGGTCACTAGATCAGCTACTTGCTCTACATGGTTGCTCCAGAGGGGTCCGCCATGCATGACAGCTTTACTGACGAGAGTGTCACACGGTTCAGTCACTACCGTGCTCCACCTCCTGCAGACCGCCGCCTTGGCCTTCCAGTTGAGCGTCAGGTCCGTGCTCGTCTATCCGAGGAGGATTGGTCAGACCTTGAGAAGGAAGATGAGAGACTAGCACAAGCAGAGGCTCAGGGTGAGGACCTTAAGCATATTTGGTCCGAGAGTGACACGAATGACAGCGTTGAGGAGTACTTCCCACCTCCTCCCTCACCCAGGCAGCACGACGCGGAGGCTGGAGGCTCGACTGTGCCACTTCCCACTCCACCTCCCGTCTGAGAGGCACAGGTCTCTCAGCCGTCCGAGCTTACTTCACTACTACAGCAGATGGTTGAGCAGCAGCGCCTGGACCGACTTGCAGCTGAGCAAGCCCGAGCTGAGCAGGCAGCACGTCTCCTGGAGCTCCAGCAGCAGCAGTAGGAGATGCAGCAACAGATCGCCCGCGAGAGGCGAGAGGACACTGACAGGCTGACTGGGCTAATTGACCAGATGCACCAGCGCTCCCTCGACCAGCAGCAGTAGACGCAGCAGGCGATGATGGGCATCCTGGGGTTGATCACCAACCTCGATACACAGACCGGGATCGTCCTGCCGTCGCAGCTTCCGGGCTTTGCTCCAGCCCCGCCTGTCCTGGCTCCAGCTTCAGCGCCAGTGCCGACCACGCCGATCCCGATGATCAGCATGTTCCCACTGCTAGCTCCAGGCGCCCCTATCCACTCTCTGCTGTCGGCCACGACGCTTTTCCAGCAGATGCCGGCGTCCATTGTCAGTGCCCCTCTTCCTGCAGTCCAGACTCAGCAGGCACCGACAGCGGCTCCTATAGCTCCCTCCACCTCTACTCCAGTCTCAGCCGCATCAGCAGGCAGCAGCTCCGACGATAGCACCCCCGACGGTGACCAGTTCGTCATCGCTCCGAGCACTCAGGGTTCTTAGGCACTCGGATTCCTTTTTGGTGTCTTGATGCCAAAGGGGGAGAAGAGTTAGAGAAGAGTCAGGGGGAGGATAGCTCAGTCTCAGGGGGAGTCCTAGCTGTAGGGGGAGTCTCTATCTATATCTTTTGTAATTTTGTGTTTTTGCTACTCATTTGCTATTCTTTGAGTATTCATGTGCCACTTATTCTCTTGAGTTATTGATCGATTGAGCTTTCGTGTTATTAATCTCTTTTGAGTCTTTAAGTTTAACGTGCCATATCTTGTACACATTGCATATCTTCTTAAGTATCGTACTATCAAATTCATTACTATTCTGCTTCACTTGTTGTGTTGTCATCAATCACCAAAAACAGGGAAATTGAAAGCATCTAGGCGCCCATGAGGTATGGTTTCAGTGATTAATGACAACCATTGGATTTTACTAATGAATTTATGGATGCAAGGTCCCCCATATCACTCAATCAAATGAAATCTATATGAATATGAACATCAACTACTGATCATTGGAGACCCCTAAACAATCACTTTATGAGATCAATCAATGTTATGAAGATTAGAAGTAAAAGCTCATATTTCAAAGTTATTCAACCATAATTGACAACACTCAATGCTTGACAATCATCAGAAGAATATTTCCATCAAATGTCTAAGAGGTCAATTGAGAAAAATACAAAAGAATCACTTAGAACAACTCAAAGCAAACAAAATCAACTCACCGGATCAACCGATGTTTCCAGAGAACAACACATCGGTCGAGTTGGTTCAGCAGAAGAAGAAGACCTCAGAACCAAGTACTCACCGGATCATCCGATGATAAAAGACAATGTTACATCGGTCCATCAGTACAGTAAGCTATATCCTTGGACCAAGTGTAACACCGGATCATCCGATGTACAACTTTGAACACATCGGTCAATCACTCTAGTAAGCATCAAGTTTGAACCAATTCTGGAGGAAGTGCCACCGGATCATCCGTTGAGAAGACAAGTGCAACATCGGTCTAACAACGGTCATATCTGATACAATGACATCAGCTAATTTGGATTTGACCGATGATAACTGAAGGGGAGACATCGGATCATCCGGTGTTCGCAGAACAGTGATGTCAGCCTACTTTTCCAACAGCTATTTCGTGGAGGCTGACTATTTATACCCCTTCAACCAGTCTATTCGACAAGTCTTGACTACCAGATATACTCTACACATTCTCAAGCATTCAAGATGTTGAGCTACCACGTCTAGATCATCTACACCACCTTACACACCAAGAGATAGGCTAGAACTAGCTAGAGATAGTGCTTGCGTGCTTCCATTCTTGGTGATTGGAATCTCTAGTGTAGTGAGAGCTGTAAGGGAGTGTCCCTTGGTGATTGTAATTGAGAGAAACTTCCGGAGCTTGCCAAGACGGTTGTGGAAGCCCGGAGGATCCAAGTTGTACAAGGCTTGAGCTCCACCTTGCTGAGGTTGGCAAACGGAGAAGTATAGTGAAGATCCCTAGTCTCGGTGACTTGGGTGTGGCTATACCCTTTGGTGGGTGCCACAACGTGGATGTAGGAAGATCTTGACAATCTTGTCGAACCACGGGATAAATCCTCGTGTCTCCTCGGGAGTTTGCATTCTCTTCCTCTCACCTTACACTTATGCATTTCATATACCGCAAAGTTACTATTCACTTGAATGCATAGTTTGTTCGCATAGGGAATTGGGCTTTTAGTAATTAAGTTTTATTGCTTTAAATTTTTGAAAAGAAGCCCAATTCACCCCCCCCCCTCTTGGGCATTCGATCCTTACAATCGGTTTGGCGTGTAGCCGACTGAAGGAGGAGCGCTTGGCGTGGAGTAAGAAACATCTCCATGTATGTACATATGGCATATCGGTTGCCTGGTTGTATATATGTAGCTCTGCAATGGACTGATGAACTTAATTGGAGTTTTGTTTTTCCGTCTTGTTTGTTTTTGGTATTTCCAATTTCTCTGCGAAGCTTGAGTTAGGAGATTTATTGAAGTGGCAGTGCATCGTCGCTGGTAAAAAAGGAGTAAGTCATGAAGAACAAGCACAATCATATGAGTATTAACCATCATCCTCTTATTAATGAATTTCCTTTATATACTGACTGGGAAGTTGGTTACTACCTCCTGACAATCTCCTTCTCGGAGGACTGTCCGTTGGTGCCTCCAAGATGTGCCTTTCTACGTGGTTTGTTCCACCCAAATGTCCATCGCTCAGGAGCACTCTGCCATGTGATTCTTCATCAAGAGACTGTAAGATAGACTTATTTTGCTCAAGAAATTAGTAATTATTGCCGAATTATTTAACTGGTTTCTTATGTTGCTTAAATTGATATTTCGTAGGGGTGGTGGAATGAGTTTACAATCAAAACTATACTACTTGAAGTTTAGCGTTTGCTTCATTTGTCAAATGTGCCCGATGTTGAAAATGATTGCTATAATCTACTTATCAAGGTTAGTAATTTTGTTTTAGTTACCAACATAGGTTACTCATTCCATTCGACATTTGTTAATTTAAATAATTTTAATATTTTCAGGATCAAACAGAATATAAGAGACATGTTCGGGAGCAAGTTGGACGATACATTTTAGATTGATCGATGGGAGATTCATAGGAATAAGTTTAGAATCGAAATTAGTATCGAGAGAATGCAATGTGTATGAACTATGAAATTCATTGAGTTGCAAATTATCTCTGAATTACAATGTCATTGCATTTATTTATCCCTGTATTCTCCCTTGATTGCAATGTCATTGCTTTGTTTATCCCTGCAACTGACGATCATGAAAGTGCATCTAGGCATCCCTTGTGGGTTTTGGTTGATTTATGACAAACAAATGGGATCCTAACCACATTATTGAGATGAGCGTAGGTTTTAATGAAAGAATGAAGAAAGTGCCAAAAAGAAAGGAGAATGAGTATCAATTCGGAAAAGAGCTCAAGAGCTGAATAGAATACATCATTGTGTAGGGAGTGTGTTGGTGTAACACATCACAAGAGCTCAAGCACAAAAGAAATCCTTACACACTTCACATTTCACAAGAAAAACGGACTAGTCCGACATACACCGGACTAGTCCAATATCCTCTCTGGACAGGTTCAGACAAGTTCAGCCAATGTGGACTTGTTCGCACCGGACTAGTCCGATAATGTCCGGACTAGTCCGATAATGTCTCTAACTAAAATTGTACAAGTACTCCAAGTGCGTACTTGTCCTATATTCACTAAGGGCATCACCACACCAGACTGTTCGATATCACCACGGACAAGTACGAAAACCTTTCTGACAAAAATCGGACAAGTCCGCTCTAATCCGGACAAGTTCGATATTCCTGGACACTTAGGATTTCCTGCACGCCGCACACCGGACTAGTCTAGACTCCACCACAGACTAGTCCGGACCCTCAAAACCCTAACGATAACTTTTGAAAACTCTAATATAAATAGATGTGCATGCCCCAACTATCAACTCTCTCGACCCCCTGCGCCGTCACACCCTCCAAGAGCCTAGAAAATACATCTCTCCACGCAATACAACGCAAGAAAGATCAATCCCTTGAGGATTCACTTTGGATCAAAGGAGAGACAAGATTCCACACGTTTGAGCTCTTGGGTTTGATATCTAACACACTCTTGTTGTTTCATTGTTGATCTTACGAATGTGTTCTTGGTGGTGTTTGAATTGTAATATTGGGGAGCCCTCAACTTATGAGAAGGCCCCTTGAACTTGGTGATTTGCCCCTTTGTTATATTGGAAGAAGAATTGACCTTTGTGGCGATTCGACGAGGTTAGGGTCAGTGAAGACCCAGTCCTTTCGTGGGCTCCTCAACGTGGATGTAGGTTGCCTCTGTGGGAACCGAACCACAGGATAAAAGTCGTGTGTCAAACTCATTCTTAAAGTTTCTCATATCATATTCTAGGATTTGATTGATTTTGTCCATCTTACGTTAAAACATTCAAAACAAAGTTAATTTGTACTACACTTAACTTCATTGACTCAATACTTGCAAGTTATATACTATATTCCGCTGCATACTGCACTTGTATTGAAATCATTGATCGAACTTGATCAATTTAGTCCACATGCACTGGACTAGTCCGCACTCTACTGGGCTAGTCCGATATCTCGAGATTTGATCAGTTTGTTAAGTGTTGTAGGTTCCGACTAAATTTCATAAAGGCCTATTCACCCCCCTCTAGGACACATTCAATTGGTATGAGAGCAGGTTTCTTCGCAAGAGACTAATCACTCGAAGAGAACATGTCAGACATGAAGGATGTGCACAAGAGTCTTAACCAAGAGAAGGTTGAAGACGAAAAAGCTCAAAAATTGGAAAAGCTCCTCGATGCCATCCAGTACTTCGAGGATGATGATGAGGAGACGCTTGAACTCAAGGTGCTCCTTAGGAAGAAAGCCCTCTCGAAAGGGAAGGTGAAGGTCGAGGACGAGAAGAAGAAGAAGGGGGTAGTCACATCGGCTACTCCCGATATCCTTTTAACTATGATCATCTTAATTCTAACAATAACCATTATCTATCTATTCCTCTAGGAAAAGCCCCACACTTCGATGACAATGACTACTCAATGTGGAAGTAGAACATGAAAATGCACTTAATGTCACTCAATCCCAGTTTATGGCACATTGTGTGTACAAGAATAGATATCCCGGACGACGACGATGAGCTTACCCCAAGTCAAGAGCAAGCAATTCATCGGAATGCTCAAGATGCAGAAGTCATTACATCCTCTCTAAGTCGAGACGAGTTCACCAAGGTGGATGGGCTCAAGATTGTGAAAGAAATTTGGGATACATTGTAAACCGCACATGAAGGCGATCGTCATGTGCGAGAAGCGAAGATCGAAATGATCGAAGGAGAATTGGGAAGATTTGCCATCGAAGAAGATGAGTCGCCACAAGACATGTACAATCGATTAAAGACGCTCATCAACAAGGTTCGAGCATACGGAAGCAAGAAGTGGAACGATCACGAGGTGGTAAAGCTCATCCTTAGAGCATTTATGCCTCGCAACGTCACATTGTGCTCGATAATTAGAGAAAGCCTCGGGTACAAGAAAATGACCCCAGATGAGTTGCTTGGGAAAATCATCAATTTCGAGATGATGGAAAAGCAGGCAAAGCATGTCAAGGAGATTGCTGACCTCACCTCGAAAAAGAAGAAAGGGGTCACTTTGAAGTCCACTTGCAAACCCTTGTCTAAAGAAGCTCGAGAAGCTCAACAAGAAGAGGACAACGATGATGAGAGCAATGACATCGATGAAGAGGACATGATCCTCTTTATGAAGAGATTAAATAAAATGATGAAGAAAAGACAAGAGGGAAAAACAAGTGAAGGAAAATACAAAGAGAAGCCAAGACCAAAGATGATGCGGACATGCTATAACTGTGGTGAATATGACCACTTTATAGTTGATTGCCCGTATGAAGAAAACAAGAAGAAGACCAAGGAAACAAAGCCTCATCCCAAGAAATTCTTCAAGAAAAAGAAGCAAGTTGGAAAAGCGCATCTAGGAAAGGAGTGAGACTCAAATGACGAGTCCTCATCCGAAGAGGAAGAGGAGATGGCTAGCATAGCCATCGAGAAGACATCCAAGAAGTCCACCCTCTTCCCAACTCTAGGCGCATGGAAGGGCAACAACACTTGCCTCATGGCAAAGGAAGGTAAACGAAAGGTAACAACCAAATCTTCTTCCTTGCCTTCCTATTCTAGTGATAGTAAAGTTGCTAGTGATAATGAAGACATACTCATTGATTTAGATAAGAAAACAGCAACAAAAATGAAATTTCTACTTGATCAGCTTGTTGATAAGGAGAAGTTAGTCAACTATCAAGAAGATATGATTATCTCCCAAAAGGAGGAATATCTTGAACTTGACAAACTTCTCGAACTTGAAAAGGAGCGAGGCAAGTCACTGGAACTTGAGTTAGCCTCAAGCAAGGATGCTTTCTTGAAGTTAAGCGACTCAAACACCACCATCAAGGACAAACTTGCTAACCTAACCAAGATTAACAAAATCCTCGAGGTACAAGTTGAGTCACTCAAACAAAGTGACCCCTCATCCTCGTCAAGCTCACCTTCTCAACCACTTAAAACTGAAGCTACTATTACTTGTTCATGTGCTAAAATTGACACTAGCTTGAAGGAAAAGTCAACCTCTACCGAGGACAAGAACCCTTCCCAAAGTGGCATATTTGACAAGGAGAAGATCAAATATGCACGTAGTGCATATTTGGTCACAAGACCTCCTAATGTCAAATATTGCATTGGTTATTCTTATGGTGAAAAGCAATATGCTAGAAGCCATAAAAATAACAAGGAGAGCATTTCCTTTGTGAGGGGAAACTCCTCTCAAGCTAGAAAGACCAATAATGCTAATAAGTCCAAGATAATCAACACATACAATAACCGGACTAGTCCGGTCCTTACTCGGACAAGTCTGGTTTCTCGGACTAGTTCTGTTTATAAACAACAACAACTACTATTCATGACTTTTGATGCATCCTATGTTCTAATGAGAAGCAATTTTGGTAAATTTTATGCTCATTATGTTGGGCCACGCCATGGGAACACCAAGTCTCATGTGTGGGTGCCCAAATCTCTTGTAACTAACCTCAAAGGACCCAAGCAAGCTTGGGTACCTAAAACCAAGGTATGACTGGTTTTTGTAGGCCTATTCCTCCGGTGGATCGAAATGGGTGCTAGACAGTGGTTGCACTAACCATATGACCGGAGAAAGAAGGATGTTCGTTGAGTATAAAGAAAATGAGGATCCAAGCGAGGGCATCTATTTTGAAGACAATAGTCAAGGGAAGGTGCTCGGTACCAGTAAAATTGCTATATCATCTCAACATAATCTTTCTCATGTGTTACATGTCGATTCTTTAGATTATAACCTACTGTCCATATCTCAATTATGTGACAAAGGTTATAATTGCTTGTTCACTAATGAGGGTGTGACTGTCTCTAGAAGGGGTGATGGTTCCATTGCTTTCAAGAGTGTGTTAAAGGGAAAGCTTTACCTTGTTGACTTCAACAAAGATAAAGCCGAACTTGACACGTGCTTGATTGCAAAGACCAACATGGGTTAGTTGTGGCATAGACGGCTAGTGCATGTTGGTACGAGGAATCTTCAAAAACTCCTCAAGGGCGATCACATCCGAGGTTTGAAGGATGTTGTTTTTGAGAAAGAATGACCTTGTAGCGCGTGCCAAGCCGGGAAGCAAGCAGGAGCACCTCATCCCGCGAAGAATGTCATGACTACAACAAGACCACTCAAGCTACTTCACATGGACCTTTTCGGTCCAATTTCTTACATAAGCATCGACGATAACAAATATGGCTTAGTAATTGTTAATGACTTTTCGCGCTTCACTTGGGTTTTCTTTTTGCATGATAAGACAGAAACACAAGGAACATTTAAGAAATTCCTCAAGTGTGCCCAAAATGAGTTCTCGTTGAATGTCAAGAATATACGAAGCGACAATGGCACGGAGTTCAAGAACACTCAAGTTGAGGAGTACCTAGACGAAGAAGGCATAAAGCATGAGTTTTCAGCACCTTACTCCCCTCAACAAAATGGAGTTGCTGAAAGGAAGAACCAAACCATCATAGAGATGGTGAGAACAATGCTCGATGAATACAAGACCTCGGATCGGTTTTGGGTGGAAGCGGTTAACACCGCTTGCCATGCCATAAACCGACTCTACCTTCATTGACTACTCAAGAAGACATCATATGAGCTACTCACTGGTAACAAGCCAAATATTTCTTATTTTCGTGTCTTTGGTTCTAAATGCTATATTTTGAACAAGAAGCCGATGACTTCAAAGTTCGCTTCAAAGTCTGATGAAGGTTTCTTGCTTGGCTATGACTCGAACACTTACGCCTATCGTGTCTTCAAGAAAGTCTCCGGACTTGTTGAAGTAGCACGTGATGTAGTGTTCGATGAAACTAACGGCTCCCAAAAGGAGCAAGTTGATCCATGTGTGCTAGATAGAGAAGAAGCTCCTTTTCAAGCATTGAGAAGAATGGCGTTGGGCGATGTGCGACCACAAGAGCCACCTCTACATGTGCATGGAACCACAAGTGGAGGCCAATGATCAAGGGGGGGCTTCCATACATGATCAACCTCAAAAAGACGTAGATGATCAACAAGTCAATGAGGGCAACCATCTAGGGGGAGAATAAGAAGATCATGAAGATACAAGACTGCAAGTGCCACACCCGAGAGTACACCAATGCGTCCAAAAAGATCACCCAATCGACAACATCATCGGTGACATCCAAAAGGGAGTAACAACTAGATCCCGCATACCTAACTTTTGTTAGAATTACTCTTTTGTGTCCTTTTTTGAACCACGCATGATTGAGGATGCATTGAAAGATTCGGACTGGGTGGTGGCGATGCAAGAAGAACTGAACAACTTCAAACAGAACGAGGTGTGGGAACTCATCGAAAGACCTAACGCAAACGTTGTCGGCACAAAATGGGTCTTCTACAACAAACAAGACGAACACGGGGTGGTGACAAGGAACAAGGCATGACTTGTGGCCAAAGGGTATTCACAAGTCGAAGGTTTGGATTTCGATGAAACCTTTGCTCCCGTAGCTAGACTTGAATCAATTAGAATATTGCTTGCATATGCTACTCACCATGATTTCAAGCTCTACCAAATGGATGTGAAAAGTGCCTTCCTCAATGGTCCAATCAAGGAGGAGGTGTACGTGGAGCAACCTCCCGGATTTGAAGACAAAGAGTTCCCCGACCACATCTTTAAACTGCGTAAGGCTCTCTACAGCCTCAAACAAGCTCCTAGAGCTTGGTATGAGTGTCTTAGAGATTTCTTAATTGAAAATGGTTTTAAGATTGGAAAAGCAGATTATACATTATTTACAAAGCACTTCAACAATGATCTCTTTATCTGTCAAATCTATGTTCATGACATTATCTTTGGTTCAACTAACAAATCCTTTTGTGAAGAATTTAGTAAGATTATGACAAAAAGGTTTGAGATGTCTATGATGGGAGAGCTGAAGTACTTCTTGGGATTCTAAGTGAGACCACAAAAGGAAGGGACATTCATAAGCCAAACCAAGTACACTCAAGACATACTCAAGAAGTTTGGGATGGACAAGGCGAAGTCTATGAAGACCCCCATGGCAACTAATGGACACTTGGATCTAAATGGTGATGGACCAAGCGTGGATCAAAAGGTATATCGCTCCATGATTGGATCTTTACTTTACCTATGTGCATCTAGGCCCGATATTATGTTGAGTGTATGTTTGTGTGCGAGATTTCAAGCCAATCCTAAGGAGTGTCACTTGACAACCGTTAAAATGATCTTGAGATATTTGGTTCATACACCCAACCTAGGCCTTTAGTACCCCAAAGGTTCCAAGTTCAATCTCATTGGATACTCCGATGAAGATTATGCGGATGCAAAATAGATAGAAAAAGTACCTCCAGCACCTGCCAATTCCTAGGTAGATCCCTAGTTTCTTGGTCCTCCAAGAAACAAAATTCCATTGCCTTATCCGCGGCCGAAGCGAAGTATGTTGCAGCTGGGAGTTGTTGTGCACAACTCCTTTGGATGCGACAAACTCTAAGGGATTATGGTTACAATATGAGCTGTATTCTACTCCTTTGTGATAATGAGAATGCCATCAAAATTGCTCATAATCCAGTTGAACACTCTAGAACCAAACACATAGACATCCGACATCACTTTTTGAGAGACCACTCAATGAAAGGAGACATAGCTATTTCCCATGTCAACACCGAAAAACAACTAGCCGATATATTTGCCAAGCCACTTGATGAAAAACGTTTTTGCGAGCTCCGAAATGAATTAAATATCCTTGATGCTTGGAATGTGGCTTGAAAACTTGTATGCCTGTATGGACTCTTCAAAATATATTGTTTGAGTTGCAAAAATCATCTTTCTCAATTTTCTCCAAAAACTACTTCAACCACTTGATCTTGATGAATTATGGTCATTGCTTGATTGTTGTATGCTTACTAATCGTATTCATCAAGATTATTTGATTTGCTTTGCCCCCATATTTTCTTAATAAGTACCTTCTAATATATACGAATGGGCTAAGATTTTTCTTCCCTGGTGACCACAGACTTGTCTGTGGTTACCCGGACTAGTCCGCACCCTGCAGACTAGTCTGTAGAGTGTCCGGTAGACCGGACTAGTCCGGCAGACCATGGATGTCAAAGTGTGGAATACGATACTTCCCCCGGACCCCCTGAGAAGCAGCCCGCAGAGGTTCTTTTGTGGTAGGGACACGCGGAGATCAATATCAAGATGCCGACAAGCTCCCGTTCAAGAAGGAGCGCGACGGCGACATGGTGTACTTCTCAGCGTATGCCATGGTGGGGTTGATCCCTCCTTTCTCGACTTTCCTTTTGATGCTGTTGGACTTCTATGGTCTGCAGCTGTACCACGTTGGCCCCCATTCTCTTCTTCTTGTGTCGACATTCGTCCACTTCTTCGAGATGTGGGTGGGTATCCCCCCCTGCGTCGAGCTTTTACGCACCTTCTTCACCATACACACCACCGGCAAGGGGTCCGAATTTCTTGGCTTCTACTATTTTGTGAAGCGCAGGAAATGCCCCTACAAATACTTGAGGTCGTTTCCTTCCATCAAGTGGGACGACCGGAAGAAGGATTGGATCATCATCACGGCAGAGGAGCACGAGAAATTGGAGCTGCCCGAAGGTCTCCCCAATGTTGACACTGACGCATGGAGTGTGGTTCCGGTGCTGTCAGAGGCCTTCAACCCTGCCTTGACCAGGATCCGCGAATGCGTAGAAGGTGTAGTAACCCACCAGATGGTCTTCTGCAACTTCCTAGTCAACAGGTGGGCTCCGCTGAAGAAGAGGGAGAAGCTCGCATGGGCCCTCAATAGCATGATGGATGACGACCGAATTGAAATTGGCCAGAGATCCAACTTGGATGGCGCGGCTTTAGAGCTTCATCTCAAGAAGTTCCAGCATGGAATTGACGTCGAAGGCGACAACTTAACTCCGCCGGCGGCTTTCCTCCCTCTGAAAATTGAGGCGCAGTTCAGCAGGGAGCTCCAGAGGAGTATGTTAGTGCTTGACAACCTCGGTGAGGTGGAAAGGCTTCCGACCACCAGACTGGCGATCCCCGGAGCTTCCGAGGGTGGTCCTGCCCCCACCCCAAGCCAAAAGACTAACGACGTCGGCAAGGGCAAGGGCAAAGAGTCAGCTGAGCCCTCCAGCCGGAAGACGAAGTTGAAGCACGCCGACGGGAGGTCCGTCAGACCTGCTCCTTACACAACGGCTGCTTCTCCCCGGAGGGGGAGGTCTTCTGCGACTACTCCTGCTTCGGTGCAAACGTCCTCAAGAGGCGTAAGCTCCGGGCAGGCGACCCCGACCTTAGTGCCGGCTAGAAGCTCCAGGTCCGAGGGTTCTTACCGGCGAAGGGAAGCTTCGGCCGAAGGAACTCCGACAGCTGGGTTCTTCTGCTGCCGCTGAAGGACTCCAGGAGAGCGGCCCGCCCTAGCGCTGCAGGAGTACAGGGGACCACTATTATAGAGTGGGATCCAATTTTTGTGACGGTGAACCATTTCGATTCTGCGGAGATGGTCCCAGCAGGCCCTGAACCCATCCCTCTGGCGTTGTCCATAGACAACGCCTGCTCAAGTCTTCGGCAGGTCCAACTTGCCTTCGAGCATGAGAGCAAAGCTTTGGAGGAGGAGCACAATACATTGAGGCGTTGGCACAGCAGACTCCATTTTCAGACTAAGCTTGCTCATACGAGGCTAGCTGACCAGAAGGAATGGATCAAAGGGGAGAAGGCCCGGTTAGAGTACTAGGATAAGTTGATGGAAGAGAAAGAGGCTGCCATCCGGACGCTAGATGCTAACTCCAGGGAAATCCTGGAGCAAGCCAAGGAGAGACGTGATGCTGTTGATGAGCGTTTTGAAAAGCTCGCATAGTTGAATGAAACTCTCCTAAAGCGTCGAGCGGACCTGGAGACGAGGGAGGAAAAACTCCTGGGGCAGCAGGAGGATGTGGTAAGGAGAGAGGCGGAGGTCACCCAAGAGTTGACTCTGGGTGAGAAAAATTTGGTGAATCGCAGCAAAAAGCTGGATCTATGGAAGGAGAATGAGAGGAAGAAGAACTGGAAGGTGGGGCAAGAGCTCTCAAAAATAGAGTCTGACATTGCCGCTAGGGAGGAGAGAGTCAAGGGCAGGGAGAAAGACCTTGATGAAAGGCGAAACCGCATCCACCTCCGGGAGACGGAGTTGGCCGACCAGGAGAAGCAGGTTGCTGAGATCATGCAGCAGCATGCTAAGTTGGCCGAGCGGCTTGCCCGTGAAGGTTCGGAGCTTGCGGCCGCCCGACGATTACTGGAGGAGCTGCGGAGCTCGAAGGCGACTGAGTCCCTGATGGTATGGGACTTCCTGGGGCGTGCGGACAGATCCCTCGTGCCTCTTGGTTTCAGTCCAGTATGCCCAGAGAACTCGACGCAGGAGCTAGACCAGACACTAGCAGCACTTAGCTTCGCTGGCAGCAAACTCGACGCGATGGGTGACGTCATCGCCGATCAACTGGAGACGGAGGGTAAATCCTTAGCCAAGAACATCGCTGAGTATGTCTTGGCATGTTATCGAAGCCGAGACCCCCAGTTCTCCCTTGATCCGGTCTTTGAAGGAATCATCGCGGAGGAGGAGGATGTCGCCAGGGCTAGTGTCCAAGAAGCTACTGAGAAGGTTGCTTCGTTTTTTCACAGGACCTAGATCCTCTAGTAGCTAGGACTTTTCTCCCTTTGTCCCATGTAATCTCAATTTCGTAATCCAGTTCTTCCAATTAATGAAATCCTCCTTTTTGCCTTGAATTTTGCTTTGTCTTCAATATACTGTGTCGTGTCTTGTTGGCCCCCTGGTACATGTGTACAGTTGAGGTGTGTATATGTACCAAAGGTTATGACAGTATGTTGAAGTCTTCAACTTTGAAGCGTCGAAGACAGGCCCCCTGGAATGGTCGAAGATTCGTAGCTCCGGCGTCAACATACTAGACGTTGACGGCGGACCTATCTTGGGAGATGTCGGAGCTTAGTAGCTCCGGCGTCGTCCACCATCACTATGAATTTTAGCTTTTCCTGCACATTAAAGGCAAGAGAGAAAGTAAAATTCGTCCTCTTGTATATAAATTGGTTGTGGCTTATTGTTCTTATTTGAACTTTGAGTCCGAAGAAACTCAACATGATAACGACCATTTTTATATAATCTTTTTGGATCTACAATCCTTTTTAGTACTCACCCTACTAGGGTCTGCCGGGGTGTAGGTAGAGCGGCATACTTAGGGTGCAGGACCAGGCTAAGTCGATAGCACACTCCAAACCTATGTTGGCTTGGCGTTCAGTCAAGTAGACTATGTAGCAGTGTTAAGATCAAAAAAGACTATCAATAAGGCTTGTAATGCATGTGAATTACTTGGAACAAAGCTCAAAAAGATTTGCACAGCTTCATTATAGAAAAGTGGAGTAAAAATAATTTGATATATTGAGCCTTGCACAAAAGATAAATGCACGTGATGTTTGTTTTTACACAACAATGTCTTTCATTATAGGTCCGGATTACAGGGGAGACAAGGACAAACTTAGGGTGATGGACCAAGCTAAATGTGCTATACATCTTGTGCTAGCCCAGAGCAAGTAGTTACACTTTTAGTGATGTGACTGTGTCAAGTGTTACTTGAACTTCCTGGACCCTCCCGGAGGGGTCTAGATGTTCTCCCGGAGGACTTGCTCGTCTCTGTATAATGACTCTACAATATGCATTGTGTGTAATTGCAGACTCAACTCCATGATTCTAAGCGTAAAACTTATGGAGGTGCTCGATGTTCCAAGGATTAGGAAGTGGGGTCCCATCCTCTGTTGCCAAGCGAACGCATCCTGGTCAGGATACTTTAATGACTCCGAAGGGACCCTCCCAGTTGGGGGAACGTTTGTTCATCCCTTCACGAGTTAGTATCTTTGAAAGTGCATTTAGGCATCTCCGTGGGTTTTGGATGATTGATGACGACAATTAAGAGGCTAATGAGCTTAGTTGATCTTAAGCATAGAAACAAGGATTGAAATAAGATGAAAACCCCCAAAAAGGAAAAGGAGAAAATGGGCATCAAAGACTCAAACGTAGAAATTAGGGTTTCTATGGTATTGAGCTTAGGTGAGCCGTATCATGTGAGATGGTGGTTGTATCATGTGCATTGAGATCATACCAAGGGGCTCAAAGTGGTGGTTTAGAGAAAAAGAAAGTGAGAAGCCTAAAATGAGAAAACCCTAGGAGGTCGGACTAGTACGGGCCTCAGGGCCGGACTAGTCCGACCATGGCAGACAAGTCCGTTTTAAGACGGACCAAACATCTCTGGGGTGTATCTGAGTGATTTTGATGCTAAGTCCGAGAAGTCCGGACTTATCCGTTTTTGGACGGACCAAAGCTCTATGGAGTAGTTCGAACTTGTCCGTTTGGGTACGGACTTGTCCGTTAAAGGCTTAGTGAAATTAAACGAGAGAAACCCTAGGGGGCTGGACTAGTCCACCCCTGTGGTCGGACTAGTTCGGGCCAACCCAGAAAAGTCCGTTTTGGAACGGACCAAGTGGTTATGTTCCACTTCGAACTAGTCTGATGTTGACCGGACTAGTTCGTTGTCTAGTGACCATTTGAATTTGGAAATTTGGCGGGTAGCGTGACGGTCATTGCTCAGTCTGGCAGTTGTCGGGAACTGATCAGGGGTCAGTGGTCCCATAGGGCCGGACTAGTCCGGGGTCTGAGGCCGGACTAGTCCGCCCCCTCGCTGATGTAAGCAAAAGGGGCTCGGGACCCCTATAAAAAAAGGACCCCCCCCCCCCCCCCCAGACTCATTTGAAAAAGTCTGGAACCCTAGCGCCGCCACAAGCATCCTAGAGCCTTCCAAAGCATTTTACTCGTCCTACTAACCCTCTAAGAGCAAATCTTGAAGAGATTAGGGTTTAGGGAGGAGAGTAAAGGAAGATCATCGCGCTTTGGCTCTCGGTTCGATCTCTTACACATTGTGTTGTGTTGTGTGGCTTGTGTGAGTTGAGCTTCGTGTGCTCCTCTTGTATTGATTTTTGGGAGCCTCAAGTTGTGAGCAGCCCCATCAAATTTGGTGATTACCCATTGATATAGTGGAAACCAAGCCGGCCATCGTGGTGGCTTGGTGAGAGAAGGGTCAAGTGAGACCCGATCCTTGTGTGGACTTCTCAACATGGAGGTAGGCTTCTTCGTGGAGCTGAACCACAAGATAAATCTCGTTTCACTTGTCTTTCACTTTTTGTGATCACTAGTATTGCGATTAGGGTTCCGTTTGCTCCTATTGAATTACACTTTGATCATAATTGTGAACTTGCAATCTAAGTGTTTAAACTTCACAATCTGAGCTTCACAAGTTTACTACACATTGCTCATATCTTTTGTGAACTTTAATTCCGCAAATAACTTGTAGAAACCAAGTTTTAGGGTTTCCACCCTGTGCTGGGTGGACTAGTCCGACCCTGTGCACACTAGTCCGGCCACAGGAATTTAATCTTGTTTGATTAAGTGATTTCAGGTATTATTGCCTATTCACCCCCCTTTAGGCGACTTTCAATCGGTATAAGAGCAGGCTTCTCCCCAAGAGTCTAACAACTCGGAGAAGTAATGGCCGGAAGGAGTGACAACGAAGTTCCGGTGGTTGTCGATGAGACTAAGACAAAGAACGTCGATGTTCTTCAAGATGATCTAAATGACGACAAAGAAGTTCGGATGCTCAAAGCAAGGCTTCGTGAGAAGCTCAACGTGTCAAAGAAGGAGATCAAGCCAATTGCTCCGGTCAACATCGACAACGGGAGTAGTTCACAAGACTACTCCCGGTATCCTTACAACTATGAGCAACTTACCGCTAGCAACCACTATTTGTCTATTCCAATTGGCAAACCTCCTCAATTTGACGGAAATGATTATTCTATGTGGAAGCATAATATGAAGATGCACTTCATTTCCTTAAACCCTAGCTTGTGGCAAATTGTGATGATAGGTGTTCATCTTCCAAAGAATTAGGAAGACATCACTCCGGAGCAAGCCGTACTCCTACATCGCAATGATCAAGCTGTTGGAGTGATTACCTCCTCATTGACCCGTGAGGAGTTCAACCGCATTGAAGGTTTGGAGGTTGCCAAGGAGATTTGGGATATCCTCAAGACGGCGCACGAAGGCAACCGCGTCATTAGGGAGGCCAAGATTGAGATGATCGAAGGAGAGCTTGGAAGATTCACCATCATGGAGGGTGAATCTCCTCAAGATATGTATGACCGCCTCAAGACTCTTATCAACAAGAGTCGGTCATATGGAAGCACCTGGTGGACCGACCACGAAGTGGTAAAGAGGATGATTCGAGCATTTATGCCTCGAAATGTCACTCTTTGCTCACTAATTCGTGAAAGTTTGAGCTTCCACAAAATGTCTCCCGAAGAAGTGCTAGGGAGAATCATCAACCATGAGATGATGGAGCAAGAAGCGATGTTCTACAATGATCTACAAAAGCTTTCCTCCTCCAAGAAAAGGGATGTTGCATTTAAAGCAATGTCCTCAAGATCACAAGAAAAGGAAGAAAGTGATGAAGAGAGTCCCGACACCGATGAGGAAGAAGCTCTCTTCATCAAGAACTTTAAGAGGATGTTTATAAGAAGGAGGGGGAGCAACTAAAATTAAAGGAGAAGCAAAGACAAGCCCAATACAAGATCAAAAAGGGCTTGCTACAATTGTAAAGAATATGACCACTTCATTGTGGATTGTCCACATGAAGAAAACAAGAAGAAGAAGGAGGGCAAGTCCAAAGAGAAGAAGTACTTCAAGAAGAAGAAGCAATCCGGACATGCCCACCTTGGGAAGAAGTGGGATTCAAATGAGGAATCCTCCTCCGATGAAGATGAGAAAGTAGCAACTATTGCTATGAAGAAGACAACAACGGAGAACAAGCTCTTCCCCAACTTGGAAATATCAATACCGACATGTCTCATGGCCAAGGAGGGAAGAAAGAAGGTTAAATCTAAATCCTCCTCTTCAATTTCTTCTCATGATGACTTTGATAGTAGTAGTGAAAATGAACACATGCTTAAAGACATGAGAAAAAGCACCTTGAAGAGATTGAGATTGTTAACCGAAGAGATATTTGAGAAGGAAGAACTCATCAACCGTCAAGAGGACATGCTCATCCAACAAAAGTAGAGAAGTCAAGAGGTTGAGGAGCTCTTGGAGCTTGAAAGAGAAAGAAGCAAGACACTTGAGCGTGAAATCGCTTTGAGCAAGGAGACTTGCTCAAACCTTGAGAACACTACAATTGTGCTCAAGGATGAAATTGTTAGTTTGACACAAGCTAACAAGATCCTTGAGATGCAAGTGAAGTCTCTCAAGGTCAATGCACCTTCTTCCTCTACAAGCTCACCTTACACAAATATTAAATCCGAAGCATCTCAACCTTGTAAATGCTCAAACTTAATCATAAAGCTTAAAGATGAGCTAAAGTTGGCACAAACCAATCAAGCACCCAAGGGTGGCATCTTTGACAAGGAGAAGGTGGCATATGCACGTAGTGCATATACCAACACAAGACATCCCCTTGTCAAGGATGGTCTTGGTTATTCTAGGGGGATGAGGCAAAATGCCAAAACTTCCAAGAATGGCAAAGACTTGATTGTTTTTGTCAAAGGAGGCTCATACAACAATAAAGGAAAGAACATTGCCACTACACCTAAGATGCCTAAGAAAGAACCACATCCATTGTTCCATGATTTTGATGCTTCATATGTTTTATTGAGGAACAAGTTTGGAAAGGTATATGCTAGGTATGTTGGGCCACACCGCATAAGTCCCAAACCTTGTGTGTGAGTGCCCAAATGCCTCTTGACTAACATCAAAGGACCCAACACCACTTGGGTACCTAAAGCCAAGGCTTAAACCTTTCTTGTAGGCATACTCCTCCGGTGGAACCAAGTGAGTTCTTGATAGTGGATGCACAAATCATATGACTGGAGAGAGGAAGATGTTTGTGGAGTATGAGCTAAATGAAGATCCAAGTGAAGGAATCTATTTTGGGGACAATAGCCAAGGAAAAATCCTTGGCACCAGTAAAATTGCTATATCCCCTAATCATACTCTTTCAAATATTTTGCATATTGATTCTCTTGATTATAACCTCTTGTCCATATCACAACTATGTGACAAAGGTTATAATTGTTTATTCACTAATGAGGGTGTGACCGTCACAAGGAGAAGCAAGGGCTCAATTGCCTTTAAGGGTGTACTCAAGGGAAAGCTCTATCTTGTGGATTTCTCCGCGGATAAAGACCAACTTGATACATGCTTAATTGCAAAAACTAACATGGGGTGGCTTTGGCATAGAAGGCTAGCCCATGTTGGGATGAGTAATTTGCAAAAACTCCTTAAGGGCAAGCACATCCGTGGTTTAAAGAATGTTGTGTTTGAAAAGAATTGGCCATGTAGCGCATGCCAAGCCTGAAAGCAAGTTGGAGCACCACATCCATCCAAGAACATTATGACAACATCAAGACGATTAGAGCTTCTACACATGGATCTCTTCGGTCCAATCGCCTACATTAGTATTGGCGGTAACAAATATGGTCTTATTATTGTTGATGACTTTTCACATTTCACTTGGGTATTATTTTTGCATGACAAGAGCGAGACTCAAGGTGTTCTCAAGAGATACTTGAAGATAGCTCAAAATGAGTTCTCTTTGAGTATCAAGACTATAAGGAGTGATAATGGCACGGAATTCAAGAATACTCAAGTTGAAGAATTTTTGGATGAAGAAGACATCAAGCATGAGTTCTCGGCTCCCTACTCCCCTCAACAAAATGGGGTGGCCGAGAGGAAGAATAGGACTCTAATTGAGATGTCAAGAACCATGTTTGATGAGTATAAGACGTTGGACCGGTTTTAGGCGGAAGCGGGCAACACCACTTGCCATGTCATAAGCCGGTTGTATCTTCACCGAATACTCAAGAAGACGTCATATGAGCTCCTAACCAGTAACAAACCCAACATCTCTTACTTTCGCGTATTTGGGAGCAAATGCTACATTCTTAACAAGAAACCTAGGACTTCGAAGTTTGCTTCTAAGTACGATGAGGGTTTCTTGCTTGGCTATGACTCAAACACTTACGCCTATCGTGTCTCTAAAAAATCCTCCAGAATTGTTGAAGTAGCACACGACGTAGTGCTTGATGAGACTAATGGCTCCCAAGTGGAGCAAGTTGATCGTCATGTGCTAGATCAAGAAGAAGCTCCACAAGTGGTGATAGGAAAAATGGCACTTGGAGATATACGACCACAAGAACAACCTCAAGATGCAAGTGACCATCCTACATATCAAGCAAGCTCTTCCTCAAATAATCAAGATCAAGTTCCCCAAGATGCGCTCCAAGAAGATGAAAATGGAGGCATCAATCAAGGGGGAGACGATGAGGATGAGGAAGACCAAGATGATGAATCAAGACCTCAAGCGCCACACCCAAGAGTTCATCAAAGCGTCCAACGGGACCATCCCATTGACAATATACTTGGAGACATTTCCAAGGGGTAATTACTCAATCTTGTGTTGCAAACTTTTGTGAACATTACTCTTTTGTTTCTTCCTTGGAGCCCCACAAGGTTGAAGAAGCACTATGAGATCCGGATTGGGTGATGGCCATTCAAGAAGAGCTCAACAACTTCGAGAGAAATCAAGTATGGTAGCTTGTGAAGAGGCCCAATGCGAATGTTGTAGGCACCAAATGGGTGTTCCGCAACAAGCAAGATGAACACGAGGTGGTGACAAGGAACAAGGCACGACTTGTGGCCAAAGGGTATTCACAAGTCGAAGGTTTGGATTTCGAAGAAACCTTTGCTCTCGTAGCTAGGCTTGAATCAATTCGTATATTGCTTGCCTTTGCTACTCACCATGATTTTAAGCTATATCAAATGGACGTTAAGAGCGCATTCCTTAATGGTCCAATCAAGGAAGAGGTGTATGTGGAGAAACCCCCCGATTTGAAGATGAAGAATTCCCAAACCATGTGTACAAATTGCGTAAGGCTCTTTATGGACTCAAACAAGCTCCTATAGCTTGGTATGAGTGCCTTAGAGACTTTCTAACTCAAAATGGGTTCAAAATTGGGAAGGCAGACTATACTCTATTCACCAAGCATTTCAATGATGATTTGTTTGTTTGCCAAATATATGTCGATGACATTATATTTGGTTCTACTAACAAAGCTTTTTGTGACGAGTTTTCCAAGATAATGACGAAAAGATTTGAGATGTCCATGATGGGGGAGCTGAAGTTCTTTCTAGGTTTTCAAGTGAAGCAACTCAAAGAAGACACGTTCATTAGTCAAACCAAGTACACACAAGATATACTCAAGAAGTTTGACATGGACAAGGCCAAACCCATCAAGACCCCTATGGCAACCAATGGGCATCTCGATCTCAATGAAGATGGTCCAAGTGTGGACCAAAAGGTATATCGTTCCATGATAGGCTCATTGCTATACTTATGTGCATCTAGGCCTGATATCATGCTTAGTGTGTGTATGTGATGCCCGGTTCCGAAAATAAACCAAGCTAACACATATGTGTGCCCAGGATGTTCATCACACATACACGAGTGCAATCAAAAAGAGTATACAGAAAATTACCACAGAACAAGATTAATTAACCAAATTTTATTACACAAACTAGATTATCCTCGAATACAAGCTCTAATGAATATTAATGACAAGTTCAACTAATGCAGCGGAAATAAACTAATTAAGCAACTAAGCAAACTAAGCAAAAGGGATAGCGCAGCTCCATGCAACACCACAGGCAAAGCTGACGGTAGACACGGGCTAGAACTCTGCATTATCACCATTAAACTCCCAATCCTGACCTGCAACTATTGGGGGGGGGATTGCAAGAGTGAGTACATGTCGTACTCAGCAAGTGTGGAAAGTATGACATGTGGCTGATTCAAATGACGACAATAATAATGGCTAAGTGCTGAAAAGTACATAAAAACATTTGAAAAGCAATATATTACATGTATGTGAAATAAACCCATTATAATCATAAATAATACCATAATACCAGTCCACAGTTCACCATCCTCATCCATAATTCCAGATTTCACAATTGCCAATAACCATATTCAATACCAAAAATAAATCCATAACCATCCATAACCATTACCAAACCATAACCATCCCAATTACCAATTTCCCTCTAATCATGTAGGTCATCCAGGCGCTCATAACCGGGAGCACGGCTATTATGATAGTTTATTTAGACTCTGCAGAGTTTGTACCTCTTTACCCACGTGTTTGTGATTTCATCACCCGTCGGCGACTAAAAAACCTCCCTTATGCCAATTACACTTCCTTTGGTGTATGGCCAAGAGATCACAAAATAGCCTTTACAAAGGGATTACTAGCCTATTCAGACCCCACTGAGGTTTCAACGGTGGCGATGCCTCCAACTGAGCACATCTTCAACCAAGGGCCCCCTCTTGAGCCATTCGGATCTCAGGGTAGTCCCACCAATCATCAACAAACCCAATCCGACTACCCCTTCCCCGAGCATCCACAATGGTCCAAACAGCACTAGCAAAGCCCTAATTAATCAGCTACGCCGCACCCATACTTGGCCTCGTGGTGGCACTGTAGTCCTGGCTTATTCTCGCATGAGCCGGACCTTAGATCTAAAGCAAGCAAACCACCATAACATCCAACCCATCCACATACCAGGCTTGCTTAGATCACCCATTACCACCGTATCGACCAGTTCACATTAACAAGAATATCATTAATACATAATTAAATGTGTAGTATAGTTTTCCATCCCAATTAATTAAGCGAAGCAAAAAGGTAAAAACCCTTCCCGACTCTCTACCGTAAATTCCAGGTGACAAGGGTGGTCAACAAAACTAGTAAACTTCCTATCATAGGATTCCCGTCAAATTGACACAAGCATGCAGTTTTGCAAACAAAACATTTATTTTAAAACAGGATCAATATGCTTCAAGGACACTTGCCTTGCTCTTGCTGTTGATTAGGGTCAAAGCCTTCAAACTCCTGGTGTTGTAGATCCTCCGCGGCACTTTCTAGCGCAAATCCGTCTAATCCACACAATAAACATACAAGACAAGAAACACAATCAAAGAGTGCACAAATATTACTCAATATGACATGTCATGCATGATTAATGCAAATGCAAGGTAGAACTTGTTACTAGATTGCTTTTAATGATCTCTAACTAGTTCTAATAGCTTTTAACAAGTTTATACAGGTTTGGAGTTGATTAGATCAAATTTTAGAATTAATTCAACACAATTTAACCAGAAAGATCGGACTAGTCCGCTAGGGACCGGACAAGTCCGCACTCCGCGAGATCAGCAGATTAGGGTTTTCTAGATCGACGTAAATTCGGAGATTAGGGGTTGAATTCACGTAAGGAAAAGAGAATAGGAGTTATACCAGGTGTTTAGAACTCCAATGAATGAAGAAACTTGGAGGTAGCACTTGGATCTTGATGATCTAGGGTTGGTGATGAACTTGGAGATGAATTAGTGGTGAAGGACGAAACTTGGTGGAGATCTTGATCCTCCTTCGTTTCCTCCTCTTCTTCCTCTTGCTTGGGATCTTCTCCTCCCTCCTTGATGGTGGCTCCCCACAAACTAGGGTTTGGGTGGGTGGAAAAGTGGCAAATAGATGTCAAACCAAGGGGTGGGGCTGTTTATACAGAGGTGGAGGCTAGGGTTAGATGGATTTCGAGTTTTGGGATGAGTAGAGGCCGGTTTAGAGTCCCACATGGGCTCCAAAAGAGTTAGGCACGACGTACCTAGGCCCACTTAACGTGAAACCCAAGAAACAAGTCGTAAAACAAAAGATCAACTTGGAGTCGCGAAATATCGGACAAGTCCGGACAGGATCGGACTAGTCCGAAGTCGTCCAGAGAGAAAATCGGACAAGTCTGGCCAAAAATCGGACAAGTCCGAATTTGAACAGAGAGGAAAACAGACAAGTCCGCTGGAACACCGGACTAGTCCGGAAAAGTCCAGGGACTTAGCAAATTTCCAAGGATTCATGGAATATCGGACTAGTCCGCACAAAATCGGACAAGTCCGAAAGTTTCCAGGGGCAGAATCGGACAAGTCCGTTTTTAGTCAGAGAGAAATCGGACTAGTCCTCAGCAAAACCAGACTAGTCCGCACTCTCCTACATTTTTAAGTGCAGTTTTGCTCCAAATCAATTTTAAACTTGTTCCTCTTGATGTTGGTTAATGTTAAACATGTGTATGAGTGTATGTAGGGCATGATGCATGAAAATGAGGGTGTTACAAACCTACCCCCCTTAAAATGAATCTCGCCCTCGAGATTCGATGCGGAAGAGAAGAGATAGAGAAATTCCTTCTTGAGATCATCCCCCAATTCCCACGTCGCTTCTTTTTCGGTGTGGTGCTTCCATTGAACTTTACACCATCTAATGACCTTGTTCCTTGTGACCCTCTCCTTAGTTTCAGAGATTTTGACTGGTTGCTCGGCATAAGTCAAATCTTCCTCTAGTTCCAATTCTTCCATTGGCACTTGTTCTTCCGGTACTCTCGAACACTTCTTGAGCTGGGAAACATGAAAGACATCATGTACATCCGAAAGATGAGCTGGCATCTCCAACTTATACGCTATTTCTCCTCTTTTGTCCAAAATCTTGAATGGTCCAATATAGCGAGGTGCGAGCTTACCCCTTATGTTAAACCTCTTATGACCTCTCATTGGTGACACCTTGAGGTAAACAAAATCTCCTATTTCAAAGGCTAATTTCCTTCTCCTATTGTCCGCATAGCCTTTCTTCCTTGATTGGGCAGCCCTCAAGTTTTCAAGAATTATTTGGACTTGCTTTTCGGCTTCTTGCAACACATCCGGACCAAATACTTGAGTTTCCCCTGCTTCATTCCAGAATAAAGGTGTCCTACACTTCCTCCCATAAAGCGCTTCATATGGTGACATTTTCAAGCTTGTGTGGTAACTATTGTTGTATGAAAATTCCGCGTATGGCAAGCTTTTGTCCCAACTTTTCCCATGCCTTAAAGCACAAGCTCTTAACATGTCCTCCAAAATCTGATTGGTCCTCTCGGTTTTTCCATCCGTTTGAGGATGATATGTTGAACTAAAATTCAACCTCGTTCCCAAAGCTTCATGCAACTTTTGCAAAAACCTGGAAGTAAATTGAGAACCTCTATCCGAGACTATCTTCTTCGGTACTCTATGTCGGCACACAATATGCTCCATATACAATTCTGCTAGCTTTGCGGTGGTATATGTGGTCTTGACAGGAATGAAGTGAGCTGATTTTGTCAACCGATCTACAATGACCCATATTGAATCATAGCCATATCGGGTTCGCGGTAATCCAACTATAAAGTCCATACCAATCTCTTCCCACTTCCACTCTGGAATCTTCAATGGCTGCAATAACCCTGCTGGCCTTTGATGTTCCGCCTTGACTCGTTGGCACACGTCACACAATGCAACATATTCGGCTATGTCCTTCTTCATGCTATCCCACCAATAGCAAGTCTTCAAGTCTTTGTACATCTTCGTACAACTTGGGTGAATCGAGTAAGGCGAGTCATGTGCCTCCTTTAATATTGTCTCCCGAATATGCTTTACATTAGGCACAACGATCCTCTTTCCAAGCCATAAGGTACCATGTTCATCCTCTCCTTGATTTCCTTGATCTCCTCATCTGTGGTTTGTGCCTCTCAAATTTCTTGCTCCAAGGTTGGGTTTAACTCCATCATCTCCGTCTCATTTGCAAATCCGAGGTTCAACCGTTCAAACTCCTTACATAACTCGAATGGTAACTCTCGAACCGTGAGTTGATGACTTACTCCTTTTCTACTCAAAGCATCGGCCACTACATTGGCCTTTCCCGGATGATAGTTGATCCCCAAATCATAATCTTTGATGAGCTCCAACCATCTTTGTTGCCTCAAGTTCAGATCCGTTTGTGTGAAAATATACTTCAAACTCTTATGATCCGTATAAATTTCACACCTATGTCCAAGAATATAGTGTCTCCAAATCTTCAATGCATGTACCACGGCCGCGAGTTCCAAATCGTGCGTGGGGTAATTCTGCTCATGTTTCTTCAACTGTCTTGATGCATAGGCGACCACTTGACCTTCTTGCGTCAATACACAACCAAGTCCTTGTCTTGATGCATCACAATAGATGTCGAAACTCTTGCTTACATCCGGCAATACCAAAACTGGGTTGTTGTTAACCTTTTCTTCAACTCCTCAAAACTATTCTGACAAGCTTGAGTCCATCGGAATGCCTTCCCCTTCATTAGCGATTCCGTCATAGGCTTGGCTATTTTGGAGAAGTCTTTGATGAATCGACAGTAATATCCAGCCATTCCAAGAAAACTCCTTATTTCCTTGACATTTTGCGGCGGCTCCCACTTCAACACGTCTCTCACTTTTCCGGGGTCAACCGATACTCCTCCTCCTGAGATTATATGACCCAAAAATGGCACCTCTTTCAACCAAAACTGGCACTTGTTGAACTTGGCATACAATTGGTGTTCCCTCAATTTCTGCAGCGTAAGCCTCAAGTGTTCCTCATGTTCCTTCTCATCCTTCGAGTAGATCATAATATCATCAATAAACACCACAACGAACTTATCCAAGTACTCCATGAAGACCTTATTCATGAGGTACATAAAGTAGGCAGGAGCATTTGTCAATCCAAAAGACATCACGGTGTACTCATAAGATCCATACCGTGTTCTAAAAGCTGTTTTGGGTATGTCCGATGGTCTGATCTTCATTTGAAAGTATCCCGACCTCAAATCAATCTTGGAAAACACACAGGTGCCTTTCATCTGATCAAACAGATCCTCTATACGGGGCAAGGTGTACTTGTTCTTGATGGTCACCTCGTTGAGAGCTCGGTAATCCACGCACATCCTTTGGGATCCATCCTTCTTGTCCACAAACAGCACAGGCGCTCCCCATGGTGAAGAACTAGGGCGAATAAAACCCTTCTCTAATTGCTCTTGAATTTGCTTCTTGAGCTCCGCTAATTCCATAGGAGGCATCCTATACGGCCTCTTAGCTATAGGTGCAGTTCCAGGTAATAAATCAATAACAAACTCAATGTCTTGATCAGGTGGCATACCTGGCAACTCATCTGGAAACACATCCAAAAATTCACACACTACCGGAATCTCCTCAATTGCGGCACCGTCCATATGATTCAGCTCCAATTGCTTCGGTGCGGTTTGAGATGCTTCAAATTCTACGGTGATCCCTTCCTCATTAGTCAACTTCACCGTCTTTGTGGCACACTCAATAACTCCATTGTGCTTCCTTAACCAGTCCATACCAAGTATAATGTCCAATCCTTGAGAATCCAAAACTATAAGGTTGGCGGAGAAGTCTACCCCCCTTATTCTAAGGCTTACTTTTGGACATACTATATTTGTCCTCATCTCTCCTCCAGGAGACTTAACCAACAGAGTAAACTTCATATGAGAGATAGGCAAACTATACTTGGCAACATACTTCGATGCAATGAATGAATGCGATGCTCCAGAATCAAATAACATAGTCGCGGGGTTGGAGTTGGCGAGAAACATACCAATGACCACATCATCCGCTTGTTGAGCATCCTCCGTAGAGACATGGTTCATGTTGCCACGAGCAAAATTCTGCTGTCCACGGCTTCCTTATGGTTGTCCTCCATTAGGTCTCGGGTTTTGCCTCGGTGCATTGCTTCCTTGACCAAGGCCCGACTTAGGACATTAATGCGCAAAGTGTCCAGCTTCTCCACAAGTATAACACTTCTTAACCCCACCAGAATTGTTGGGACGAGCTTGGTTTTGAGCATTTGCAGCAGGAAAATTAGCACGAGGCTCATAAGGCATTGGAGGCCTAGGTGCTTGCATAACAGGCGCTGCTGCACAAACTGAGTTGGGTGCGGTGCATAACTAGGGCGCTGAGCAGGAATAGAGGAGCTATAATGAGGCGCATTGGGTGGTGCAAGGCAAGGGCGCACATTACTTCCTTGTTGTTGTCCTTGATATGGCGCCTTCCTCTTGATTTCTTGCTCCATCTCACGGATCTTGTTCTCAACCACAATTGCTTTGTCCACAAGTTTCTGAAAATTGGCATAATCGCAATTGAGTAGTTGCACTTGGATCTCATTGTTCAAGCCCCTCATGAACAAGTATTGCTTCCGGCTGTCCCAACTAACATTCTCAGGCGCATACCTTGAGAGTTGAGTGAATTTATTGAGATATTCACTCACGCTTGATCTTCCTTGCCTTAAATTCTCAAATTCTTGCCTCTTCAAGATCATAACTCCCTCGGGCACATAATGAGAACGAAAATTCTCCTTGAATTCGGCCCAAGTGATTCTTTCTTGGTTCTCATGAGCATTGCAATAAGCATCCCACCAATTCGCAGCTGCTCCAACTAGTTGATGAGAAGCAAATAGCACCTTCTCCCGGTCACTACATTGGACAATAGCTAGCTTCTTCTCCACGGACTTGAGCCAATAATCCGCATCCATAGGGTCAGCAGCTTGAGCAAAGGTCAGCGGCCTAGTCCTCATAAACTCTCCCAACTGGTTATGAGGAGGCGGGGGTGGCGGTGGAGGCATGTGGGGATGATTGTTGATATTGCCAGCCTGCAGCTGTCCCATAGTCTGTATCATGGTTTGCATGAGCTGGTTTTGCATGGCCAATAGCTGCTCGATGTTGATAGCTCCCTGAGTAGATCCTTGTCCAATGTTGTTCTGAGGTACTCCATTGTTCTCCTCTTCATCATTGCTATCCCTCTGGTTGCGAGTCCTCACCATCTGAAGAAAAGCAGTAGGTAAGAATTATAAAACGTCCCCAACTATATGCATCAAGGGATATGAAACTAAACAACTAGCTACACTAGCCTAGGTGGACATGGCAATGCTAAGGCATCCCAAAATCCTCTATTAAGCACACAAGCAAACAATATATATAGCAAACAGCACTCCAAGCAAAAACACATCGATTCCTGAGTGCTCCTATGTGCTCTAAAGTGTCCATTCTATCTGGGCTGCATCCTACGGTCAACCTGGCTCTGATACCAATCTGTGACGCCCGGTTCCGGAAATGAACCAAGCTAATGCATATGTGTGCCCAGGATGTTCATCACACATACACGAGTGCAATCACAAAAGAGTATACAGAAAATTACCACAGAACAAGATTAATTAACCAAATTTTATTACACAAACCAGATTATCCTCGAATACAAGCTCTAATGAATATTAATGACAAGTTCAACTAATGCAACGGAAATAAACTAATTAAGCAACTAAGCAAACTAAGCAAAAGGGATAGTGCAGCTCCATGCAACACTACAGGCAAAGCTGACGGTAGACACGGCCTAGAACTCCGCATTATCACCATTAAACTCCCAATCCTGACATGCAAATGTTGGGGGGGGGGGGATTGCAAGAGTGAGTACATATCGTACTCAGCAAGTGTGGAAAGTATGACATGTGGCTGATTCAAATGACGACAATAATAATGGCTAAGTGCTGAAAAGTACATAAAAACATTTGAAAAGCAATATATTACATGTATGTGAAATAAACCCATTATAATCATAAATAATACCATAATACCAGTCCACAGTTCACCATCCTCATCCATAATTCCAGATTTCACCATTGCCAATAACCATATTCAATACCAAAAATAAATCCATAACCATCCATAACCATTACCAAACCATAACCATCCCAATTACCAATTTCCCTCTAATCATGTAGGTCATCCAGGCGCTCATAACCGGGAGCACGGCTATCATGATAGTTTATTTAGACTCTGCAGAGTTTGTACCTCTTTACCCACGTGTTTGTGATTTCATCACCCGTCGGCGACTAAAGAACCTCCCTTATGCCAATTACACTTCCTTTGGTGTATGGCCAAGAGATCACAAAATAGCCTTTACAAAGGGATTACTAGCCTATTCAGACCCCACTGAGGTTTCACCGGTGGCGATGCCTCCAACTGAGCACATCTTCAACCAAGAGCCCCCTCTTGAGCCATTCGGATCCCAGGGTAGTCCCACCAATCATCAACAAACCCAATCCGACTACCCCTTCCCCGAGCATCCACAATGGTCCAAACAGCACTAGCAAAGCCCTAATTAATCAGCTACGCCGCACCCATACTTGGCCTCATGGTGGCACTGTAGTCCTGGCTTATTCTCGCATGAGCCGGACCTTAGATCTAAAGCAAGCAAACCACCATAACATCCAACCCATCCACATACCAGGCTTGCTTAGATCACCCATTACCATACCGTATCGACCAGTTCACATTAACAAGAATATCATTAATACATAATTAAATGTGTAGTGTTGTTTTCCATCCCAATTAATTAAGCGAAGCAAAAAGGTAAAAACCCTTCCCGACTCTCTACTGTAAATTCCAGGTGACAAGGGTGGTCAACAAAACTAGTAAACTTCCTATCATAGGATTCCTGTCAAATTGACACAAGCATGCAGTTTTGCAAACAAAACATTTATTTTAAAACAGGATCAATATGCTTCAAGGACACTTGCCTTGCTCTTGCTGTTGATTAGGGTCAAAGCCTTCAAACTCCTGGTGCTGTAGATCATCCGCGGCACTTTCTAGCGCAAATCCGTCTAATCCACACAATAAACATACAAGACAAGAAACACAATCAAAGAGTGCACAAATATTACTCAATATGACATGTCATGCATGATTAATGCAAATGCAAGGTAGAACTTGTTACTAGATTGCTTTTAATGATCTCTAACTAGTTCTAATAGCTTTTAACAAGTTTATACAGGTTTGGAGTTGATTAGATCAAATTTTAGAATTAATTCAACACAATTTAACCAGAAAGATCGGACTAGTCCGCTAGGGACCGGACAAGTCCGCACTCCGCGAGATCGGCAGATTAGGGTTTTCTAGATCGACGTAAATTCGGAGATTAGGGGTTGGATTCACGTAAGGAAAAGAGAATAGGAGTTATACCAGGTGTTTAGAACTCCAATGAATCAAGAAACTTGGAGGTAGCACTTGGATCTTGATGATCTAGGGTTGGTGATGAACTTGGAGATGAATTGGTGGTGAAGGACGAAACTTGGTGGAGATCTTGATCCTCCTTCGTTTCCTCCTCTTCTTCCTCTTGCTTGGGATCTTCTCCTCCCTCCTTGATGGTGGCTCTCCACGAACTAGGGTTTGGGTGGGTGGAAAAGTGGCAAATAGATGTCAAACCAAGGGGTGGGGCTGTTTATATAGAGGTGGAGGCTAGGGTTAGATGGATTTCGAGTTTTGGGATGAGTAGAGGTCGGTTTAGAGTCCCACATGGGCTCCAAAAGAGTTAGGCACGACGTACCTAGGCCCACTTAACGTGAAACCCAAGAAACAAGTCGTAAAACAAAAGATCAACTCGGAGTCGCGAAATATCGGACAAGTCCGGACAGGACCGGACTAGTCTGAAGTCGTCCAGAGAGAAAATTGGACAAGTTTGGCCAAAAATCGGACAAGTCCGAATTTGAACAGAGAGGAAAACGGACAAGTCCGCTGGAACACCGGACTAGTCCGGAAAAGTCCAGGGACTTAGCAAATTTCCAAGGATTCATGGAATATCGGACTAGTCCGCACAAAATCGGACAAGTCCGAAAGTTTCCAGGGGCAGAATCGGACTAGTCCGCAGCAAAAACGGACAAGTCCGTTTTTAGTCAGAGAGAAATCGGACTAGTCCTCAGCAAAACCGGACTAGTCCGCACTTTCCTACATTTTTAAGTGCGGTTTTGCTCCAAATCAATTTTAAACTTGTTCCTCTTGATGTGGGTTAATGTTAAACATGTGTATGAGTGTATGTAGGGCATGATGCATGAAAATGAGGGTGTTATAGTGTATGTGTGCTAGATTTCAAGCCGCTCCTAAGGTGTGTCATTTGACCGCCTATAAGAGAATTCTTAGATATTTGGTTCACACACCAAGCCTAGGACTTTGGTACCCCAAAGGCTCTAAGTTTAATCTAATTGGATATTCCGATGCGGACTATGCGGGGTGCAAAGTTGATATAAAGAGTACATCGGGAACTTGCCAATTCCTTGGTAGATCTCTAGTGTCTTGGTCCTCAAAGAACAAAACTCCATTGCACTTTCCACAGCCGAAGCGGAGTATGTCACCGCCGGAAGTTGTTGTGCACAACTTCTTTGGATGCGACAACCTCTTAGGGACTATGGCATAATCTTGCGCCATATTCCTCTCCTATGTGATAATGAGAGTGTTATCAAAATAGCCCACAATCCAGTTGAACACTCAAGGGCCAAGCACATCGATATTCGCCACCATTTCTTAAGAGATCACTCCATCAAAGGAGATATTGTAATTTCCCATGTGAGAACTGATAAACAATTGGTCAACATATTTACCAAGCCACTAGATGAGAAAAGATTTTGTGAACTTAGGAGTGAGCTAAATATCCTAGATTCTCAAAATGTGGCTTAAGTCCTGCACATCTGATTGTTATATTCAAAATTCACACATGCTTGCGAAAAACTCATCCTCCTCAAATTTTCCACAAATAATTTTAAAATTATTAAATCCTTGTGAATCATGGTCATAGTTTGATTGTTGATTGCTTGTTGACCATATTTGCAAATATCTTTTGTGAAATGTAGTCCAAAAAGATCAAATCTCCACTTAAAACTCAATATATAGGAGTTTTAGGTCTTAGGACCGGACTAGTCCGCTCCTGTGGACCGGACTAGCCGGGTGGCTTAGGTTGTCCGGACCCAGTCCGGAGGCTGGACAAGTCCAAGTCTTTGATCGGACTAGTTCGACCCTGGGGGACTTAACCTTCCCAGGGAGCCCTCGACCACTCCACTTCCATTCAAACACTCTCTCTCCAAAAACGCTTAGAAACCGTCTCCCAAACGGCGATTTTCGATTCCCTCCACAAAATCTTAATTCCAATCGGTGGATTGAAGCCCTAAGGTTCTTAGGAACCTTTCCCCAAGCATCGGAGGCCGATTCCTCACTCACATTTCATCAAATCGAAGATTTGAAGAGGTATTCTTGACCTAACTCCAAAATCCTTGAAATTTAATTATTTTGAGTCCATTGATAGAAACTTCTTCACAAATGTTGTTGTACACATCAATGTGATCATGAAGCTCCATTCTTGTGGTAGGATCCGTAGTTTTTGCAAAAGTTTCCCTAGATTAGGATTCTTACTGTGTGAGCCGGACTAGTCCGGCCACAGGGCGGACAAGTCCGACCTAGTGCGGACTAGTCTGACCCTTGGGCGGACAAGTCCGGGTTACACAGTGAAAAACCCTAACCTAGGTTGATCTTGTGAATTCTACCATTTTACCTTAACTTCCTTGACTCATACACATTCCTTTGCTTCTCTTGTCAGTAGCCATGTCAGACAATGAGTATGTTCCACCTTCCGACTCCGAGACCAAAGCAGAGAAGCAAGCTCTCGTTCGCCGGAAGCAAAGAGAGGATCAAGAGATGGCGGCTGCATACTTTGCCTCTCAGAGGGCAAAGAAGAGGTAGCATGAGGAGCACAACTCTGCTGCTGTCGAGGTTTCCCCGAAAAGAAAGAGGCTTGTGACCTTGGGTGAGCAAGCCAAGTCTCAGGGGGTAAGGACCACCAAAGATAAGGGCAAAGCCCCTATTGATGTTGCACCCAAGAAGAGGGTGATTGTGGACAAGAAGGCTGCAAGAAAAGTCAAGAAGGGTGCCCCTCAACCCATTGACCCCTTGAAGATGTCTTCTCCTGCACGGAACCCAAACCGTGCAACTACCTTCGACGACAACATCTTCAAGGGCAAGGGGGTTGAGAAGGCATGCAAGTTGAGGAAGATTAACGTTTATCAGTGTGACAGGAGCACAGTGGATCCCCGGTTCTGGTGTGACTTCCACTGTGACTACTACAAGACGGTCTATATGACCAAGCAGACTCCTGTCACAGATGCTCAGTGGATCGACTGGGACTACATGGCCCAGAAAGATCATCAAGACTTCAATGCAGTGATTGAGGCTGTCGAGAGGCATGGCCTGAAGAAGTTCATGGCCTTCCAGTACGACTGGAATGTGGAAGTCACAACTCAGTTCTATTCCACTCTCTACTTCCACACTGATGGGGATAGGAGGATTACCTAGATGACCCATGGAGAGTAGTACTCCATCACCTATTGGGAGTTTGCTTAGCTGCTTGACTTGGAGGACCAACTGGACAATGAGATCATCATTTCAAATCTGAAGCCAGTTGATCTGGATACTTTGGAGTATATGTATCCAAGTCATGCACAGTATGAGGCCGGGCACATTAGAAACATCAAGCCATTCTATAGTGTGCTCAATCGGGTCCTCAGAAAGACCATTGCCCCGAAGGATGGAGACGTGGGGATAATACAAGGACCATTGAGGCACTTGATGGTGCTAATTGATGGAGATGTCCGCTTCAATGTGGTGGACTACATCTTTGATGACATCTTCAACATCTCTCACACCTCCAACCGATCATGTGAATATGCTCCATACATTATGTACATGATCGAGAAGATCTTCGGGATCACATTCAAGAAAGACATCATTCACCAGAGGCTTCGACCACAACTCCCTCCTTCGGAGCTGGCTGCTCCTAGGAGGAAGAATGTGGATCCTCCTGCTTCTTCCTCTTGCTTCGTGCCATCTCCTCCACCACCTCCGCCTTCGACACAATGCGGGAGTGGCTTCTTCAAATGTTTCAAGGCCCTCTTCTCCTCTTGCCGGAAGATGGAAATTCATCAACATCGCATGGAGCGTCGCAATGAGAAGTATCTCAAAGCGATGTGTGACAAGCTGGACATTCCAATGTCCCCTGCCGAGGAGAGCGATGGTGAGCTCACTTCCTTTCCCGAGTTCACTGCCGAGGAGCTTGCTGAATTTGGAGAAGCTAGGACTTCCACCGCGGCCCTAACCGATGATGATGAGGCACATCTTGACCCGGAGGCCACGGAGAGCGACAGCAAGCCCTAGGGCAGCAACGACGACTCCGACTCTGACGATGAATAGTCCTAAGGGCCCTTCCTCTTCTCTTTTCCTTTTTTGGTGTCTTGATGCCAAAGGGGGAGAGATAGAGATAGCTTGGAGATGATAGCTTGTATGGGAACTTAGATCTAGGGGAGTGATATAGGGAGTGAGATGTAGGGGGAGAGATAAGATAGATAGACTATTTTGTGAGAGTATTGATCTATGTTGGACTTATGTTTTAAACATCATTTAAAGTTGTATTGTAAGATTTGATCTATGTATTCATGTATCTTGCCTAAATTTGTGATGTGTTGCCTCATTTAAACGTCTATTTTGCATAATCATTGTCTTATCACACTTTATGAACACATCACTTAGGCACCCCACCATAACATGTATATGTATGAGAACTCTCTCAATCTCTCTTACTCATGATGCATACATTGAGGGGGAGTCACTCATACAAATACATGTTATGAAAACAAATTATTATCTTTGTTGTTGAAGTCTTAATGTGTTGTCATCAATTCACCAAAAAGGGGGAGACTGAAAGTGCATCTAGGAATCCCCATGGGTTTTAGATGATTGATGACGAAAATTAAGAGGCTAATGAACTTAGTTGATCTTAATCACAGGTACAAGGATTGAAATGAGATGAAAACCCTCAAAAAGGAAAAATGAGAAAACGGGCATCAAAGACTCAAGCGTAGAAATTAGGGTTTCTATGGTATTGAGATTATATAAGTCGTATCATGTGAGAGGGTGGTTGTATCATGTGCATTGAGATCATACCAAGGGGCTCAAAGTGGTGGTTTAGAGAAAAACCTAAGTGAGAAGCCTAAATGGGAAAAACCTTAGGAGGTTGGACTAGTTCACACCTCAGGGCCGGACTAGTCCGGCCATGGCAGACAAGTGCGTTTTAAGACGGACCAAATGTCTCAGGAGTGTATCTGAGTGATTTTGAAGCTAAGTCCAAGAAGTCCAGACTTATACATTTTTGGACGGACCAAAGCTCTCTGGAGTAGTTCGTACTTGTCCGTTTGGGTACGGAGTTGTCCGTTTAAGACTTAGTGAGATTAAACGAGAGAAACCCTAGGGGGCTGGACTAGTCCGCCCCTGTGGTCGGACTAGTCCGGGCCAACCCAGAGAAGTCCGTTTTGGAATGGACCAAGTGGTTCTGTTCCACTTCGGACTAGTCCGGTGTTGATCGGACTAGTCCATTGTCTAGTGGCCATTTGAATTTCGAAATTTGGCGGGTAGCATGACGATCGTTGCTCAGTGTGGCAGTTGTCAGGAACTGACCAGGGGTCAGTGGTCCCATAGGGCCGGACGAGTCCGGGGTCTGAGGCCGGACTAGTCCGCCCCTTTGCTGATGTAAGCAAAAGAGGCTCGGGACCCCTATAAAAAAGGGACCCCTCGGGCTCATTTGAATAAGTCTGGAACCCTAGCGCCGCCACAAGTATCCTAGAGCCTTCCAAAGCCTTCTACTCGTCCTACTAACCCTCTAGGAGCAAATCTTGAAGAGATTAGGGTTTGGGGAGGAGAGTAAAGGAAGATCATTGCGCTTTGGCTCTCGGTTTGATCTCTTGCACATTGTGTTGTGTTGTGTGGCTTGTGTGAGTTGAGCTTCATGTGCTCCTCTTGTATTGATTTATGGGAGCCTAAAGTTGTGAGCAGCCCCATCAAACTTAGTGATTACCCATTGATATAGTGGAAACCAAGCCGACCATCGTGGTGGCTTGGTGAGAGAAGGGTCAAGTGAGACCCGGTCCTTGTGTGGACTTCTCAACGTGGAGGTATGCTTCTTCGTGGAGCTGAACCACGGGATAAATCTTGTTTCACTTGTCTTTCGCTTTTTTTGATCACTAGTATTGCTATTAGGGTTCACTTTGCTCCTATTGACTTACACTTTGATCATAATTGTGAACTTGCAATCTAAGTGTTTAAACTTCACAATCTGAGCTTCACAAGTTTACTACACATTGCTCATATCTTTTGTGAACTTTAATTCCGCAAATAACTTGTAGAAATCAAGTTTTAGGGTTTCCACTCTGTGCTGAGCGGACTAGTCCGTCCCTGTGTAGACTAGTCCGGCCACAGGAATTTATTCTTGTTTGATTAAGTGATTTCAAGTATTATTGCCTATTCATCCCCCTCTAGGCGACTTTCAATCTTACGAAGCACCAGGTAGCCTTCTTCAAGCTGTCGATCACGCACATGCCTTTGATGGTAGCGCTGGAGCGCTTGGTGATAACGTGCATTTCGAACAGCTGCTCAGCACCTTCCCTCGTCAACGAGGTCAAGGTCTTCACGCTGGAGCTGGTCCTGCGTGGCTTCGTCGAAGGTCCGGACCCGGAGGGACCCCAAGGTGATTTCCGGAGGAAGGACCGCTTCAGCTCCGTACACCAAGAAGAATGGAGTCTCCCCGGTTGACCGGTTAGGTGTTGTCCTGTTCGCCCATAATGTGGACAGAAGCTCTTCAATCCAGTTAGATCCATGATTTTTCAAGCGCTCATATGTGCGCGTCTTGAGTCCTTTTAAAATTTCTGCATTTGCTCTCTCGGCTTGGCCATTGCTTGCTGGATGAGCTAATGAAGCGTAGCTAAGTTGAATGTTGAGGTCTTCGCAATATTCTTGGAATGCATCACTTGTAAATTGAGTTCCGTTGTCAGTTATGACTTTGTTTGGAACTCTAAATATGCATATAATAGACTTCAAGAACTTGATTGTTTGTTGATTGTTACCACTGGAGTTGCTTCTGGCCATTTGGTGAACTTGTCGATGGCGACATATAGGAACCTGTAACCTCTGATGGCTTTTGGGAAAGGTCCCAAGATATCCATGCCCCACACATCGAATGGCCATGTAGAAGGTATCATTTGTAGTGATTGAGCCGGTGTGTGAATCTGTTTTGCATGGAACTAACATGCTTCACATTTCTTCACTAGCTCAACCGTATCCTGGAGTTGCTATTGGCACCACGTCGATAGAGATCCCCTTCTACTAACGTGTATCTTTTAGCCAATCTGACAATCCGGTCAGTGGATACACTTTCTTCAGGAAGGATGTTATCTTTCAAGTAGCTCCGGATCTCTGAGATTCATGCATTGGATCTAACTTGAGCTTCTGAGTCTTGTGTGCTGGGTTGCTCGGAGCTTCCGACAACACCTACGACCCTTGGTGAATGCCATGGTAAGAGGGCCACCAGGACCGTCAGCTTCGAGGTGTTGGTCTCGCACCCTTCGCTCAGTTTGGCACGCTGATTTGTTGGTTTTGACAACCTCTGAACGAAGATTCTGTCAGGAGCTGGAGCTTCGGTTGAGGCTTTCGTCGAGAGTTCGTCGGCTTCAGTGTTATGAAGGCGTTGAACATGATGGAGATCCAAGACTTCAAAGTTCTTATGAAGTCTCTGGACTTCAAGGAGATAAGCAGCTAATTGAGAATTGTTGCAGGAACATTCACCTTTCACTTGTTTGATGATGAGTTGTGAATCTCCCTTCACCAGCAACTGTTTTACACCATAAGATAGTGCCACCTTGAGTCCGTAGATGAGGGCTTCATACTCCGCCATATTGTTGGTTGCCTTGAAATCAAGGTGTACCATGTACTTGACCTTCTCTCCAGTTGGAGCTAGGAGAAGGATTCCAGCTCCGGCCCCCTGCTTCTGCACGGAGCCATCGAAGTAGAGGGTCCAGTGAGGCTTAGTGAATACCAGAACTTTGAGCTCTGGTTTCTGCTCACTATGGCCCCCAGGGTTTGATGGAGAGGGAGTCCATTCCGCCACAAAGTCGGCCAAGGCTTGACTTTTAATTGCTTGTCTTGACACGAATTCTAGATCAAATTCTACCAGCTCTGTTGCCCACTTTGCAATATTCCCAGTAAAATTATGGTTATGCAAAATTGCACGCAGTGGAAAAGAGGTTACCACTGATATTTTGTGGGCTTGGAGTAATGATGAAGCTTTCTTGAGGCGATTAGAACTGTGTAAAGCAGTTTATGCACCTCAATGTATCTTGTCTTGGCGTCGTGGAGTACTTTACTGATGAAGTACACTGGGCGTTGGACTGTCCAGATCCTCTCAGAGGGGCCCGGAGCTTCCTCCTCATCAACCCGGACCCTCCCGGAGGGGTCCAGACCTTCTTCGGGAGTGACCCGGACCCTCCCGGAGGGGTCTGGATCTTCTTGTTCAACAGCGGTTACTCCTTCGTTTGAAGGAGGTTGGTCCTCCAACATCTCACTTTGAGGATCCGTGCCGGAGGGTTGGTACCCAAACTCACCTTCAGATAGCTCCGGACCCTCCCGGAAGGGTCTAGACTCTTGAATTTGGGATGGCTCCGGTCTTTCCGCGACGAGGACCATACTTACAACCTCTGTAGTTGCCAAAACGTAAAGCAGTAAAGACTCATCAGGGCTCGGAGCTACCAGGATTGGTAGTGTGGTGGGGAGCTGCTTCAGCTCTCGAAACGCCTTCTATGCTTCTTCAGACCAATGGAATGGTCCGGACTTCCTCAAGAGTTTGAAGAAGGGTAGTGCCCCTTCTGCCAGCCTTGAGATAAACCGGCTAAGCACAGCTAGACATCCAGTCAACTTTTGGACATCTTTAATGCGGGTTGGGGGCCACATTTTTTCTATAGCCTTGATCTTTGCCAGATTTGCTTCGATTCCTCGATGATTCGCTAAGAACCCCAGAAGCTTTCCGGAGCTAACCCTGAAGACACACTTGTCCGGGTTCAGCTTGGTGCGCATAGTGCGCAGCTTGTCGAAGACGGCTTGTAAGTTGTCAAGGAGTGACTCCTTGTTTTTGATCTTCACGACGATGTCATCAACATACACCTCCACCAAGTCTCTAATTAGCTCTCCAAATGTTTTGTACATAGCTCGCACAAATGTTGAAGCAGCATTTTTAAGACCGAATGACACGGCAGTATAACAATATAATCCATCTACTGTTATGAAGGCAGTATGCTCTTCATCTTCCTTAGACATTTGGATTTGATGATATCTGGAATATGCATCTAAGAAACACAGTAGTTCACACCCGGAGGTGGAGTCCACTATCTGATCTATTCTAGGTAGTGGAAATGGATCTTTTGGACATGCCTTATTCAAGGTGGTGTAGCCGATACACATCCGAAGCTTCCCACCGGCTTTGGGTACAACAACTGGGTTTGCCAGCCATTTTGGATGGAAGACTTCTCGGATGAATCCAGCTTCGAGCAACTTCTTAATTTCCTGTTGGATGAAGTTTTGCCGCTCGATTGATTGCTTCCGGGGCTTCTGATGTACAGGTCTTGCATCTGGTAATTCTTCATATTGTGCTCAATCACCTCCCTAGGGATCCCAGGCATTTGTGACGGTTACCAGGAAAACACGTCAATGTTAGCCCGGAGGAAAGTGATGAGCCCGAGTTCCTATTTGTTGTTCAGCCCCCCTGATATACAGGTAGTCTGAGCAGCATCGGAACCAATTTGGACGACTTTGACAGGAATTTCGGCGTCGCCGCTTGGTTGCACACGAGGTGCAGAGGTAGAGACTTTGTGACGAATGCTTGGAGGATTCGCAGCTGGCTCCTTACCTGATACTTCCTCTTGCGCTGTGGTAAGCGCATAGAGTTCTTCCAGTGCGTTAACTCCTACAGTATGATCTCCGCGGATCCGGAGAACGCCCTAGGTGTTGGCATCTTCAACACCAAGTAACCATATTGGGAAGCGGCCATAAACTTGTATAAAGCTGGCCTGCCCAAAATGGCATTGAAAGGCAGACTGATCTGCGCCACGTCGAAGACCAGTTTCTCAATTCTGTAGTTCTTCCGGGTCCCGAAGGTCACTAGGAGTGTAATGGAACCAAGAGGAGTAACGGTTCCCGGACCTACTCCGGAGAAAGGTCGGGATGGGCGAAGGTCCAAAGGCCAGAGCTGAAGTTTGATGAAAGCTTCAAAGCTTATGAGGTTTAGCCCGGAACCTCCGTCCACCATTACATGATGGATTTGTATATTGTTAATGGTTGGTGACACCATCAACGGAAGTTGACCAGCCCCGATCATGTTTCGGGGGCAATCTGAAGCACCAAAAATGATGGGTGTATCCATCCACTTCCGATGTGGTTCGGCCTTAGCAGCAGGAGCTACCATGGCCATGTCCCGCCGCATTGTCTTGAGGATGCGACGAGAGGTGATGTCCCAAGAACCACCATAGATGGTGTTCAGGGTTTTCTAACGTTTGTTGTTGGAGGCATCGGAGTCGTCGTCGACAGTGTTGTAGAACGCTTTCAAGACCTTTTTAGGGTCCTGGAAACCTAGCTCCTCTTCAATAGGAGCTTTGTCGACTTTTTGTTTTCCTTCCCTTTGACGGAAAGGAGCTTCTTCCCGGCGCTTGTTGTAGCGCTCGGCAAGGTTCTGGACCTCCCGGCATTCTTCCAAGCTGTGTCGATTCATCTTGTGAATCGGACACCATGATCTGGAACTGTTGCTGTCCTCTAATGAAGGACGAGGTCACTTCTCGGGGAGTGGCCCCTGGCTTCCAGGAGCTGCAGCAGCAGCAGCTGGAGCATCGACCGACGGCTTCTTTTTGCCGTTGGGCTTCTTCTTCTTCTTACCACTACCAGAGGTAGCGGCTTCAGTTTTGGAGGACTTCTGGTTGGCCTCCGGAGCTACCTTGGAATGCATTTCACGGCCCTCCGCAGCTCTAGCGCATTTGTCGGCTAGGCTGAAGAGTTCTGTGACGCTGGTAACTTCCTTAATAGCCAGCTTCTCTAGCATCTTCTTATCTTGAACACCTTGTCTGGATGCCACGCTAACAGAAGAGCTCGAGATATAAGGAATGGTATTTCGTACCTGAGAGAATCGCTGGATGAAGGACCGTAGAGATTCCCCCGACGTTTGCTTTATAGCAAACAAGTCCAATTCAGTGTCGGGCCGGGTGTAGCAGCTCCCGAAGTTGGCAGTGAATTGTTGGCATAGTTCCGCCTAACCATTAATGGAGTCAGATGGAAGACTCATGAACTAGGACCTTGCAGTCTCGGTTAAGGCCACTGGGAAGTAATTGGCCATTACAGCCTCGTCACCTCCCGCTTCCAATATGGCAGTTGAATGGATTTGAAGAAATTCGGCGGGGTTGACTGTCCCGTCGAATTTTTTCGGCAAGTGAGGCCAGAACTTCTGTGGCCACCTGACCATGCATAAATGCACGGTCAGGGCAGAACAACCTCCTCCTACTCCTTGAGGAGCAAGGTTGTCCTGAGCCTCTCGCCTTTCACGAGCACGCTCGATATGGACACGGTTGTCCTATTGTTGGTAACAACGATCCAGTTTTGACTGCAGGTCATGAGTCGGAATCTTGGTGATGGTATGGGTGCATCGCGCCTCGGGGGGCAGCAAAGTCACCTGCTGGGAGACAACATGTCTCCTTTGTTGAGAGGCTTGTGGACCAAGCCGGCTGGACAAAGTCCGACGTTGTGAAGGTGCTCGCCCCGAAGGGCGAGGACCTTGGTTACTGATGCCTGCAGCTGCACCTGTGACCAGATGGTCGACATCAGCTCTCCACTGCTCCATAGCACCTTGGGGTGCACCTGGAGGTGGTGGATGTTGCAGAAGAGCTCGCGCAGCGATGAGCGCTTGCTCAGGGTTGTTGTTTGCCGATGCGGTGATCGACGCAGATGCCCCATCTCGTTGATCGACATTGTTTGCCAGAACATATGGTGCTACAGTGCCTACCAGTGCATTGACACCTGCTGGCTGCTGAACGTTGGAGGGGTTGCCTCCAGCATGTTGTTCAGCACGATTGCCGTTGGATGATCCAGCAGCTGAATTCATCATCTTGTGATCTTGGGATTGGTCCCCCTACCTGGCGCGCCAAATGTCGAAGTGTGGAATATGACACTTCCCCCGGACCTACTGAGAAGTAGCTCGCGGAGGTTCTTTTGTGGTAGGGACATACGAAGATCAATATCAAGATGGTGACCTCAGAGATTTACGTGGTTCGGGCCGCCTGAGCATAACACCATACTCCGCGGGGTTTGTGTAATTGTATTGAGCAAGTGTGTTCGCTAGGGTCAGGTCGCAATAGCCTGGATCTGAATATCCTGATGTTCGTGCAGTGCAACCCTTTTATAGTTCTAAGGACTGACTGTTACAAAGCTGGCCTGACCCGACATGTGGCCCTGGCGTGCTTAATGACCTAATACACTGTCTAAAGAGTATTAAGTACAATCAATACTGTGGTAACGTGCTTTCATGGCAGCATTACCCCTATTAATGGTGCACTGATCGTGTGTCATTAATATGGCATTAATGACACATTATCAGACCTTGTAACTGCCGCTTTAACCATCCTTGAATGTCTATAATGGTCTTGACCGGCTTGTATTTCTGTTGGTGATGAAGGTCCGGGGGCTCCACACGTGGCAGATTTGGAGCTTTCCCTTGCGGGAAGGTAGGTCCAGGGTTGTTGTACACGTGTCGGCATCGGAGCTCCTCTCTGACGGGGGCTAGGTCCAGAGCTGTAGTACGCGTGCAGTCGCCGGAGCTTCCCTTGGTTGGGAGTGTTGCCCTGGTCTTATTTTCACGTGTTAACCCGGGAGCTAGCCAAGTGAGGGGAGCGGATCTGGTGTAACGTGACATGTGGGACCTGCATGGGCCTTCGACTCTGACGGGTGGAACTTTCTTGTACTTCTTGCGGTATCGTGGGGTACCTGTTACGTAGGGTACCGACAACGGACTAGTCCGATTTAGGCTCTGGAAGAGTTCGGACTAGTCTGATTATTTTCGAACAAGTCCGATTTTTTGACTCCATAACCCTAGCCGCCGCCAAACCCTAATCTTCTTCATCCTCACAACTTGCCTCACACTCTCTCTCCTCGCTCGAGCTCCCCAAGGTGATTTGGCGATTTCTCCATCAAAACTCTCCAAGTTTTGGTGGAAAACGACCTCCTTTGCATAAGGATTGAAGACCACGGACTTGTCCGCACCTTCAACCCCTCCATCTCTAAGAATTGAGCAATTTCAGTAAATTTTCCTCCCCAACCCTAGAAATCGTGATTTCCTTTGTTGTTGGCCAAATAGCCTAGTTCCTTCTAGTTAATACATGCCCCCTAGCTGTATTACATTTATCTTAAACTTGTCTTGCATTGGGAATCACCATTTGTTGTCGAGTTAGGGTTTGAGATGATGAACATCGTACTAGTCCGATCCATGTACGGACAAGTCAAGTCTCCCCGGACTAGTCCATACCTGTACACCGGACAAGTCCGATTTTTCCTTAACTCAACCCTAAGTTTCCCATTCCTCAATGCAATTCCTTGTCATCAATTCTCATTCATACCTTGTGTAATCCATTCTCAGGATAATGTTGAGCACCAATGACGAGATCTCCGATTTCAAGGCCGAGATGGACCAAGATGCCTTGCTTCGGTCCTCAACGGGCCAAGGCAAGAAGCGCCAAGAGTGCCCATCCGAGCCGGAACCTTCTCCACCTTAGGCTCGCTGCAAGGTGCTCGCCAAGAAGCCTGCCTCGAAGGCTTCAACAGGTGGATGTTCGCCAAGCTAAGGGCAAGGGCAAAGGGATTGCCACGGGCCCGATCGGCCCACTCAAGTTGCATGCTTCGAGGCACGGAAACAGAGATCCATCCGAGGAGAAGTTCAACGGCAAGGGAAGCGACACTGCTTCCAAACTCAGATTCATTAATTGCTACAGGTGTTCCAAGAAAGTTGCCCATGCTAGGTTTTGGAGCAACTTTCATGCATATTTCTACAGTTCAATCTACCTCACTATGAAGACCACAGTTGTGCGCAACCAATGGATTGATTGGGCGCACTTTGACTAGAAGAGCTGCTCAGGCTTTGATGAAGTAGTTCAAGTTGTAGAGAGGCATGGCTTGAAGGATCTATTTGCCTTCCAGAACAACTAGAACGATGAAGTCATTGCCCAATTTTATGCTACTTGTTTCTTTGCCAGTGATGAGGAGGAAAGGGTGACTTGGATGACTCATGGATCCAAGTACACCATCACCCATGATGAATTTACAAGGTTGCTACATCTTGATAGCTCAAGCAATGACAACTTGGTCATTCACAAAATTGGTGTCCTTGAGAAGGACAAAATGAAGTTCCTTTATGTTACCTGCTCAACTTTCAACCCTCCTTCCACAAAGAATATGAAGCCATTCTTTGTGGTCCTCAATAGGGTCTTGAGGAAGACTATTGCCCCGAAGGATGGGGATGCAGGGAGTGTCCAAGGCTATCTCAGGACACTTATGAAGGTGATAAGCAAAGACAGGAAATTTGATGTCTTTGACATATGGAATGACATGGTGAACATCTTCTGCACTCCTAACAGATCTTGTGGCTATGCACCATACTTGATATTCATGATTGAGAAGGTCACAAGGATCGAGTTTGTGAAGGACGTGGAGCACACCCCTCTGAGGCCACAAAAGCCTCCTCAAGCCACAATCCAAGCTGCCCCTTCTCCTGCATCCAGTGAAGAAGCTCCGAGGAGAGCTAGAGGAGATGCAAGGGCTGATCCCACTACTAGGGCCCCTCCCCAAAAGGGGTCCCCTAGTGGAATCCTAAAGTACCTGGCAGCGATCTTTGCCTCATGCAAGAAGGCAAAAGTGAACACTCATAAGCTAAACAAGGCGAGGAAGGTTGATATGTGGTATGTCAAAGAGAATGTCAAACACATTTGCCAGAAGCTAGAGATCGAGCCCATTGGATCTCCAGTCATTTCTGAAGATTCGGCTTCAGATTTCACTGAACTCGGGCCTTTGACTCCCCCCGAGCTTGCTTATTTTGGCATTGGGGGTTCGAGTGGATCTCCTCCTCCTCCTCCTCAGCCCGAGAATGAAGATGAAGATGAAGAGAGAACCGACAGCGAGGACTGAAGATCTTAGATCCCTCCTCTCCTTCTTTTTGGTGTCTTGATGCCAAAGAGGGAGAGATTGAGGGGGAGTCACTAGGTCTTAGTTGTAGGTTGAGAGATGAGAGTTTCATTTATGCATCTTTTATCTATTTTGGGTTGTAAGACTTCATATTATGCTCTTTTGGTACTTTTAGTCTTGTGATGCAATGCTATGAATTACTTATGCTCATATTTATGAAATTTGTGATTTTGCTCTGAAATTGGCATATATGCTTGTTGTTGATATATTGATATCAATTATTTCACTGTCATCATGATTACTGCTCTCACTCACTTAGTTTTGCATCCCACCATAAAGAGTGCACATATGTATTATGTTGTCATTGCTAAATGAGTTTCAAGCTCATATGTGCACACTTTATGAAAATTCTGCATTTTTATCATATTTTGTGAAATCTCAATTGGTTGTCATCAATTACCAAAAAGGGGGAGATTGAAAGTGCATCTAGGCGTCCCTTGTGGGTTTTGGTTGATTTATGACAAACAAATGGGATCCTAACCATGTTATTGAGATGAGTGCAGGTTTTAATGAAAGAATGAAGAAAGCGTCAAAAAGAAAGGAAAATGAGGATCAATTCGGAAAAAAAGCTCAAGAGCTGAATAGAATACATCATTGTTTAGGGAGTGTGTTGGTGTAACACATCCCAAGAGCTCAAGCACAAAAGAAATCCTCACACACTTCACATTTCACAGGAAAAACGGACTAGTTCGACATACGCTGGACTAGTCCGATATCCTCTCTGGATAGGTTCGGACAAGTCCAGCCAATGCGGACTTGTCCGCACCGAACTAGTCCGATAAGGTTTGGGCAAGTCCGATAATGTCTCTGACTAAAATCGGACAAGTCCTGCAAGTGCGGACTTGTCCTATATTCACTAAGGGCATCACCACACCGGATTGTCCGATATCACCACGGACAAGTCCGAAAACCTTTCTGACTAAAATCGGACAAGTCTGCTCTTATCCGGACAAGTTCGATATTCCTGGACACTTAGGGTTTCCTGCACGCCGCACACCGGACTAGTCCGGACTCTACCACAGACTAGTCTGGACCCTCGAAACCCTAACGGTAACTTTTGAAAACCCTAATATAAATAGATGTGCACGGCCCAACTATCAACTCTCTTGACCCCCTGCCCCGTCACACCCTCCAAGAGCCTAGAAAATACATCTCTCCACGCAATCCAACGCAAGAAAGATCAATCCCTTGAGGATTCACTTTGGATTGTAATCTTGGGGAGCCCTCAACTTGTGAGAAGGCCCCTTGAACTTGGTGATTTGCCTCTTTGTGATAGTGGAAGAAGAATTGGCCTTCGTGGCGATTTGACATGGTTAATGTCAGTGAAGACTCGGTCCTTTCGCGGGCTCCTCAACATGGATGTAGGTTGCCTCTGTGGGAACCGAACCACGGGATAAAAATCGTGTGTCAAACTTGTTCTTAAAGTTTCTCATATCATATTCTAGGGTTTGATTGATTTTGTCCATCTTACGTTAAAACATTCAAAACAAAGTTAATTTGTACTACATTTAACTTCATTGACTCAATACTTGCAAGTTATATACTATATTCCGTTGCATACTGCACTTGTATTGAAATCATTGATTGAACTTAATCAATTTAGTCCACACGCATCGAACTAGTCCGCACTCTACCGGACTAGTCCGATATCTCGAAATTTGATAAGTTTGTTAAGTGCTGCACGTTTCGACTAAATTTCAAAAAGGCCTATTCACCCCCCTCTAGGCCACATTCAATTGGTATCAGAGCAGGTTTCTTCGCAAGAGACTAATCGCTTGAAGAGAACATGTCGGACATGAAGGATGTGCACAAGAGTCTTAACCAAGAGAAGGTTGAAGACGAAAAAGCTCAAAAATTGGAAAAGCTCATTGATGCCATCCAGGACTTCGAGGATGACGATGAGGAGATGCTTGAACTCAAGGCGCTCCTTAGAAAGAAAGCCCTCTCGAAAGGGAAGGTGAATGTCGAGGACGAGAAGAAGAAGAAGGGGGGTAGTCACGCTGTCCTTCTTGCTCAACTTGCTCTTCATCATTGTCACGTTGCCGCCGTCGACCTCGACCTTCATTATGAGAGAGTTGAGCACGCTGGAGCACGCGGCATCGTCCCCTGTCCTCGAAGAACACCGCCGCCTCGACCCCGACCTCGGTAATCGATATGAGCACGTTTTCACCTTCACATAAGTGGAAATGTTTTTCCTATCCTTGGAGCACGTCGGCCTACTGTCATCAGAGAGTTAAGGAACCGCCGCTCCAGCGCCTCTGCCAACTCATCCTGTAGCACGCCACCGCCTCGTCCCCTGTCCCCGAAGTACGCTGCCGCCTCAACCCTAACCTCAGAGCGTGCATTTCAGTGATTTTATTGAATTTGAGTATGTCCAATGAAGGCTCATCATTAATAAAGTCATTGATCCAAAGAAATAATTTTCATTACAGTATACATTCATCTTCCTTGTTTATGTCCCATGCAGAAATAATATTGTATATAATGAATTCTGATTCGCAAACCCTTAAAACTGCAGGAATTATGGTTGACACTAGCATTTGTCATCCTAGTGAGTTTGATTTCTACCTCTGCATCCATGTTGGAATCAATATACATATGCGATAATGGGTGTTTCTCTCACGAGTATTTGATATCAGGCTATTAATGCATCAATAGAATATAAATTGTTTGTTTTTTAGGGACAAGCACACCAGCTCACTACCATGTCCTTTATGATGAAAAAAAAATTCTCTGTTGATGCTTTGCAGATGCTCACTAACTTCTTGTGCTAAAAGTAAGCTCGGTTCTCCATTCACTAACAGTTCCTGGGTTTATTACAATTGTATACCAATTTGTTGCTAAGCCTTCATATATTTGCTCTCTTATGTGTCCGTTTAAGCGAATGTGACTGCAATTTCATAATGCTTTATATGATTACAGTGATTTTATTGAATTTGAGGATGTCTCAGTTGGAGTATTAGAGGCTATGAAGCCTCATCGTTAATGAAGTCATTGATTGGGAGAATTTTCATTACGGTATACATGATTAGATGATGACAGTTATGATGTGTGTAATTAGTTACTTTGTAATCAGGATCAACAAGGGGGCATTCTTTGTTGTATAATTAGTATACATGATAACCATGATTGACAATTTATTAATATTTGATTGGTCAATATAATTTAAGGTGTGATCTTTTTTGCTATACATATGTTCATGTATGTGTATGTTGCTGACACTGGCAATGCGGCTGTCGAATCCTGGCTAGCTCCAGGATGCAGTCGGCAACCATGATAATCAGAGTTGGGAGCACCTATGCCTGTAAGCAATCCGCTACGAGTTATAACAGAGATCATCTCAGATTACCTAAATAAAGGAGACAAACTTCCTTAAAGCATGTTTCAGATCAGTAAACAAATCTGCGACGCGCTGCAATAAAGCACGTCTAGGATCAATCAATAAACTTGCGATGCACTATGTTAGTGCTTGTCTCGCATGTATGCTGATGAGCGACACGTACGAATCACGTCTCCAATGACACCGTAAAGAACGTTTGTTATGACTTAAAGAAAGGAGACACACTACCTTTGAGCTTGTCTCACACTTTGCCTGATCGGCAACGCGCTTGCCGCACGTCTCTGATGACAACGTAATGTGAGAAGCAACGACGAAGACACACAATTTGTTCATCTATCTTCTTCGTTGGAGCACGTCTCGGTTGAGCCTTTCTTACGTAGTGTTTGTCACCGGTTAGTTTATTTTTGAACTAGCTAACGACAAATAAAAAGAAACGGAGGAAGTAATTCTAGAGTTGTAAACGATGATGCTTTTTCTATTTCAACTTTATTTTCTATTTTCTTATACCAAAGAACTTTCACAGTTTCACCGATTACTCGTACCAGAAGACAAATTACTGTTAAATACTTTGCTACAGAAGTCGTAATGCATTTTAAAAAACAATTTCTCCGAAAGTTTGCAAATGTTGTACCTGCGTCTACCTCAAGAAAGATACTACACTACAAGTCAAATGGTTTGGACGATGTACCTTTTCGTTCTGCAGCTGTATTTCTGTCTCGTAGTGAACTTTTCTCAATTCATTGCCTCCTTTGGTTGAATCTTGCTCGTATTTTAGTGTCTGACTTCTCCAACGAACCCAGCTTTTCCACACACTTCGGCCAAACACCTACCATCCTCCTAACTCCCAACATGGGACCGATCGAGAATATTCATCATGTGTTTAATTTCCAACGCCTCTTCGACAGTTCCACGTACCACAGTCCGCAAGAACAATCATTAACTACGCGTACATTTCAAGCAAAAACTAGGTTTATTCCAATGACGTGTATTTCTCACCGCAAATCACGGAATAAATTTACAACAACTTGTTTGATTTTTCTGTTGCATTTGTTCACACGAGCTAGAGTGGGCAAGATATCAAGCGGAAAAGGACTAAGATTTGACTATTTCTATTAGTGTGAGGAGGCAAATAAAAAATTAAATACTGAAAGCAATTCTGGTGATGCATATTCGCTCACCTTCCTGCTTGCTCACTCGATCGTGATGTGAAGTGGATGTGTTAACATACAGTAGGTAATGCTGGATTGCGGAGACAAGCTTAACTTCCATGCCTCTACATGCTACTCGCTTCGTTTTATTTTATTTAATGTTAATTAGTCAGTTTTAAAAGTAATCAGTATCAAATAAAATGAAACATATAGAATAAAATGAAACGGAAAGAGTAACATCTCACACGCATCGAGACCATGTTTTTGTTGGCTACCCCAATTTTGAACTAATACAAGATAACAAAATCAGAATGAGGAGGTGTACTTATTCGTTACTACTGCTAGCATGAGTGGTACTCTATACTAATCCATGGATATAATTATATATACCTACATACCGTATTTCATTTTATGACAATCCTGGACAATTGACAAATAAAATGAAACATATAGAATAAAATGAAACGGAAAGAGTAACATCTCACACGCATCGAGACCATGTTTTTGTTGGCTACCCCAATTTTGAACTAATACAAGATAACAAAATCAGAATGAGGAGGTGTACTTATTCGTTACTACTGCTAGCATGAGTGGTACTCTATACTAATCCATGGATATAATTATATATACCTACATACCGTATTTCATTTTATGACAATCCTGGACAATTGACGGTTCGGTTACAGAAAGATATTTTTGATGTAATAAGTGACTCTACTCATTTCATACTCAAATATTTATCGTCTTCTAAATAAAAATGAATAAGAAGACGAAGAGTATTGGAAGACATATGAGTAAGTTGGCACAGCCCCGACTCAACCAACCGCGTGTGCACCTATGCGTCGCAGACAGCTGGGTTCCACGACGTGCCCCACGTGTCTTTTGCAGCTGCTCCCTACCGACACTTTGGTGGAGGCGTGAGAAACGTGTGATAGCGAATAAGAGAACGCCACGTGGCAAGAACGACCACCTAAGCCAGCGGTCGTCCGCTGGGCCTGGCACGGAGGTTCAAGCCTTGTCGGACGTAGTTCTTCACCATGACATGTGGGGTCTGAATGTTGGACATCACCCGTGGCTGGTTTGGCAGGACACGTGACGAGATCTCGGCCGTTGAAAAGGAGATCGCAACAGTCAGCTTCCGCAGCGGCATCCGATGTTACGTGGGACAGTACGTACTAAGCTAGTCATGACGTGGACTGTTTTAGCCTGCCAGTAATACTAGTACTTTGCCAAAACAAGCGAGTAATCAATGATGACGGGGGACTGGTTTGCAATAATAGGAAAGCCCAGGAATGGTGGGGCGAATATAGGAGGAGCAAGTCCTCCTCCGCCCCCGAACGGAAGGGACGCCGAGGAGAGAGAGAGCGCGTGCGCCTGCGTTTATAAGCGACTCCAGGGCAGCGGCGAAGGCGGGGTAGAGAGAGAAAGAGCGAGGGGGTGCAGGAGGGCAATTTGTGGGAAGGAGGAGGAGGAGAGGCCGGGGCAGGCCATATCGTCGGCGGCGGTCGACGGGGGCGGCGGCGGCGGGTATGGGGGACTCCGGCGGCTTCGTCGTGTCGGTCGACGTCGAGCGCATCTCCTTCGGCGGCAAGGTCCGTTTAAGCCGGCCGAACTCGCTTCCCTCTTACTGTTGGCTGTTTTTCTGCGCTCTTTGCGGGATCCTTTACTTTTTCGTGCTCATGTTGGGTGGGGTTGGTGGAATGGAAGAGACGCGAGCATTGGCGGTTTCTGGAGGCGGGTTGAAGGAGAAAGGATTGTGTTCTTGGATTTTTTTTTTCTGGCCTATCCGGATTTCGTTTGTTACGTTGCGTTTGCGTTTCTGTTGCTCCGTTCGGTCAGTTCATTCGCTGGTTTGTTACGTTCTCGGTGATTTGTTAGGATTTACTTATCCAATCCTACTCGGACTTACAAACGAGCTCCCTCCCCGGTCGTCGAGTCCAATCCGGATAGAGTTCGTCTCCTCCTCGTCTCGTTCTGTGTTTGCTTCCACCCTATAAAACAACAGGGTTCATGTTTAGGCATGTTGCTCTTGCAATCAGCGATTCTGCAAGGTGCATTCCGTCGGCTGCGACTAGTAACCATCGTTTCAGGTGCGAGATGGTGAATTTATCGCAGCTGCGTTTCCCGCCGGCGTCGTCTGCCTACGTATGTCCACCCATATCACCAGAAAATATACATATATTCTCCGCAGAGCTCTCGTTTTTTGCCAGACCATTTGGTCCTTGTCCAACCTGGCTGACCAGTTAGTTGGCGTAGCCTAGCTCATCAATGGCCTTTGTGTGTGTGTGTCGATGTCCTTAATCACGCAAGTTGAGCCCGAAAGATTCCGACTTGCCGCTCTTCTGTGCTGCTCTGGTGTTCTAACTACCGCCTTTTCTTGTAGCGCTTGTTCAAGCAAAGCTTCTTGAATTGTCTAGTTCTTATTTGATTGGCTGGGTTCGTTTTTGGGCCTCATAAGTTCAATTTCCGTGGAGTATTTTTGTCTGTTGCAGTTCTATCTTCGGCATGGCTTGAGATTTTTGTAATTGGAAGCTTTTGACGCTTAATTCTTCTTAAAAAACGGGTGTGCTTCTGTCTCGCTGTTGGGTAACTATAGATGCTTTCATGCAACTTAAAAATTTACCTATGTCCAACCTAGAGTACGCTTCCCTTCAGTTTGGAGAAATATCTTGTTTGTCATGGACTTCTGTCTTGAGTAAACGGGTGAAACTTAGTGTAGTTTACAAGTCCCTTTCACGTGAATTTATTTAATCTTTCTATGGTACGCCTGTTAGCTGGCAGTCAAATCATTCCTTTATAGAATATTTATGTGGTAATCGCTCTTCCCTGTGATAGAAAGGAACTATAATTTGTGATAGTCTATGACTGTTAGCTGGCAGTCAAATCATTCCTTTATAGAATATTTATGTGCCAATCTCTCTTCCCTGTTCTAGAATCATCTCTTTAGCACCACTTCACCATAATGAAACTGTTATTCTCCCTTTCTTTTGCTAGCATCTTGTTAGCTTTAAATATTATGTACAGAAACAAAAATCCTCAATCATGAAGTCATCACCTTTGCGTCATTAGGAGGTATTCTTTACTTCAAGCGTGAAGAGGACTGCTACCTTTTCTAACCTGAAAGAAATATTCCAGATATCCGCCTAGTTTGTTTCTTGACTGAGTTTAAGGACCGTTTCTCTTTGTATGGGTGTTTCTGGGTTGTACCATGACAACCTTTATAGCTTGGTCATAGACGCACAAAGTGCATGACAGCCTAACTGTTAAGCATTCTGTAGATTTAAATAGGTCTACTTCGTTCGGTACCCTTCTTATACAATCTACAACCACGTCTTCACCTGAATGCCATATGGTGTGTTTGCTCGCCCCAAATAATAGTTGATTTGATAGACATGTAGTCTTAATTCCGATTCAGCACTCCATTGGTTTGCTGCTGGCCAATGTACCTTGCTTTAGTGTCTGTTTGCCCCTTTCTCACTTTCTTTCCAGTACCAGTGCTATCTATCTTCATTAAGTTATTTTCTTCCGGGGATGACACAGTAGAGCTTGATTCCATTTCATTAAAGCCCTGGATCATGATACTGGTTCTGAGTTATAGCCCCAGACTCGAGCATGATACGCGAAAATTCATTTATCCCAGGATCCAATCATGATATTGAGTCAGGAGTGTAGTCTAAAATATAACAGTCTGCTTAATCTGATCGAACTTGTGTATGAGAAAACTATAGTTTGACTTTTCAATGTAGGGGTAATCTTATTAAGATGATACGTCTTTACTGAATTGGAAAATTCCTAGGCTCAATGTTATTCATGCTCATATTGTCAGCATTAGAAGATTTTCTTCCAACTATAATTTTTTTCTCTTTCAACTGCTGGATGTGAATTTTCAATTGTTCACTCTATTATCTTGACTGTTTTTTTCATCTTTCGTGCCCATTCAGGAACACCATATTCAAACAAATCATGGACCTGTATCTGTTGTTGTGTATGGTGACCTTGACAAACCTGCTCTTGTAACTTACCCAGATGTTGCTCTAAATCGTAAGCACAACTGACTAATTTTACAGTTTATCCGTTCTGAACTTCTGATTGCAAATTATTCCAGCAATTCATAAATATTGACTTCCCTCCCTGTTACCGGTCAGATATGTCTTGCTTTCAAGGATTATTATTCTGCCCTGAAGCTGCTTCGCTGCTGCTTCACAATTTTTGCATTTACCATATCAGCCCCCCAGGACATGAGGTCAGGAGTTTGCAGCGCACTGATAGAACTAAACTTGTGTTTGACTTTAACGTCAACGCACCTGGTCGTTGCTCTCTATTGCCTCACTAACACATTTTCATTTCTATTGTGGTAACCATGCAGTTAGGAGCTGCTTCAATTTCACCAAATGCTCCTATACCATCTGTCGATGACTTGGCAGATCAGGTTGCAGATGTTCTCGATTTCTTTGGGTAACCCTTTATCAGATTATTGCATAATTTCCTAAGAACTCAAAATATAGTAGAAGTAATAAAGTTTTATCTGGTTTAATTTGCTCTTTTCAGATTAGGCTCCGTCATGTGCTTTGGTGTCACTGCAGGTGCTTACATTCTAACTCTGTTCGTGGTATGCATTTCTTTATATCTATTGCGTTTTCTACTGGTTGCTTATTCATCAAAACCTTTTATCAAATAGTATTTTCTTCGTTGTAGACAAAATACAGGGAGCGTGTACTAGGTCTTATCCTTGTTTCACCTCTGTGCAAAGCCCCCACATGGACTGAGTGGTTATACAGCAAGGTGATGTCCAATTTGCTGTATTATTATGGGATGTGTGGGTTGGTGAAGGAGAGTCTACTTCAGCGGTACTTCAGCAAGGTAGCTATAATTAGTTCGATTTTATCCATGTGACTTTTCCTTGGACGTTCTTGAACATTTACTCATGTATCTTCTAATCCTTAGGAAGTGCGAGGATGCTCCGAGTTACCCGAATCAGATATAGTGCAGGCTTGTAGAAGTGTAAGTGTTGAAGAACTGCTTCCCTTATTGATCATTCCATTTTTATTTGAATATATTAAATGTTAATACTTCTCTTACATGTTGTAGTTGCTAGATCAACGGCAGAGCATGAACGTATGGCGCTTTGTACAAACGATGAATGAGTATGTACACATTTCCACTTATTTGTTTTGATAATTGCAGTGGCAACTTACTTAACATGAATCAAGACAGATTTGCAATTCTTAGTTGCTTCTAAAACTATTTCCCAGGAGACACGACTTGACAGAACAGCTGAAGCAGCTTCAGTGTAGAACTCTGATTTTTGTTGGTGAGAACTCACAGTTCCACTCTGAGGCTGTTCATATGACCTCAAAGCTCGATCGGAGATATTGTGCTTTAGTTGAGGTAACAATTATCTGCATTCTTGCTTGCATCTCAAGGTTGTTTTCGCATTTGAATCATCAGTGGTAATGCCGAATTTTGCAATTGTCATGCGTTGCAGGTTCATGCATGTGGGTCACTCGTAACCGAGGAGCAACCGCATGCAATGCTTATACCGATGGAGTACTTCTTTACGGGATATGGCATGTACAGACCAAGCCAGCTTGACTGCAGCCCGCGCAGTCCCCTGAGCCCATTCTGTATATCGCCGGAGCTCCTCTCGCCCGAGAGCATGGGCGTGAAGCTAAAGCCAATCAAGACGCGGGTCAGAATTGAAGTGTAGCATGAGTGAATAAGGGTGGTGGAGGTGTCGCAGCTTAGGGCTGACATGGTGAAAGTTTAGGTTAACTAACCCGTGGAGTCGTTTTACTGGTTATTTTTTGGAGATAATTACCTGTTATACTGTTTCCGTGTATATATAGGAAATGTTAGGTTGATGAGCTTGGCTGGGTGGTTCTATTCATTGATTTGTAGCCTGAAACCTGTAAATTGTTATACATTGTTTATAAAAGCAAAGCAAATAATGGCAGAAAGTGAGGTGTTTGTTCCCAATAATTAGTTTAGTTGTGCACGTTACTGTCTCAACTCCTTTGGCCGACTTAAATGGAAGAATGGTTGCACCTGTGAGCTCGCAAATCATCATTCAGCGTACAATGTTGTATGCCATTATTCTGGCTGAATATATTTTGATGTATGTTAAGCTAGTGGTTTGGAAAGAATATTCAGAGGAGGCATATGTCCGCGGCAGAAATGTGAGATGTGGCCCTGTTTGGCACAACTGAAACTTGTTACAAAAGCAGCTTGTTTGAAAAGCTGGTAGAAAGCAGCTTCTGTTTATGTCCTGCTTTTAGTTCATTCTGAGAAACAGCTGAACTAATAAGCTGTTACAGAATCTTAAGCTGTTACAGAATCTTCTTGTTTTCTGTTTAACATACCTTCAGCTTATTTTTATGAAGAAGTTACAGCAGAAGTTGTGCTAAACATGACCACATATGCAGTTTCGTGTGCTTGGTGCTGATCCCTTCGCCTGACTCAGAATTCGGGTAGGAATATATGTATACGGACTGATGCCACTCGGTCTGTAATTCTGTCATGCTGACGTGTCCCGTGTCTCGGCATATATGCGCAAGTATCGAATTGAGTGGCTGGGAGCTTGTGTCATCTGTCATGTTATAAAGAATACGCCGTTTGCTTAACAATATTCTGTAATACTCCATTTGGATCTTTTTATTTGTCATTAGTTAGTTCAAAAATAAATTAGACGGTGATAAATAAAAAGATCTGAGGAAGTAGTATATTCTCCAAAGCTTTGTGTTGGAACCAGGCGGTTCATACCAACCTCATCTGCGAATCTTTGAAGCCTGCCTGTTGTCAGGTCAGGTCATGTTCCGTTGTCGCTATACCTCCAGTCCAGAGATGGCATCGCGTTGTCCCTCTCATGAAGAAGAAGTCATGATCTGGGCCATGGACGAGATGACTTGAGAGTAATAGACGATGATGGCTCACCGAACAAGAACGCAGACGATCTAGGAGCCCTACAGGTGGTTTAGGTGACAGCGCCGTTGGAACAATGATAATGAATGGTTTCCGTTGCCGGTTCCTTTTCCCGCGTCGCTCCTGCGTACAGTGGCGTCACATCGGCTGGGCCGGGCTCTCTCTGCAAAGGCTTGGAGCCTTTTTACTCAATCGTGCGTGCAACAGTGGAAATGCTGACCTTCCGTTTTGAATCCGGAAAGGTAAGCATAATTGGGCCTTTCAAAAACGTGGGAAAGGCCTGTTACAGCCGACAAGTAGCTAACGTGTGCCGCCCATGGTCCAACCAGAAATTATAGCCGCACAACCAACCATCACCATCCGTGACCTTGGCCACTGCGCCGGGAGTACGGCGCCACCGCCTTGCGACTGAAGACGAACGCCCTCCACGGTTGTATGTCTGTACACGTCGAGCTTGCATGCGAACACCTGTTGTGCAGTTCAAAATATCTCTGCATGCGTCTGGTACTCTCTAATTAAGCTGCATGCTGTCAGGACCAGGTTAACGAGGGCAAGGGCGGCGTCGAGAGTGAAGAAGGGGAGTCATGTTGACGAGGGCAAGGGCGGACGACTGGTCAGGCATCGGTTGGGCTCGGTCCGTAGAGGTAACCGGGAGGCAGCTCGCGAGTCTTCGGACCAGATAGGTATATGCATGGGGGTTGAACGGCTCCAGGACGAAGCGGTCAAGCCCATTGAATCACTCCGATGTTGACGACGACCTGGCTGCGCCCCCAACCGCGAATACAACTATTCACAAGGACTGTTCGGTATCACATTGTTGCAGAACATGCACGAAACGGCAAATTGGTAGCTGACTAGTTAAGTGAACGAAATGGTACATTTTTTAGATAATGGAAAGTGTTGGAGTTGAATTGCATACTTTTTTTATGAGCTTAATTTTTTGGGTGTAACCGGTCAACGCATAGTAGCTTAAAAGAAAGATGTCATTGTTAGTCCTAAACCTTCCAATAAACAGTTTTTAGAAGAAACACTTTTCAGACTACGTACGGACATTGAAATAAAAATACGGGTCAGTGTGGTTACCTGTAAAACCTAAATTTCACGGAAATAAGAAATGCCAGCATTCAGACGACAAGACAATAATTATTTCGTCCCAGCTAAAAAAAAAAATTAAGCAACTGCTCTCGCAGCCACTAATATATGTCGACACTGTACAAGTTGCAGCACCACTATCAGTATCGGCGATTAAACTGTGGACCTTTTCGCCATGTAATAATGCTAACTCAAATGTTAGCACCTGCATCTACACGCATCGATTCATGTACGTACACGCAATGACTTTGCACCAAATTGATGCAAACTGGAAAAAGATGGTTGACAGTTGGACACTGCAAATAGAATCTATCCTCTTCTGTTCTAAAATAAATTTACGTTGCTGGCCTGGCCTCCTCGCCGTTTTTCTTCCTTCGCGCGCCATGATCACATCTGTGCAGTGATCTTGTCAACTCGCGCCAGGCATGGCATGCCGAAAGACTTGTGAAAACGTGACGGTGTGCGAAAGCAAATGCAGGGTGGCGATCTGCAGAAATAATCCCATTGTCAACACGGCCGTGTGGGTAGGAGAGTAAAGCTGGGAGAGAACTTTGCTGAAAGTTGTTTTTGTTTATTCCTTTAAGATTTCTCCTCTAAAATGTTTCTCAAAAAAATAAGTATCAGTTACCGTACTTTAAAAGATTTAGTACTCTATTCTGAAGTTTTTCACTCTCTCGTTCTCCTCTATATCCTACTATATAATACTACCTCCGGTCTGTAATATATATCGTTTCAGTCAGTGGAAATAAACTAAAGTGAACTAGGAAAATATGTCTGAACGATAATTAAATTAGAACATATAGAGTATCAAATTAGGATCCACATCTCAATTACTTACTCACTCTAAACTCAAATTTGAGAGTGATCAACAATGTTACTCTAACTTTAAATTAACACTGTTCATCTATTTATTTTAAAGTAACCGCTGTGTACTCCTTTAGTCTAAATATAATGTAGGGTAAAGTTTAGAATAACCCCCTGCAGACAGTCTAAACATATGCATCTATTGTGAGAGAGTGGCACGTTCGTGTGAAGCCTACCCGGTGAACACGGGATTGTCGGACGTACTACGACCATTTTGCCAGAAACGGTCATCAGGTTGGACGTGATCACCCCCCTTCAAACCACAGTTTCCGAGAAGCAGAGTTGACCCGGCCCACTCCTCCCGAAAAGGTCACGGTCAAACTGTGCCCATCGAGTTGCCATGCCCCGTCTCCTATAAATACCAACACGGCTTGCTTCTCAATCACATCCATCTTCGAAGAACTCTTCTCGGAAGCAAACCCACTTCGCCCTTCGCAATCGGATCGACTGAAGAAGCAGATCTTGTGTACTCACAGTCACAGCACGGTAGCTCATCGGTCCACCATGGCTGCTCTCCAAGCACAGCGTCTCTTCTTGAAGGCGTCTACTTCCTCGTTGTCGTCGACGCCGGCGCTCCCGTCGCGGCCCGGCCGGAGCACCGTCGCACCCTGCCGCTGCGCGGCCGTGCGCGCGCCTAACGGTCTGAGCACGGCGGACGGCGGCGGCCTCGGCCCCAAGCTGGACTGGGTCCCGACTACGACGGCCACCTCCTCGTCCGTGCTGGACGACGGCGCGAGCGCGGCGAAGGCCGCCACCGAGAAGCTCCGCGCGGTCGCCGAGGCTGCGGCGGACCGCGCCGAGATGCACGACATCATCGGCCGGCAGCGGGACAACTGGAACCACCTGCTGCTCCACTCGACCAACTCGCTCGCGCTCGCCGCCTCCGTCATGGCCGCGCTGGCGCCCGCGGCGGCTCCGAGCGCGACGACGGTCGCACTCCAGGCCTCCGCCGGGGCGCTCCTGGCCACCGCGGCAGTCACGATGGCCGCCACCAGCAAGATCCAGCCGTCGCAGCTCGCCGAGGAGCAGCGGAATGCCACGCGGCTCTGGAGGCAGCTCGAGCGCGACGTTCGCGCCGCGCTCGAGCACGGGGCGGCGGCGCCGGTGGTGAGGGACGCCGACGTTCAGGAGGCCATGGATCGGGTGCTGGCGCTCGACAAGGCGTACCCGCTGCCGCTGCTCCCCGGCATGCTCGAGAAGTTCCCCAAGGCCGTCGAGCCAGCACGGTGGTGGCCGCGCCGCCGCCCGCAGCCGCAACATCCCAAGGACAACAATAAGACAGCGGCGTACGGCGGCGGGAGGTCCAAGAGCTTCGGCCGCCGCGGAAACGGCTGGAGCAAGGACCTGGAGGACGAGATGCGCGGCATCCTGTGCGTGCTCAAGGCCAAGGACGAGCAGCAGTACCTCAAGTTCGGCAAGCTGGTGCTCAACGTGAACCGCGGCCTGGCCGTGGCGGGGCCCGCGCTCGCCGGCGCCGCCGCGGTGGCCACAGCGTTCATCGGCTCCGGCGGCGAGGCCGGGTCCTGGGCCTCCGGCGCGGCCGCGCTCGGCGGCGCGCTGGCGGCGGCGGTGAACACGGTGGAGCACGGGGGCCAGGTGGGCATGGTGTTCGAGCTGCTCCGCAACTGCGCCGGGTTCTACCGCAAGCTGCAGGAGGATATCGAGGCGTGCCTGGGCGAGGCCGACGCCGAGCGGAGGGAGAACGGCGAGGTGTTCCAGATCAAGGTGGCGCTGCTGCTGGGCCGGAGCACGTCGGACCTCCACCAGTTCAGGCGCATGGCGTCGTCGTCGTTCAAGGACGAGGACATCCAGGACTTCGCTGGAAAACTCTTCTGATCTAGTGTCAAACTGCTAACAGCTGATGAGAAAAAAAAAAACGTCAGAATGTGCATACGGATTAGCTAGCCTGAACACGTTTTGTGTTCGTAGGAATTCAATTGATTCTTTTGTACTACTAATATTTTTGAAACCGAAATCACAGTTATTTGATTCATCCATTCGTCTTTTCAATCGATCCCAAGTTGCGGACGCCTTCATTTCATGAGCTGAAATGAGTTTGCATGTCGCAAGACCTGACCTGGCAAGAACATGGGTCCACACGGACCATAAGTTGGCCGCGCCAGCGCCACCGCGGGCCGCGGCTGCATTGGCCGCCGACGGTGTGCGCCACCTACCAAACGCGAAATCCTCGTAAAACCAAGGGCAGACATGTGATGCCCACCGGAGATTGAGATATTCGATTTTTTTTCATTTTATTTAACGTTGATTATTCTAAAATCAACTAATCAGTGTAAAATGAAATAAAACGGAAAAATAGAAACAATAACATTATCATTTAACTAGCTCTTGTATTAAAGTTGATAGGCGTTGGTCTTACTCCCTCCATGCCCAAATAAATGACGTTTATTGAACTAATTCTAATTAAAAAACATAATTTATTTGAGGATGGATGAACTAATTCTGTACCCTAACGCCGAGGTTCAACTATGCGGCCAATATAATCAACTTGTGACCTGTCCTGCCTGAGAATTGTTCAGAGGCGGTAGGGTCAATTCTGTAGAGTGAAAATGATTGTAACGCGCAAGTATTATTGATCACCAGTGTGGAGTATTTATACAGCAATGAGCGAATAACTTAAGGTCTAGAGTCTAGCTAGTAGAGTGCTGTCGTAGCTAACGTGATCCTAGAGTTCACCTAGTGGAGCCGATGGAACAAGAATGGTTTAACTAACAGAGCAGTCAGCCTGCTAACAAATTCAAGTTTTCCTCTGAAAAAGTCTATTGAAGATGTCGAATATAGTTATACGAGCTGATTCAACTCAAGACACCTGCCCCACGATTTTAGCTTCGCGTGTTCGGACGAAACAAAAATACACGTCTCATTCTACAACGTTTTCCCACTTTACTGGTGTCATTTCTAAGTCCTGAATATACCTGGGACGAGAATCTGATCAGGCAACATAACTTTTTACGATATATAGTAAACCAGTTAAAAACAGTTAAAAATAAAAGCAGCAACTAGAATGCAACTTGAAATATGATGAAATTATGCAATCAATCATCCTCAACTAGAATGCAACTTGAAATATAATGAAATCATGCAATCAATCATCCTCAACTATTAGATATGCATCACATGTTTTTACTTAGCTCCCTACTCATGTAAAAGGATTTAAGTACTCAGGTGGTGAGAAATAAGTATAAAATGCAACAACTATACAATGCAAATTCAATGGATGAGGGTTGTTGATTGCACTATTATATCATATACAGATCCAGATTGCATTCTAGTTGTTGCCAACAATAAAACAGCCACATGACCAGCTTTGCCATTAACAGCAACTCCAGAATCGCCCAAATACAAAGTCAGACCTTGCAGCACGAAGTGGGTCCCAAAGACAGGCAGATTCGTCATAGCTGACATACTTCTGATCCGTCACATTTCATGTCTTGCATGGTTGACAATCAAATAAACCTACTACTACGAAATAACTATTTGAACAATGATTCCTTGACAACAGCACAGCGATTAGCGCCCATCCCCTTGTTCTTTTAGGTAGTTATTATTACGACAAGGTGGACCTGATTGTCTACGCCTGCTTCAAAGACGTAGCCCTTGCACGAAGGTTGAGAAATATCCCCCTGCAAGAAGAGAGAAATAAAATGATGACCAGATGAGGACTGGGATCTGGTCAAAGTCATATATATCGAAGTGGTCATAAAAATGTACAGGTCAAAAGAACATTACCAACAGCATGCAACGAAGCTGTGGAAGATCACCCGGAATTGCAGTGGCATGTACTGATAGTTTATCCAACTGACTATGGGCCAAAACTGCAAAATGATTGGAATATACGGATGATCGGAGGAGGGGTAACGGAAACAGGTATTGATGAAGAAAGCTAAGTACGTACCATCCAAGCACTCAACTGCACTGAAGGATATTGTTTCTTGACCCTGTTCTTTACCTCATTCAATGGCCTCCCTACATTTGCAAGAACTTATAAGTGCCCTTGGACGAACAAGTTAAGATATTGGAATTCAATACTGACATAAGAATGAACATATCATTCACTATAAATTACAGTGGTTTAGTAGTAATGCTATATCTCTGTCTTTCATGCCACAACACAACAAAGAAACTGGAGATAAAATATCATATACTGCAAAAAGGTATCATGTTTTGGGAGACTGAATTGGAATAAAAAGGTCTAACCACTAAACTGAATTTGAACCTATAACTGGCAATTCACCATAGAACTATGCAAACATAACTCTTATTACCACCAAACTACACTAGTTCAACAGGTACACTTACTCTCAACAATGTATCCATAATAGAACAAGAACAGAATATTGTTCCATGGAGACGACGTCAGCTGTTCCAGCAAAACCTGCAATGCAGTATCAAATATGAGATATTAATGCAAACTACCCCCCTAAGACGATATCCACTACGAATTGTTGATCAGCGGTAGGGTGTTAGCTGACTTTGATCAAGAACTCCCAGACCCAACAGTAACCAGAACTTCAGAAGGCAGGTCTTACAGTTCAGTAGTACTTTAATAAATTGGTGATCTAGAACAAAACAGTAAAACAAAGGTGCCAAATGCCAGAATCCACTGGGAAACCATGCAGCTATCTGCTGGTTACAGTTATCCCAATGAAGTCTTGAATTTTTACTTAAACTGGTGAACTGAATGTTGCTTTGATTGAAGATTATTAAAAGCAACACTTTTTCCTAGCTTGTCACTGATCAATTATCGGTAGATGATGTAAGTTATGCATTAATATGATGTACTATGCTTGTATGTTTATTCAGTGCTATAATTTCCAGGGTAACTGCATATACATAGCCTGTTCACGAGAAGTGAAAGGTGTGGTTCAAATTATCAAATAATAAACAGCATACCTTCTTAGCTACCGTTTTGGTATCCTTCGTCCCCCTGAAGAGATAATCCAACACTTTGTGCCAGAAATGTCCAAATGGACCACCATGTGCAAACCCAAAGAGCTGTCGCCCAAAGTTGATATATGGTATCAGAAAAAAATTCTCACAAGTTAACAGGTAATGAGAGTAAAGTGTCATATACAACAGAAGATTTTGAGCTAAGAGCGACAAATCTATGTCACAAATAATTTTGAGCTAAGACCGTCATAATCGAAGCATCGAAGTAATGTATAGTGCCTTTTGTTTCTCAGCGGTAGGTAAAGCAAAGTTCTAAGTACAGAAGCATATTTACTTAAGTGCAAAATCAAAATGTCTTTTAGAAATGCAGTTTTTGATTCAACCACTTAATGCCCTCATCAACTCTCCATGAAGTTAGGATAAGAAATATTGTCAAGAGAAAACTAAGCCCAAAGAGAGCTGAGAGTGAGGCCACAACAAAACAGAAGCAACTCCTTTCCACAAGGGTCCGCCTTTAATCTTTGAACAGATTATCACAGGACTGATGAGAGGGTGTGTCCAACACTGAGCCTGTTTTCCAAACAGATTATCTTAAATACACTGAACCTGTTTTCTAAAAAGATAATCTTAAATGATCAGTGTGCACAGTTGTATTTGTTTTTTTTTAAGTCAAGGTAAACTGGGAAACTATTAGACACCCCAAAAATGAGTTGAATCCCCTTATTTGGAGTAACAGACAGACATAATTCTGAACAGCTAGCAGACCTCGATTCTCCGTGTAACCTTGCTGTTCATGTTTACGACCAGCAATAGAAAATTCAATAAATTAGTCATTATCCAACAAGTGTATCCAGTATTTCAATGTGTGGCAATCGTAAAACAACAAGCAGAAGCAGACAACACTAGCATTGCTGCAACTAACGAGTGCTCCGTTGCTCCAACGAATTGACAAGAAATGGTTCACTTTTACCACTAAACCTACCGACCGTACGAGGAACAAGCACGAGGCAGCGGAGTTCTTACCATCTTGAGCAGGAGGCGGCGCTTGTCGATCTTCGGGTACCCGGACAGCTTCTGCGCCACGGAGTCGCTGACGCCGGCGAGGCACCCCGCCGTGATCATCTTCGCCGGTCAACCAAACCAGACAAAACAACCTCAGTTCATGAACTTCACAGTCCACACTCCCACACAAAAAAAGGCGGAAAAGGAATAGAGAAAATGAATCGGGAACCGGAGCGAAGGACACCTTGGTGCGGAGCGGGTGCTGCTGGAGCTGGAGCAGGTACTCCCTCCACGCCTTGCCCGCCAGCGACGACGCGTCTCCCTTCCTTCCTCCGCCTTTCCCTCCTCCTCCCGCTGCCGCTGCTGCTGCTGATGCCATGGCGACCGCCGTCCTCCCACTCCGCCCGAACCCGCCTTCGATCCACCTAACCTACTCCTCCGCGCACTGAGCACGCACGGCTCGTGCGCTTGCTCGATATTTTTGGGGCGGGTTGCGCGATGCTCGGGTCTGCGAGGGAGGGAGGGAATCGCGTCGCGTGCGGGGGTTTAAGACCATCCGCAGCGGTTTCCTCTAAAACTTACTCTATCTCTCTATACTTCCAGTATATCCTCTATACTTCCAGCATTTCACTCTGGACATTTACTCTATACTTCCAGTAATCTACTCTATATTTCCAGTCCAGTAAGTTTTACAGTGAACCACTGCGGATGGTCTAATGGTTATTCCGAAACGTGCGATGGCGGACGGATGTGATGGCTGCCGCGGCACGTGGTCCCTCGCAGGCCGGGCGATCCGAGCAGTCACCCGACTCGTGGGCCAGGCGGAGTTAACGCTATCTGACAGGACAGCCAGGCAGGTTAGCTGCCCCTATTAATTAGGTCTAGCCAGCGTCGCTCCTGCTTGGGCCGGGTCCTCGTGGCCCAGTTTAGGTATCTGGCCCTCTCTCCCTCCGTGGAAACAGTTGGGCCGGGGCTGGAATTATTTGAAAGAAACCTAGATGAGATCGCATTTGGTACGCATGGTCCAACGCTTCCGTTTCTTGAAGGGAAAAGTACCCAATAAAGAAGGATTTTTTTTCGAACATTACCCAATAAAGAAGCTTAAAAAAACTGAAGAAGGGAAAATGTAAAGAAGGAGATCACATGCCACCTAATATGTGAGACTCACTGCGCCAATCACATCTGTTGGAATTGGATGATTGTTATTGCATTCCTACTTTGAGTAAAATCATTATCTCTTCTTCATGTTTAAGAAGTGGATGGTTATGAAATTGTAATAAAGAACAAATATTTATTATAATAATATTTTTCATGCTCAGTATCCACATGGAATAAAACCGTCCTGCAAACGAGTTCATGGTGTCTAGCTACCCGATTTCATATGACACCTGATAGGTAATTGAGAGACAAAAAACGAACGAACGTGGTAGTGGAGGGAGGTAAAATGCATTTCCCCTTCTTAAACCAAAATAAAACGGTTGGATATTTCAAAAATTTTGGCTGATTCCTCGTGAAAGAATGACGATTGTATTTGTCGGTACCTTAAAAACCATACACCCCCTGAGGATACAAAGATCTCAAGGGAAGGACATCTACTCAAATTGAAGACCCTCTGGGGCCCACTTGTCGGACGTAACTGGACCCGCTTCTTCAACATGGTTAGTCTCTAGGTTGCCACGTGTACTGTCAGACCAGAGCTATTACCCACAAGGGTGAAGCTCCGGGCCAAGTACTGAAACGGCACCTCCGGAGGTAACCCCTCACCGAGAGAAGCTCCGGACCTGACACGTGCCAGGCCGCCCCGGAGCTTCCCGCTTCCCACGAGCAAGCTCCGGAGCTGCCACGTGTCCATACGTCGGAGCTGGCCGCTTCAAACCCCCGGGAGACGTTGTAACGGCTCCGGATCTCCAAAGGACAGCCGCAGACTTCAAGACCCGATTAATTATCATTAATTCCACGTTAATGATATTTAATCGGATGATCTTAACACCTGTAACGGCACTGTCGGAGCCGTTACAGGGTTATTAACAACAATTAATCTCGTGTATCAATACCAATAACCGCCAGGGCCACATGTCGGGCCAGGCTGACTTGTAACGGTTTGTCCTTGTACTATAAAAGGACAAACCGACGATACACGAGGGGGAGAGAACTCTTGAACACTCTGAAGCTCACAAGTTAATACAACACACACACACACCCGTGGAGTAGGGTATTACGCTCAGGCGGCCCGAACCACGTAAACTACTGTGTCACTCGTGTCCAAACGCGTTTCACCTACTTGAGTCTCCGCGCGCCCAAACCGAACCTCAAACTCCTTCCACACTTTCGTAGTGTCAGGGGATCTGCCGACTCCAACAGTCGACAGTTGGCGCGCCAGGTAGGGGGGCCTGAGATCTTCAAGAATGGTGAATTCTGCGGCAGGATCATCCAACGGGCAACCTGCTGCTCAGGCTGTCGGAGGCAATCCCTCCAACATGCAGCCACCGGCAGGAGCCTCAGTTCCAGCGGGAGTCACACTCCCACCACCACCGTCTTCTCCGGCAAGACATGCCGGACGACATGATGGTGCACCGGCGTCACATTCTGCGCCGGCAAGTCATGACAACCCAGAACACGCGCTCCATGCAGCGCGTGCTCTCCTCCAGCGACCACCACCTCCGGATGCATCTCAAGGTGCCATGGAGCAATGGAGAGCTGATGTTGAGCATTTGGTCGCAGCAGCGGCCGAACGCCTCAACAACCAGGGTCCACCTCCTTCAGGGCGGGCCCCGTCGCAGCGACGAACGTTGTCTGGAAGACTTGGTCCACATGTCTCCAACAACCGAAGAAGAGCTGCGTCACAGCAAGTGACGTCGTTGCCCTCTGGGGCACGACGTGCCCATACTGCATCTCGGCTTTCGACACACGACCTCCGGGCGGAGCTTGATCGCCGATACCGCCAACAGGATGGCCGTGTCCACATCGAGCGAGCTCGAGAAAGACGAGATGCTCAAGACCTTTCTACTCTGGAAGGAGTAGGAGGAGGCTGTTCCGCCCTAGCCATGCACCTGCGCATGGTTAGATGGCCACAGAAGTTCCGGCCACACTTGCCGGAAAAATTCGACGGGACTGTCAATCCCGTAGAATTTCTACAGATATACTCCACTGCGATCCTAGCAGCTGGAGGAAACGAGGCCGTAATGGCCAATTACTTTCCAGTGGCCTTAACTGGGACCGCCAGGTCCTGGTTTATGAGCCTTCCACCCAACTCTATCGACAGTTGGGAGGAGCTGTGCCGTCAGTTCACCGCAAATTTCGGGAGTTCATACACCCGTCCGGGCACTGAACTGGACCTTTTTGCGGTCGTGCAAAAAGGAGGAGAATCTTTGCGGTCATTCATCCAGAGATTCTCTCAGGTACGTAACACAATCCCTTCTATCTCAAGCGCTTCTGTCATTGTGGCATTCAGATAGGGTGTACGAGACAAGAAGATGTTGGAGAAGCTGGCGATCAAAGAGATCACCAGCGTCACGGAGCTCTTCAGCCTGGCTGACAAATGTGCCAGAGCTGCGGAGGGCCGTGAAATGCACTCCAAACCAGCCCTGGAGGATCATAAAAAATCCTCCAAAGAAGAAGCCGCTACCTCCGGAAGTGGCAAGAAGAAAAAGAAGACCAACGGCAAGAAGAAGCCGTCGGCCGGCACATCCAACGTTGCAGCCACTGCAACTCCTGGTGGCCGGGGGTCACGCCCCGAGAAGTGACCTCGACCGTCTTCTGAAGACGGTGGCAAATCCAAGATGTGGTGCCCCATTCACAAAACGAGCAGCCACAGACTGGAGGACTGCCGGGAGGTCCAAAACCTTGCCGAGCGCTACCACAAGCGCCGGGAAGGGTCTCCCTTCCGACAGAGGGAGGGACAACAAAAGGTCGATGAAGCTCCGGCTGAAGAGGAGTTAGGGTTTCAGAACCCCAAAAAGGTCTTGAAAGTCGTCTACACCTCCGTCGACGATGATTCCGACGTCTCCGACAACGAGCGTCGAAAAACCATGAACACCATCTTTGGTTGATCATGGGACATCACCTCTCGTCGTGTCATCAAGACTATGCGACGGGATATGGCTGCTGTAGCTCCTACAGCTAGACCGGAGCCACATCGAAAGTGGATGGACACACCCATCACTTTTGATGCTTTGGACTGTCCTCAAAGCATGGTCGGAGCTGGCCAGCTACCCTTGATGGTATCTCCCACCATCAACAACATCCAGCTCCATCATGTCCTGGTAGATGGAGGTTCGGGGCTTAATCTCATCAGCTTCGAAGCTTTCACTAAGCTTCAGCTCCGACCTTCGGACATCCAGCCCTCTCGACCTTTCTCCGGAGTAGGTCCGGGGGCCATCACTCCACTCGGAGCTATTACTCTCCCTGTTACCTTCGGGACCCGGGAGAAGTATCGCACCGAAAAGTTGATCTTCGACGTCGCTCAGATCAACTTACCATTCAACGCCATTTTGGGTAGACCTGCCTTGTACAAATTCATGGCAGCTGCTCATTATGGATACCTGGTGTTGAAGATGCCAACACCAGTAGGCGTTCTCCGGATCCGCGGAGATCGCACTGCCGGAGTAACTGCTCTAGAGGAACTTCACGCGCTCACCACAGCACAAGAAGAGGACTCCAGACAGAAGCAAGCTCCACAACCTCCGAGCATTCGTCAACGAGGCTCGACCTCTGCACCTCGTGTGCAGCCAAGCGGCGACACCGACATTCCCATCAAAGTCGTCCAAATTGGTTCTGATGTCACTCAAACTACCCGCATATCGGGTGGCTTGAACGACAAATAGGAACTCGCGCTCATCACTTTCCTCCGGGCTAACGTTGACGTGTTTGCTTGGCAACCGTCACAAATGCCTGGGATCCCCAGGGAAGTGATTGAGCACAATCTGAAGATTTACCCCGACGCTCGGCCTGTGCATCAGAAACCTCGGAAGCAATCTGTAGAGCGACAGAACTTCATCCGACAAGAAGTGAAGAAGTTGCTCGAAGCCGGATTCATCCGAGAAGTCTACCATCCAAAATGGCTGGCAAACCCAGTCGTTGTGCCTAAGGCCGGCGGGAAACTTCGGATGTGCATCGACTACACCACACTGAATAAGGCATGTCCAAAAGATCCATTCCCACTACCTAGAATAGACCAGATAGTGGATTCCACCTCCGGGTGTGAGTTACTGTGTTTTCTAGACGCATATTCAGGATATCATCAAATCCGGATGTCTAAGGAAGATGAAGAACATACTTCATTCATCACAGTGGATGGATTGTATTGTTACACAACCATGCCTTTTGGTCTCAAGAATGCAGCTTCAACTTTTGTACGAGCTATGTACAAAACTTTCGAAGAACTCATCAGAGACATAGTGGAAGTGTACGTTGATGACATCGTGGTCAAAGTCAAGAACAAGGAGTCCCTCTTGGACACCTTGCAGGCTGTCTTCGACAAGCTGCGGGCCACCCGCACGAAGCTAAACCCAGAAAAATGCGTATTTGGGGTTAGTTCCGGAAAGCTTCTTGGTTTCCTGATAAGTCACCGGGGCATAGAGGCTAATCCGGCGAAGATAAAAGCCATTGAAGACATGCGGCCACCAACCCGCATCAAAGACGTCCAAAAATTAACTGGATGTCTAGCAGCCCTCAGCCGGTTCATTTCAAGACTGGCAGAAAGGGCACTTCCCTTCTTCAAGTTACTAAGGAAGTCCGGACCATTCCAATGGTCTGAAGAAGCAGAGAAGGCATTCCAGGAGCTGAAACAGTTCCTCACCACCCTACCAGTCTTGGTAGCTCCGAACCCTGGTGAGCCTTTATTGCTTTACATTTCAGCAGCTGACGAAGTCGTCAGTATGGTTCTGGTTGCGGAGAGACCGGAACTACCCAATACTCAGGAATCCATATCCCTTCGGGAGGATCCGGAGGTTCCTGAAAGCGGGTCTGGGTCCCAGCTCCCAGACTTGAACCCACAAGAAGCCACTTCAAAGGACCCGGATCCTTCCGATAGGATCCAGGTCATTCCTGAAGAAGCTCCGGGTTCCTCCACCCAGAACCCGGAGGTCCCCAAAGATAGTCTGGACCCCTCCGACAGGGTCCGGATCAATGGAGAGGAAGCTCCGGACCCCTCCGGGAGGTTCCGGACCATTCAACGCCCAGTATACTTCATCAGTGAAGTGTTACATGATGCCAAGACTCGATACCTAGAGGTGCATAAGCTGCTCTACGCAGTTCTTATTGCCTCAAGGAAGCTTCGACACTATTTCCAAGCTCACAAAGTCTCGGTGGTAACCTCATATCCACTTCGAGCGATCCTGCATAATCCCAATTCAACTGGGAATATAGCAAAGTGGGCAGCGGAACTGGCTGAATTCGACCTCGAATTCATTCCAAGACAAGCAATCAAGAGTCAAGCGTTGGCAGATTTCGTGGCAGAATGGACTCCCTCCCCATTAAACCCTGGGGGCCCCAGCGAGCAGAAGACGGAACCACAAGTTCCGGCCTTCACTAAGCCTCACTTGACCCTTTACTTCGACGGATCCATGCAGAAGCAGGGAGCCGGAGCTGGAATCCTTCTCCTCGCACCAACCGGGGAGAAGGTGAAATACATGGTGCACCTTGACTTTAAGGCAACCAACAACATGGCGGAGTACGAAGCACTCATATATGGATTAAAGGTGGCACTATCATATGGTGTCAAGCAGTTGCTGGTCAAAGGAGATTCACAACTTGTCATCAAACAGGTGAAGGGTGAATGCTCCTGCAATAATCTCCAGCTGGCTGCTTATCTCCTTGAAGTCCAGAGGCTTCAGAAGGACTTCGAAGTCCTAGACCTTCACCATGTTCAGCGTGCTCACAACGCTGAAGCTGACGAACTCTCGACCAAGGCGTCAACCGGAGCTCCGGCTCCAGACGGAACCTTTGTCCGGAGGTTGTCAAAACCCACAGTTCAGCCTGCCGAACTGAACGAAGGGGGCGAGATCAGCATCCCGAAGCTGACGGTCCCGATGGCCCTGTTACCATGGCAGCCATCAAGGGTCGTAGGTGCTGCCGGAAGCTCCGAGCAACCCAGCACGCAAGACTCAAATGCTCAAGTTAGTTCCGATGCATGGATCTCGGAGATCCGGAACTACTTGAAAGACAACATCCTTCCTGACGATGATGTATCCGCTGACCGGGTAGTCAGATTGGCTAAAAGATACACGTTGGTAGAAGGGGATCTCTACCGGCGCGGTGCCAACGGCATCCTAATGCGGTGCATCACAAGGGAAGAAGGCTGCGAGCTCCTCGCAGAAATCCATGGAGGTGAGTGTGGGAACCACGCGTCTTCCCGCACGCTGGTCGGAAAAGCCTTTCGGCACGGCTTCTACTGGCCTACAGCGCTCCAGGATGCTACTGAGCTAGTGAAGAAATGCAAAGCATGCCAATTTCATGCAAAGCAAATTCATACACCTGCTCAGCCCTTACAAATGATACCTCCTACGTGGCCTTTCGCTGTGTGGGGGATGGACATCTTGGGACCCTTCCCAAGAGCCGTCGGAGGTTACAAGTTCCTGTACGTCGCCATCGACAAGTTCACCAAGTGGCCGGAAGCTACTCCTTTTGTGACGATCAACAAACAATCTGCAATCAATTTTCTACAATCTATCGTGAGCAGATTCGGAGTCCCAAATAAGATCATCACTGATAATGGGACTCAGTTCACAAGCTCCACATTTCAAGGATATTGCGAAGACCTCGGCATACAAGTTTGCTACGCTTCCGTAGCTCATCCTGCCAGCAATGGACAAGCCGAGAGAGCAAACGCAGAGATCCTTAAAGGACTCAAAACGCGCACTTATGAGCGTTTGAAAAAGCACGGAGCTAATTGGATCGAAGAGCTTCCGCCCACTCTATGGGCTAACAGGACTTCTCCAAGTCGGGCAACCGGAGAAACACCCTTCTTCCTGGTGTACGGAGCTGAAGCGATCCTTCCTCCGGAAATCACCTTGGGTTCCCTCCGAGTCCGGACCTTCGACGAAGCCGCGCAGGACCAGCTCCGGCGTGAAGACCTAGACCTCCTCGAGGAGGGAAGGTGCCAAGCAGCTGTTCGGAATGCCCGATACCGCCAAGCTCTACGGCGCTATCATCAGCGGCATGTACACAACCGACAGCTCGAGGAAGGCGATCTGGTGCTACGGAGAATACTATCCAGAGAAGGGCAAAACAAACTCTCCCCCGGCTGGGAAGGACCCTTCCGAGTGATCAAAGTATCCCGTCCCGGAAGCGTTCGCTTGGCTACCGAGGATGGGACACCTCTCCCCAATCCTTGGAACATCGAGCACCTCCGTAAGTTCTACACTTAATTCCACGGAGGTGAGTCTTAAGTAACTTGAAGTGTATGTTATAGAGTCATTGTACAGAGTCGGGTAGTTCCTCCGGGAGAGCAGCCGGACCTTTCCCGAAAGGTTTGGAAAGCTCATGCAACACTTGATACAGTCTCCGGACTAGAAGTGTAGCTAACTACCCTGGGTTAAACGAGAAACCGAACACACTTAGCCTGGTTCCGTACCCTAAGAGTGTACTTGTTTCCCCTGTACCCCGAACCTATAATGAAAGACATCTTCATGTGAAATAGACTCCACGTGCATTCATTTTTGCATAAGGCTCGACATTTTTATTTTTCTCTTTCTTGTCTATAACAGAAACGTGCAATTCTTAAGAAATTCTAGTTAGACCGATTTACGTACGATTCGAGTTGAATTGTCGGATTTTTTAGATTTAAATATCATCTGTGGCCAACTCGCCTGAAAGCCGCCAAGCCATTCTAGGGCCGGAGTGCGCTATCGACTTAGCCTGGTCAAGCACCCTAAGTACGTCACTCTACCTACATCCCGGCAGGGCAAAGTAAGGTGGGTCCATGGACAATTGGATCTAAAAGAAAAGACAATTCATCCAATTATACTAAAAATCGTGTTCAACTTGAAATTCTCTTGAGAACCGTAAGCCGCGACGAAGTTATAGATAAGGAATGAATTTTACTGTTTTTCTTGGCTTAAGTGTGCAGGAAAAATAAACCCAATATTGATGGAGAAAAATCGGAGTTAACCAAGCTCCGACTCCCACCGGCGTTAACTTAAAGATGGTGAGAAGACTCTATCACTAGAGTCTGTTGCCAGCAAGCCAGGCGTGGCAAGGGTCATTGCCGGAGCTACTAAGCTCCGACACCTTGAAGTATTAACTATCGACACTCAACGTGTTGGTAGAGGCTATTGCCGGAGCTACTAAGCTCCGACGATGGACAGTGCCGGAGCTTCTAAGCTCCGACGACTTCAAGGGACCTTCACTATCGAAAACTTCGGACCTAAACTATACGAGTTCGAAGCAAATTTGTCTTCAACAAAACTCAACATCCTTTTGGTACATGTCCACAATCAAATTGTGCACATCTACCAGGGGGCCAAGTGAAGACAAAGATGTTGAAGACAAAAAATGAAATTCACGAAAAATTGCGGATTTCATTTCATCAGAAGACTGGAGATTACATCTGGAGACAAGGTATTACAAAATTGAGGAAGAAGAGAAGATACAAATAAAGGCTAAGAAAGATAGTCCTAGACCCTATGGAAGAACTCAGCGACCTTCTGGGCGACCTCCGACACGCTGGCTCGGGTAGCTTCGCCTTCTCCTTCGACGGGGCCTTCAAGCACCGGGTCCAGAGAGAATCGAGGGTTCCGGCTAGTGTAACACGTCAACACATACTCTGTGACGTTCCTAGCCAGGGATTGCCCCTCGACCTCCAGCTGGTCCGCGATGACGTCGCCCACCTTGGAGAGCTTGCTGCCCGCAGTGCTCAACGCTTGCAACGCAAGGTCCGGCTCCGGCTCCGGATCATCCGGGAGCACGGGGCTGAAACCCATCGGCGCTAGCGCGTCATCGGCCTTGCTCAGGAACTCCCAAATTTGCAGGGAGTCCGTCTTCCTCAGGCCCTTCATCTCTTCCAGGGACCTCCGGGCCGCCGCCAGCTCCGAATTCTCGCGGGAAAGACGCTCGACTTCTTTGGCGTTTTGCTGAATCTTCGCAGCAACCCGCTTCTCAAGTCTTCCGAGCTCTTCTTCCCGGAGGTGGATCTTGTTCCGGCGGTCGACCAGGTCTTTCTCACTAGCCTCTATTTTCTTCTCCCGGGCGACAAGGGCACACTCGTACTCGTAGAGTTCCTGCCCCCGCACCCAGGTCTTCTCTTCCTCCTCAAGGCAGCGCTCTTCCAATTTTTTAGTGCGCTCCTCGATACCCTTGTCCGCCAGAGCTGTCTTCTCGGCGAGCTCTTCTTCACGTCGCAAGACGTCATCCCGTAGCTCCAGGAGTTTTTGCTCTTCATCCTCGAGCCGCTTTTCCCTTCCCTCAAGTGCCTCTCGGCGCTTGATGAGTGCGGTGCTGATGGCCTCGAGTTGATCAAACCGAGCGTTGGCCGCGTCGTTAGCGGCCTTAGCTTGGTCATGGTACTCCCGGGATTGGGTGTCGAGGTTGTGAGTCATGCTCTCCCTCTCGTCCAGCATCTCACCCCAGAGCTCCAGGCGGACCTTCTCCCGCCTGATCCATTCCTTGTCCTCAGCAATCCTCGACTGCGCCAGCTTGGTCTCGAATTGGAGTCGATTACGCCACCTCCTAAGGGTTTGGCGCTCCTCTTCAAGAACCTTGCTGTCGTGGAAGAAGGCTAGTTGGACTTGGCGTAGACTGGAGCAAGCGTTGTCGATAGACATCGACAGCGAGATGGGCTCCGGACCTTCTGGGGTCTCCACCGCTGGTTCCAGCGGGTCTTCATTTACAAAAATTGGGTCCCACTCTACGAGAGCGGAACCCCGAGCTTCCAAGGCACTAGGGCACTCCTCCGGGATGGCCTCAGTCGCCACCGAAGAAGGTCCCGTCACCAAATCTTCATTCGTCCCCTCAGGCTGGGGGCCGGCGACTTCGTTCAGGCACTCTGGCTCCGCCACGGGTACCATCGACGTCGTTGCCTCCACTGGCTCCGGCCGGGACGCTTCTTCTGAGGGAGGCTCAAGCTCCCTCGCCTCTTCGACCACCGGCTCTGCAGCCGGCGCCTCCACAATCACCGGCTCTGCAGCCGGCGCTCCAATAGCTACCGGCTCTACGACCGGAGCTTCGGAAGTAACCGGCTCAATTGCCGGAACCACTTCAACTTCCGGCTCGCACGCCGGGGCTTCAGCTACCTCCGGCTCAACCGCCGGGGCTTCAGCACTTTCCGGCTCTGAAGCCGGGACCGCTACTTCCTCCGACTCAACAGTCGGAGCATCTACTTTTGCAGCACCAGGGCCCGGAGCTTCAACCTCCGGAGCGGGTGCCGCTGGCGCATCTTCAATCCCGTGGTCCGGCGCTACCACGGGAACTTCTGGAGACGAGTCGAGGTCCATGACCACGACAGCCGGCGCCGGAGCTGTCGCAGCCTCCGCCTGGGGCGGCACCGCGGCTGGAGCAGAAGCCTTCGCAGCCTCAGACACTGTGGCTGAGGGCAGAGCTTCACTCCCCTTCTTGGGTGCGCTGCAGATGAAGAATGAAGAAATTGAGCAAACAGATGCTATAATTAAAAGTTAATTGAGGTAAGCAAGAAAAATTACCTTGGGAGGCTCACGCACCAGCTTGCGCGGAACCTCTTTCCCGGACGTTCCGGGCTGGCCACGGTCGGCGTAGGAGCTCCGGGAGGACTCCCAGGACTTGCCGTAGCCGCGGGCGTTTCCCGGGTCGGAGCTCTCCTTGACCGGGAGGAACTCCTAGACCTGGAGGCCCTCACCGCTTCTCGAACCGGAGTCGCCTGTCCGGAGCTGGCACCTCCGGAGGGACCCATCACGGGGACAGCCGCACTCCGGGAGGATCCCACCGCCGGAACAGTAGCGCTCCGAAAAGACCCCACCACGGGGACAGACGCTACAGCGGTGGAGGATCTTCCTTCCTGAGGACGGGGAACTGGCGGGGAAGTAGCAAGCCCGACGGACCTTCCGTCAGCATGTCGCAGCTTCCTCTTCCGGTTCTCCGGCTCTTCCGCCAGCTCCTTGCCCTTGCCGGTGACCTCAGCTCTTGGCTGAGAGACAGGGGTGGAGCCGCCTTCCGACAACCCGGGAATCGCCAACCGGGCGGTCGATCTTCTCTCGACGACGCCAAGGTCGTCAAGCGCGGGCATCTTCCGCCGGAGCTCCCTGCTAAACTCAACTTCCACGTTCAGGGGGAGGAAAGTCGGCGGCGGAGTCAAATACTCTCCGTCAACATCGATGCCGTGCTGGAATTTCTTGAGGTGAAACTCCAAGGACTTCCCCACCATGCTGGACTTCAACCCGGTCTCGACCCGGTCCTCGTCCATCACGCTGTTGAGGGCCCAGGCGAGCTTCTCCCTCCTCTTCAGCGGTGCCCACCTGTTGGACAGGAAGTTGCAGAACACCGCCTGGGGAGTCAGTCCTCCCTCCACACATTGGCGGATCCTGGACAGGATGGGGTCGAAAGCTGCCGCCAGCACCGGAACTTCGCTCCACACCGACGTGTCAATGCCGGGCAGACCGTCTGGCAGCTCCAACCGCTCGTGCTCCTCCACCCGGACGACTACCCAATCTTTCTTCCAGTCATCCCACTTCCCGGAAGGGAACGACCGGAGGTACTTGAACGGGCACTTCTTGCGCTTCACAAAGTAGTAGAAGCCAAGGTACTCGTCACTTCGGCCGGTGGTTTGGACGGTGAAGAAGGTGCGGAAGAGCTCGATGCAGGGAGGGATGCCCACCCACATCTCGCAGAAGTGGACAAAGATGAACACAAGGAGGAGGGAGTGAGGGCCAAGGTGGTATAGCTGCAGACCATAGAAGTCCAGCAGCATCAAGAAGAAGGAAGAAAACGGTGGGATCAGCCCCACCATGGCGTACGATGAAAAGTACACCATTTCGCCGGAGTGCTCCTTTTTAAAGGGAAGCTCCCCGCCGACGCGGACTGAACGGTTGAAGAAGTCCGACGACCACCCCATGAGGGCTCGGACCTTCTTCAGATCGCTCTCCGTCTTCAAACGACTTTCACGCAGACCCAACTCCATCGCAGCACAGCTAGGCGAGAGAAGAGAAGCAAAACACGAGTTGGGAGTTTGAGCGCAAGAACAGATGGAAAGCGTAAAGAACTCCCGACGGTGCGCTTTCCTTCTTAAGTAAGCCCTCGCAACGCTTGGATGGAAACTGCAGGGGAGTCAAGGATACTACTCAAGAATTCAACCCAGCCGATGACAAGAGGGCCCAGGACCACCCAGACGATCAAGTCGAGGTTCTTACCCAGGCGAACAGTTGTCATCACGAGGCGGGAAACCCAAAGGCGGCGGACTGACAAGGCGCGCAGAACCGATACGGTTTTCGTATCGGGAACCGACGACCTTCAATTGCGAGAGATCCGCACGTCAAAGATCTTATCTGCCGCCTGAGGTGCGCCACGCGTCGGCACTTAACCGTAAAGTCCCACCAAAGGCACCTCCAAAGACCCTTGAAGACCCAGTTCAAGAGTCGCAAGTGTGGACCCACCTCCGGCGGAATGACTTCATCCCGTTGGCCTTCCCCGGAGGTAGGTCCAGGGGGCCACTGTCGGTACCCTAAAAACCATACACCCCCTGAGGATACAAAGATCTCAAGGGAAGGACATCTACTCAAATTGAAGACCCTCTGGGGCCCACTTGTCGGACGTAACCGGACCCGCTTCTTCAACATGGTTAGCCCCTAGGTTACCACGTGTACTGTCAGACCAGAGCTATTACCCACAAGGGTGAAGCTCCGGGCCAAGTACTGAAACGGCACCTCCGGAGGTAACCCCTGACCGAGAGAAGCTCCGGACCTGACACGTGCCAGGCCGCCCCGGAGCTTCCCGCTTCCCACGAGCAAGCTCCGGAGCTGCCACGTGTCCATACGTCGGAGCTGGCCGCTTCAAACCCCCGGGAGACGTTGTAACGGCTCCGGATCTCCAAAGGACAGCCGCAGACTTCAAGACCCGATTAATTATCATTAATTTCATGTTAATGATATTTAATCGGATGATCTTAACACCTGTAACGGCACTGTCGGAGCCGTTACAGGGTTATTAACAACAATTAATCTCGTGTATCAATACCAATAACCGCTAGGGCCACATGTCGGGCCAGGCTGACTTGTAACGGTTTGTCCTTGTACTATAAAAGGACAAACCGACGATACACGAGGGGGAGAGAACTCTTGAACACTCTGAAGCTCACAAGTTAATACAACACACACACACACCCGTGGAGTAGGGTATTACGCTCAGGCGGCCCGAACCACGTAAACTACTGTGTCACTCGTGTCCAAACGCGTTTCACCTACTTGAGTCTCCGCGCGCCCAAACCGAACCTCAAACTCCTTCCACACTTTCGTAGTGTCAGGGGATCTGCCGACTCCAACAGTCGACAGTATTAACCACCACCAGCGCATTTGAGAAGGTTTATGGCTCGTCAACGTCGTGAGCTCAGCTCTCCTCCGCATCTCGCAAAAGTAATATGGTGCATGCCATTGTTAAACCAAAGGTTGTAAAAAGCAGGCCTATGGTTATGTTGCATCTATTTGAAGGGACGAAAAAGGAGCACCAAATCTTGTTTCCACTACGCTGTTATTGCTTCACTACATGGACTGGACATATGCATGGTGCTCCATCTTTGGTTCGCCCTTTAAATTGTTTGAATGGGCAGAAAAAAGAACAGAGAGTGCCAAATATCGATCAGGATACCTAAGCATAGCAATTAAGTATTCCCTTCGTTTCTAAAAGTTTATCACTTTGTAGTTCATAAATAAATTACAAAGCGACAAACTTTTAAGAAAAGATGGAGTGTAGCTCAATTTTAGCATCTAGGAACTGCATACATAAACCCTTCATTTCATTTATTCACCGCTGCATAGTTGAACACTAAACTTCAAATAAAACGAAACGTCGGAGGATGAAAGATGCATGCGTGACTGCTGAACGACTCCACGAAAGGAACGTTTTTTTTCTTAAATGCATGGTGAGAGGATTTTTTTTTAAAAAAATGGGGATCGTTTTGTTTTCCGGTATAGCTAATTAAAAACTAACCTTTGGGTCAATTCCCTCTCCTTTCTTTTCCTTTAAATTTGTGCTAGGCTGCTAGGTACAACTAGCTGATCTAACAATGAAATCGTTGTAACAACCCCTAGTGATTTGAAATGTCCAACTTATGGTCACTGTCTCTATAAAGGCCGTGCATCACTAACTCTCCGATCCATTAATAATGTTGAACCCAATATGACTGCAAACTGTTGCTACGGCAACCTTTCCAATGATTGGCGGGAGGAGCAACAAATCATACTACACCACAATGATGGGAGATTAAAGCAAAGTTAAATATAGGTATCGTTCGCTTTAATCGCCCTGCCCGATCAACGTCACTGAAAGTGCATTTCGTTTCGTGTTAGATTAGCATATCTTTGCAAATATTTTGCCCTTTAGCTAGATCTTGCTGCTGTGGAACGATCGTATCTAAAGGCGAAAAGGTAAAACGGTTTCGGTGGTCATTATTGTTGTTGTGGTGCAATCTTTGCGTTATTGGGTTGATCATCAGCTCCGATCGACGATCATCGGGAAGCAGGGATTTGAGGCGTCGTGGGTTCGTTCTTGATCTCTGGCGTTTCTCCATCTGGACCATCTACATGTCCATTCAAGTTCCATAAGACTGGAAAGTATACTGGATAGTGTAAATTTAGAGGATTTAAAATAAGATACTGAAAAAGTAGAAGAATATTGTATAGAGTATGCTTCAGAGTGCGGATAGTCTAAACTACACTGAGTGGAGTGGGAACTACAGAAGCATGGCGGATGGCAGGTGACCTGGAGGTATCTTTGCATGCATCAGTGTAGCTTATGTTGCACTACAGAAAACACGACCGTATACTTAGCGGATATCCCCTCTTTTTGTTTTGTGTTCTTGTGATGTGATGCGAGAGACTATGTTGTGTTCTTGTGATGTGATGCTATATGGCTATGTATTGCGGCTATGTATTGCTGCTGTTATGTGCAGCATCTGTCATATTTCTCGCCATCGACCCGAGAAGCATTTTCTGTTAAAAAACATTATTTACGACGACTTTTATACAGTACCATCACAAATAATACCTCTATTTTTTGCGACGGTACCGTATAAAAAGTTGTCACAAATAAATCTAAATAATTTTGCGATGATCGGCGACAGACGTCGCAAATAAGGTAAATTGTGACTACTGCTGTTAGCTGTCGCAAATAGTCAAACCATCGCAAATAAGTTAAATTGCGACGAAATTCGAACGACGGCTGAAAATCGTCGCAAATAAGCAAAACCATCGCAAATAATTTATTTACAATTACTTTTTGCTTATTTGCGACAGCCTCTACCGGGTTCATGTAGTGTTGGTGGTTATCCGTGGATACAACATTTGTCGCGGCAGCTTTGAAGGCCAACCACGTAACGTACCGGCCGTTACAACTCTGCCCGGGAAACGGCTGTTGCGGGAAAGCTTGATTACTCGCTCATGAATGCGTACTTTGAAAGGGAAAAGAAAGTAGGATGGAAAAGGAGGAGCGCATTGTCAATCGTCATGAACGCGATAATAATGCGGACGCCATCGGCGCGCATTACCGTTACCGATGCCGTCCGCTTCCCTTCGTGGTCTCTATGCGCCCATTCCGATCCTCCGTTTCGTGCCAGAGGACGGCCCATGGCTACGCCGTCACCTTTAGCTATTATACCTAGGCACGACTCACCTCCTCTATAAATTGCGTCTCCAACTGAATGCCGGCCCATCCATCAAGCTCATTACCTCGACTTCCAGCTTCCTGGACTCCATACTGTGGGTAGCTGCTGCTGTGTTCTGATCTGGGAGCTCTCTCGAGCTTAACAATGGCGGCGAGCAATGGCGCGCCCCTGGTGGTGTTCGACTTCGACAAGACCATCGTCGACTGCGACAGCGACAACTGGGTCGTCGACGCGCTCGGCGCCACACAACGGTTCGACGAGCTCCTGCGCCAACTCCCATGGAACGACGCCATCGTAAGTATACTCCGTAGACATCAAATCTCGACAGGTCTTTTTCTTCCCGCAGTACGACTTTTCCGAGAGTTTTTTATCTGCTCGCACTGTTTAGCCATATCGCGCTGTTGATGGGTTAGTCATTACGTACGACGCCCTAGATTCATCCTATACTTTGAACTCACCGGCCGTTGTTGCTATTTGGAACGAACGAACGAACGAACGAACGAACGCAGGACGCGATGTTGGGGGAGCTGCACTCGCAGGGCAAGACGATCGAGGACGTCAAGGCTTCCCTAAGGACGGCGCCGCTGTCGCCTCACGTCGTCGCGGCCATCAAATCCGCGCACGCGCTCGGGTGCGAGCTGCGGATCCTCAGCGACGCCAACGCCTTCTTCATCGACACCATCCTGGCGCACCACGGCCTCGCCGGCTACTTCTCCGGCATCGACACCAACCCCGGCTACGTCGACGCCGACGGCCGCCTCAGGATCCGCCCCTACCACGAGTTCCACGCCGCCGCCGCGCCCGGCCACGGATGCGACCTCCCAACGTGCCCGCCCAACATGTGCAAGGTGACAACGTGGTCCACATGTCCAGACGATCGAGTTCACCACACCAGTTGTTGCTTCGTGTTCGTGACCGCTGAATGGTGATTAATTCAGGGCAAGGTGATGGAGCGGATTCTCCAAGAAGAAGAAGAGAACGCGCGGGGAAATAATGAACGGCGGCGGCGGGCCGTGGTGTACGTCGGCGACGGCAGGGGCGACTACTGCCCGTCCCTGAAGGTGGGCGAGGGGGGCTACGTGATGCCGCGGATCGGGTACCCCGTCTGCGACCTCCTCGCGGCGGGCTCGCCCGCGCGCGCCGCCGTCCGCGGGTGGACCGGCTTTGAGGACCTCGGCCGGGTGCTGCTGGACATCGTCGACGGCGAGATCTCGCGCTGCGCCGCGGCGGAAGACGTCGCTGGCGCCGCAACGACGAACACGGTCGTCACCGTGGCCGTGGCGCCCGCCGAGTGCCGTGGCGCCGTGCATCAGGAGGCGCTGCTCCGCCCCAAGGCGGTCCGCGTGCCAAACTAATAACAATAATGACGCCATGGACGGAGGCGGACGGCTGGTGGATTCAATAGCTATAGCGTACATATGCGTGTGCCATTGTTGGAGCTTCTGCTCTGCACCTGTAACTGGAAAACCAACCAGCGAGTCTTTTCAGTTTGTACCAGAAATATTCTCGCCTAAAAAAAACTCTACTGTATTCTCGTTCTTAAATCGTGGGCTTTCTCTTAAGGCCCGAAAATGTTTTGTTGGGCCATGGTCTTATTTCTCTTTATACGCTTGACAAATTAAGCATAGATGGGCCTGAAAATTTAAGCAGCATGGCCCTCTTTAAACGCGGACTAATGATGTGTCATTTTTTATTCTATGTGTGGGGGAACAGAAAAAAACGCATGCCACCCTGACCCCTCAGAATATAAATTTTGGGTCATGTTTGGAACCCCTAAAGATTATTGTTAGCTAGCTAATAATCTATTAGATGTATTAGGCTAACTAATTATTAGCTAGAGATTGTTTATATTCCATACCTATTAGTTGCTAGAGACAATTGATCGTAGTGCCCCTGTTTTATTTATGTAACGGGAGGAGAGGGAGTGAGGAGAGAGAGAGCAAGAGTAGAATAGAGATTAGCCAACAATTAGCTGGAAAGTTAGCTAATAATTAGCTGTGCTATTAGCTACTCTGTTTGAAACCTCTATAGTTATTTTTTAGCCGTTAACACTAATCTCTAGAAGTTCCAAATATAGCCTTAATATGAGGATGTAAATGAAGACAGCTAGCTGAATAAACAAAAGAGTATTGGATGAGTAGCTACATGATTATGAACAAAATTGGGTTGCATCTTCAGGCCCAACAGGTGGCCTTTACAATACAACACATTGTGTGTGTTTTTTTAATAAATTGAGATGTACGCATGCACCTCGTGTTTAATATAAGCGCCAAACGATCCAATTTGATTTTGACATCAATTTTTGAACTGCCAAATTGGCTCGGGCATGGTGTGTGTGATGACTTTTGCAGTGATCACATCATGCCAAAACTATATCCCTCTCAAGTTTTAACCGGGACAGAAATCTGAGCCATATAAAACCAAGCTTTGGGACAAAATAAAATTGTCCTCCTATAACAACAATCTTGATGTGACGATTCCACCAAAGCCGCACGCGCTGCATCGGTAGCCGCAAACAAACCAACGCCCGGTTCCGCCACTGCTGACCGACCACTTTCACGCTCTGCTTCCTCTCGCTTTCTAGTTTTCACACCTGCACCTGGCCCACCATGCCCGCTGATATGCGGGTCCCGCAACCCCATGGAATAAAATAAACGAACGACCACGCTGTTTTAATTCCTTACTCTTCTTCTCTCTCCGCCGTGGCGTGGCGGCTTCTCTTCTCCCCTTCCACCAACCTCGCTGCGCGCGAGGAGGAGGAGGGAGGAGGAAAAGGAGGAGAAGGCATGGAATCGCGGTCGCGGGAGTCCGCTCCGACCGCCAGCGGCGGGGGCACCGGTCTGCCGCTCGCCGTGCGGGAACTCGTCGCCGGCGGGGTCGCCGGCGGCGTCGCCAAGTCCGCCGTCGCGCCGCTCGAGCGCGTCAAGATCCTCTTCCAGGCACGTAGGTCCTCTCCCATCCTTCTGCTATCTGAGAACCTCGTCTTTCACGGGTTGGGGAATGTTCGCGCGGCGTGTTTCACCTTTCATCATTCTTATTATGATGATGATGATGATGTGCCACATGGAGACGAGATGCGGTGAATCTTGTGAAGCCGGGGCCGCCGCGAATCTTGTTGTGATTGTTAGCGATACCAGGTTTGTTTAAGATGATTGAATATTGATTGGTCCTTGGAAATCCGGGGCGCACATTTGTTGTCCATACGTTTCGGAGTTGGTAGTGGCACTGCTCCGGTTTGTTTTAATGAAGTGAAGGAAATACATGACAAAAAAGGGTCTGATGTCAGTGGTTGATTTGACGGGAATAGACCCCTGCTTCTTTGGGAACTAGGGTGCCAACTTAATTGCATTGTGAGGCTACTTTGCTTAGTCAAGAATTTCATGGTCATTAAATGGGCGCCCCTGCTAAAATGCGAAGCTGGGAAGAGTAATATGAGTGTAAGTGTTATTGATTGGAATGTAATAAAGGTTGCAAGCTTGGAAGAGAAAGGTTCCGCACATGAATTTCTAAGTTAAGTGGACCATCGTATGGAATATAGATAGTAGTTGCCATTCCCCATTTCTCATGGAGCTCCTCTAGTTTTATGCAGGGTTTTAATGAATGCTTGGGTAGTAGTTCTAGATGATGCTCTGGTGCACGAGTTGAAAATTCATTTACTACTGCAAATAAACTAATTTTTATGGGATGGTATTGACTGATTTGGAAAGTAGGAAGTCCCCCTCCCCCCTACACACGCACACTCGCCTATGGATGGAATTATGCTTTTGAAAGTACCTTCTGTGTATGGCAATTAACATGTAAAGTGGAACATAGTGCTACACCAATGTCTAATGCTACAAATTGGAATGGGGTAATAACCTGGGTATTGTAAGTTTGTTGCACAAAAATAAATTGGTGCCAATTATGGATGCAACTTGCTCTGCATAACATTGCCTTCATTCTTTTTTTATTTCTTATCAATCAAATGTGTACCAAGAGGATATTACATTCATGGAAAAATCTTTTTCTTGTTCATATTGCTATGTGCAAATAAAAATTTGCTGCCTTATGTGTTTTTTTTGTTATTGTGAACCATAAAGCTATCATTGTGAGACTAAGTTTCTTTACTGCTTTGAAAGCTATAATCCCAATCACATTTTTCATTGCCGCTATTTGTAAAATTCTTGCTTCTACAGAATCCCCTTCCTCTAACTAAGTAATCATCTGATATTTGAAATGCCATTGGAGCTTTCAGACTAGAAGAGCTGAGTTTCATGGTTCTGGGTTGATGGGATCCTTCCGCACAATCTTTCGTACAGAAGGTCTTTTAGGGTTTTACAGGTTGGTCTCTTTGTATTATACATTTCAGATATAGCCAATGAACGCATATTGCACCTCTAGAGCCTGACTTTTGAATTGGCATTCTGTAGGGGAAATGGTGCCAATGTTGCTCGAATTGTTCCTTATGCAGCTTTGCATTATATGGCCTATGAAGAATATCGTAGATGGATCATTCTTGGTTTCCCTAATGTTGAGCAAGGGCCCATTCTTGATCTCATATCCGGAGCTATAGCTGGAGGAACAGCAGTCATATGCACATATCCTCTTGATCTAGTTCGCACAAAGTTGTCGTATCAGGTTAGCCCAAACCCGCATCCTTTATTGAAGAGGGGTGTTACATAATTCAGTTGGGTTCACTTTTAGGACATCTTCTGATGCATTAAAATTTTATGAAGCAACATATTCACTAAACAATGACCTTCTTATTTGACGCTGCATGTTTGAGATAATATGCCTGTTATATGTACTCTTATATGAGTATGTAGCCCATTTGTTTCAAATTCAGAACCTCTTTTTATCAGTAACCTTCTCTGTACCGCAGGTAAAAGGTGCTGCTGTTAACGTAAGTTTCAGAGAATCTAAGCCCTCTGAACAGGTCTACAAAGGCATTGTTCATTGTGTCAAAACAATATACAGACAAAATGGATTGAAAGGCCTATACCGTGGTATTGGTATGTTTATTTTTGGTCCACCTTTTGCTTGAGGCCAATTTCTCAACGCTTCCTTTACTAACCATGATTGTTGTTCTTCAGCTCCATCACTCTATGGAATTTTCCCTTACTCTGGTCTTAAGTTCTACTTTTATGAGAAGATGAAGACATATGTTCCTGAAGAACACAGAAAAGATATCATAGCCAAACTTGGTTGTGGATCAGTTGCCGGTTTGCTAGGACAGACAATAACATACCCCCTTGATGTTGTTAGGCGGCAAATGCAGGTACAGTTTTCGTTATTGATAGTCGTTACAAGGTATTTTATATGTCAAAAAGCAAGGATTGTGAATTTGTAATGCACCATATTCAGGCTGAGGCCCTTTCGCCATCCAGCCATGCAAAGGGTCAAGGAACATTTGGAAGCCTTGTTATGATAGCAAAGCAGCAAGGTTGGCGACAATTATTCGCAGGATTATCTATCAATTATTTGAAGGTGAGAAGTTACCTTTGTTATACAACTGCAGTTAACTTGGCTATATTATGCTCAAAAATCAACTGTAACTGCCGACAAGTTCAATAGGCAAGCAGAAGCTATTGAAACACTGCAATCCCATTTGTCTTGACTGTAGAACTTTGACTTTCAGCATGCTCTACAATTTGTGATACATATTATCAGTTGTCACACGAAACGTCCAAAATCTTTGGTTTATTTGAGCACTTGCACTGTTACGTCAAGCTGTCAACTAATTGATTTGACTGAACTGTTGATGTGAAACTATTTTAGTGAACATATTTTATGATGAATATGCTTAAAAGCGTAAGTAATATTTGTATGGCAGTTTACCTTCCATTTCTGTGCCGTAGGAATAATAATGTGCTTTTGCAATTGCTTTAAAAAAAGTGCTTTGCAAAATGAATTGAGTGGTATAGTGAGGGATACTACCTCCGGAATGTCCTCCTTTTCAAGTTAAATATATATACCATATGTGTTAACTTCGAAACTTATATCTTGATGATTTTTCTATCACAGGTTGTGCCATCTGTTGCTATAGGGTTTACCGTGTATGACTCAATGAAGGTTTTGCTCAATGTTCCATCAAGGGAGGAAGCTGTCTCAGTATTGACAGAAGAAAGAAATAACCCTGACCCAATTCACTCCAGTTAGAATTGAGTTTTGCTCTTTTTTGGCGGTGCAAGTCGCTTTAACTGCCTTAACATTCATAGGCATGTAGTATAGCATTCTTTCTTGGAGCTGCATGACCACAACTCTCGCTTCTCCAACACAGTGGAAATAATAATTCTATGGTCAATAAGTCCCTCGGCAAGTCTAGACAAGTCCCAATGCCAAGAGGGATAGAATTCCTTGCAAGTTTCGGATTCTCGCGGAGTTTCATCCTGTACAGATTTTGTATATAACTGAATGTTAGCCTGTATGAAACTGAGAATTTCTTGATGAGGCCAGGATGTAGAGCCTTTTCCAACAAATATGCTCGTCTTTTTTCCAATGGTATTGCTACTGTAGTGATTGAGTTAATACTCGGGATTTTTTTTCCATAGGTAGCTTCTTTTTCGATGATATTTTGCGCTTAGGAGTACCCTTTTACAAGAAGTACAAGGATCTATCATACCTTGCTTTTCCACACCTTGGTTTCTAGCGAGTTGCAGCACGACCTGTGCTGGACATTCAGTCAGATTCTTGCAATGTTCATATCCCACGCCTCTTAAACCCTTTTTGTTTTCTTGATTTGGCGTCTCTATGGCCTTAGGCTGTACTGATAATTCTAGAGATGCACCGAATGATTTATATTACGTTAGATATTAATACCATTCGATGAAGAGAAAATGATATGAATTCGTTGGTTTAGAGGGAAAGACATGGCATTAGCTCCTGGCATGTGAATTGTGGCATAATAACCTCAACTCAATTTTTTGCATGCGATCTCTACTGAGAGGTTTATCCGTTTATGTCTTGGTTAATTGGGTGAAGTGTTTCCTACCACAAAAGGGAATACTTGTATTGCATTAGTATACTCTATATGAATAGTAACGCATGAGAAAAGATAATTTGTGCGTCTCGAAAATAATTTAAAAATGAACTATAAAGTAACATTTTTTTGGAACGGAAAAGTTACCTATCATCACACGCACTTTTGCTGATGACCTGTGATACCGTGTGCACAAGCACAATGACCCTGTTGCTCCAAACACATTCCACAGAATGCCGATCTATTGGTTGCTCAGTACACCACTAAAGATCGATATTCTTGCATTCGACTTGTATAAGTAGTACCTCGGTTTTGCATGTGAATATCACTGCTCAACCAACCGGCACATCACTACAGCTAATTAAAACTTGTGCAAGGTGGAACTGTTAGCACATTAATGCGTAAACAAGATCGAACACGAGACACAAATTTTACGTGGAAAACATTTGCGGGAAAAAACTACGAGCGTCGACCGGCGATCTTCACTATATGATGAGAGTTTACAATAGAGATTACAATGAGAGTCTCTTCTCTCTCTTACTCTCCCTCAACAGCCTACACGATGTATTTATAGGGATGGCTTACAAAAGGAAATAAATCCCTCAAAGTAAATACGACCCATAATGTGGGAGGATTCCACCTCTCACATCCACTAGGCGTCCCCAGCGAGATCAGAATTTGGATCATATTCCAACAAGCTCTACCTTGAGACAAATTCCATCTTGTAGCCAATGAAAGGATCATCAATTAACTCCCTTCAATAACAAATAACGCCGCGCGCCAATAAGTCACTAGGACTCAAACTGTAATACCAACCAAGCTTGAGCATAGCTCAAACTTGTTAGTAGGAACTAACTTTGTCATCATATCAATAGGATTATAATGAGTACTGATCTTACACACTTTAATATCACCATGAGCCATAACATCTCAAATAAAGTGATACCTGACATCAATATGTTTCGTTCTCTCATGAAATATTTGATCTTTGGTAAGGTGAATAGCACTCTGGCTATCACAGAATATAGTAGTGCAAGAATCATCTCTACAAAGCTCAGCATATAAACCTCTAAGCCAAATAGCTTCTTTACAAGCTTCAGAAATAGACATATATTGGTTTAAAAGAAGTAGTGAAAACTGACTTCTAAAAGGAGATAATAACAGTGAATATTATCACAAAATTGCTAATGGAAAAAGGAGGAAACACAACATATTCTGGTTAAGAAATGAAAATGGTGAGACAATTGAGGGGACTGAAAATCTTATATTGCATGCCACTGATTTTTATAAAAAACTCATTGGTAAACCTGAGAACAAAACTCTAGAGGTAGAACCTTCACTGTGGGATAATTATGAAAAAGTATCTCTAGAAGAGAATGATAGGCTTATTAAAGAATTTGATGAAAAAGAAGTAAAACTTGCTCTTAATCAAATGCAAACAAACAAAGCCCCAGACCCTGATTCTATTCCTATTGAATTCTTTCAAAAATGTTGGTACATCATTGGGAGCGATGTAATGGAAATTTTTAAGGACCTTCATAAAGGAAAGCTGAATGTACAAAGAATCAATTATGGAATAATTACCTTAATACCAAAAGTAAAAGAAGCAGAAAACATCAAACAATTCAGACCCATTTGTCTTCTAAATTATCTTTATAAGCTTATAACTAAAGTACTTACTTTAAGGCTAGAAGCCATAGCACAGAGACTAATTAGCCCTATACAATCGGCTTTCATACCTGGCCGCAATATAATGAATGGAATTTTAGCATTTCATGAAGTTTTGCATACAACTAAAAGGAAGAAAGAAAAAGGTATAATCTTAAAATTAGATTTTGAAACCTTATGACAAAGTTGATTGGGGATATTTGTTCTGATGCTTAGAACTTAGGGGTTTTAGTTCTATTTGGTGTGGGTGGATGAGAATGGTAGTGATAAATGGAACTCTTAGAGTCAAATTAAATGATTCTATAGGCCCACATTTCATGAGTTATAGGGGGGTTAGGCAGGGGGATCCCCTCTCCCCTTTACTTTTCAACTTTGCTGCGGATGGTCTAGCTAGATTGATTGATAGGGCTCAGATCAATAAAATGATTGTGGGGTTGGCTGATCATATTATACCTAGAGGTGTTGCTATTCTACAGTACGCCGATGATACTATTTTGTGCTTTAAAAATGATATTAATCATGCTCTTAACATGAAGTTCCTCTTGGCTTTATATGAACAAACCTCTGGTCTCAGAATTAATTTCGATAAAAGTGAATTGTTTTGTGTTGGAAATGATGAAAATGATGCTATAGTTTTTGCTGATATCTTCAATTGTAATATTGGAACTTTTCTCATTAAATACTTAGGAGTCCCTATATCTGCTTCAAGAATAAGGTGTGCTGACTGGAATGAACTTGAAAATAAAATGAATAAAAAAGTAGAACTTTGGAAAGGAAATTCTTTGTCTATGGCTGGTAGAATTGTGTTACTTAACTCTAGTTTATCTAGTATCCCAATTTATCACATGTCGATGTTTCTCTTGCCTAAGATGGTAGTAGAACGGATAGATGTAAATAGAAGGAAATTCTTTTGGCAGGGAGGTAGGGAGAAAAAGAAGTATCATATGCTAAAATGGGATCTGGTTTGTACAGATAAAAACAAAGGGGGTTTGGGAGTGAAGGATCTTCATAAAATGAACATTAGTCTCCTTGTTAAATGGTGGTGGAATTGGAGAAGGAAGAAGGGTTATGGCAACAGATTATTAAAGAGAAGTATATTAGAGATACACCAACATGTCTGATTAAACACAAAATGTCTGATTCGCATGTGTGGTCAACCCTACTAAAAGTAAAGGATTTATATATGAAAGGGAGAAGATACAAATGTGGCAATGGAGATAGGATAAGTTTTTGGTTGGATATTTGGCTAGTGGATGAACCCCTAAGTTGTAAATATAATTTGTTATATCATTTTTGTGTGGAGAAAAACTGGTCTGTAGCAAGCCTAGCTAAAAACAATTGGAATTTGAATTTTAGACCTGCTCTACCAAATATTTTATATCATCATTTGTCTGAACTCATGAATCTATTAAATGGAATGACTTTGGTAGATAACAGAGATATACCTATATGGAAGTGGAGTAAAAATAAAGAATTCACAGTTAAGTCTGTATATAACAAATTAACACCGACTGTTGCTGGGAGATGTTATGATAAAATATGTGTCGACTGTTGGAGTCAGCAGATCTCCTGACACTGCTAAAGTGTTGAAGGAGTTTGTAGTTCGGTGTGGGCGCGCGGAGACTCAAGAAGGTGAATTGCGGTTTAACACAGGAGACGCTAGGATTTACGTGGTTCGGGCCGCCTGAGCGTAATACCCTACTCCACGGGTGTGTTGGTGTTGGATTAGTTTGTCACGTATGATCTCCACGTCTCTGTCCGTGTCTCTGTCCGTATCGACGACCTGTCCTTTTATAGTACAAAGACAGGCCGTTACAAGCTGGCCTGGCCCGACATGTGGCCCCGACGGTTACTAGTATTGATACACGATTAATTGTTGTTAATGATCCTGTAACGGGCTCCAACAGTGCCGTTACAGATGTTAAGATCGTCCGTTTAAGTGTCATTAATATGATATTAATGACATTTAAACGGGTCTTGAAGTCCTTGGCTCTCCTTTGAAGATCCGGAGCCGTTACAAGGTCTTCCGGAGGTTAGAGGCTGCCAGCTCCGACGTTTAGACACGTGGCAGCTCCGGAGCTTGCTGTGGGAAGCAGGAAGCTCCGGGGCTACCTGACACGTGTCAGGTCCGGAGCTTCTCTCGGTCAGGGGTTAAGTCCGGAGGTGCCATTTCGGTACTTGGTCCGGAGCTTCCCCCTTGTGGGCGGTAGCTCCGGTTCGGCAGTACACGTGGCGACCTAGGGATTAACCATGTTGGAGAAGCAGGTCCGGTCATGTCTGACAAGTGGGCCTCCGAGGGTCTTCAATTCAAGTAGTCGTCCTTCCCTCGAGATCTTTGTAATCTCAGGGGGTGTACGGTTTTTAGGGTACCGACAGTGGCCCCCTGGACCTACCTCCGAGGAAGGTCACTGGGGTGAAGTCGTTCCATCGGAGGTGGGTCCATCCTTGCGACTCTTGAACTGGGTCTTCAAGGGTCTTCGGAGGTGTCGTTGGCAGGATTTTACAGTTAGATCCCGACGCGTGGCGCACCTCAGGCGGCAGATAAGATCTTTGACGTGCGGATCTCACGCAATTGAAGGTCGCCGGTTCCCGATACGAAAACCGTATCGGTTCCGCGCGCCCTGTCAGGCCGCCGCCTTTGGGTTTCCCGCCTCGTGATGACAACCGTTCGCCTGGGTGAGAGCCTCGACTTAATCGTCGGGGTGGTCCCGGGCCCTCTTGTCATCGGCTGGGTTGAACTCTTGAGTAGTATCTTCGACTCCCCTACAGTTTCCATCCAAGCGTTGCGAGGGCTTACTTAAGAAGGAAAGCGCACACCGTCGGGAGTTCTTTACGCCTCCCATCTGATCTTGCGCTCAAACTCCCGACTCGTACTTTACTCCTCTTCTCTTGCCTAGCTGTGCTGCGATGGAGTTGGGTCTGCGCGAGAGTCGCCTGAAGACCGACAACGATTTGAAGAAGGTCCGGGCCCTTATGGGGTGGTCCTCGGACTTCTTCAGCCGCTTGGTCCGTGCCGGCGGAGAGCTCCCCTTTGAGAAGGAGCGCACTGGCGAGATGGTGTACTTTTCTTCGTACGCCATGGTGGGGCTGATCCCACTGTTTTCTTCTTTCTTCTTGATAATGCTAGACTTCTATGGTCTGCAGCTATACCACCTTGGCCCTCACTCCATTCTCCTCGTGTCCATCTTTGTCCACTTCTGCGAGATGTGGGTGGGCATCCCCCCCTGCGTCGAGCTCTTCCGAACCTTCTTCACCGTTCACACCACCGGCCGGAGCAATGAATACCTTGGCTTCTACTACTTCGTGAAGCGCAAGAAGTGCCCATTCAAGTACCTCCAGTCGTTCCCTTCCGGGAAGTGGGATGATTGGAAGAAAGATTGGATAGTCGTCAGGGTGGAGGAGCATGAGCGGTTGGAACTGCCAGACAGTCTGCCCGGCATCGACACGTCGATATGGAGTGAAGTTCCGGTGCTGGCGGAAGTTTTCGACCCTGTCCTGACTAAGATCCGCCGATGTGTGGAGGGAGGATTGACTCCCCAGGCGGTGTTCTGCAACTTCCTGACCAACAGGTGGGCGCCGCTGAAGAGGAGGGAGAAGCTCGCCTGGGCCCTCAACAGCGTGATGGACGAGGACCGGGTTGAGACCGGGTTGAAGTCCAACATGGTGGGGAAGACCTTGGAGTTCCACCTCAAGAAATTCCAGCACGACATCGACATCGACGGAGATTACTTGACTCCGCCGTCGGCCTTTCTCCCTCTGAACGTGGAAGTGGAGTTCAGCAGAGAGCTCCGGCGGACGATGCCTGCGCTTGACGACCTTGGTGTCGTCGAGAGAAGACCAACCACCCGGGTGGCAATCCCCGGGGTGCCCGAAGATGGCTCGGTCCCTGCTCCACAGCCGAGGGTTGAAGTCATCGGCAAGGGCAAGGAGCTGGCGGAGGAGCCGGAGAGTCGGAAGAGGAAGCTACAACATGCCGACGGAAGGTCCGTCAGGCCCGCTGCTTCCACCTTGGCTCCTTCTCCCCAGGGGGGAAGATCTTCTGCCGCCGTGGCGACTGTCCCCGTGGTGGGGTCCTCCCGGAACGAGACTGTTCCTGCAGTGGGATCCTCCCGGAGCGCTTCTGTCTCCGTGGTGGAGCCCTCCGGTGGTGCTAGCTCCGGTTGTACGACTCCGGCACCTGGGGTGGTTGGAGCCTCCAGGTCCAGGGGTTCCTCCCGATCGAGGAGAGCCTCGACCCGGGAAACGCTCGTGGCTGCGACAAGTTCTGGGGGGCCTCCTGGAGCTCCTACATCGACCATGGCCAGCCCGGAACGTCCGGGAAAAAGGTTTCACGCAAGCTGGTGCGGAAGCCTTCCAAGGTAATTTCTGATTTTTACCTTGGTTAACTTTTTAGTTGTAGCGATTGTTTGTTAATTTTCTTTATCCATCCCCTGCAGCGTTCCCAAGAAGGGGAGTGAAGCTACACCCTCGGCCATGATTTCTGAGGCCGTGGGAGCTTCTGCTCCTGTCCCAGTTCCGCCCCAGGTGGTGGCTGAGGCTGCGACAGCTCTGACACCGGCTGTCGTGGTCATGAACCTCGACTCGTCCCCAGAACTTCCCGTGGTAGCGCCGGACCACGGGAGTGAAGACACGCCAGCGGCACTTGTCTCGGAGGTTGAAGCTCCGGGTCCTGGTGCTGCAGTAGCGGAAGCTCCGGCTGTAGAGCCGGAAGAAGTAGTAGTCCCAGCCTCAGAGCCGGAACTTGTCGAAGCCCCGGCGATTGAACCGGAGGTGACTGAAGCTCCGGCATGCGAGCCGGAAGTTGAGGTAGTTCCGGCAGTGGAGCCGGTTACCTCCGAAGCACCGGTCGCTGAGCCGGTTATTGTTGGAGCGCCGGTCACAGAGCCGGCGGTTGAAGAGGCGAGGGAGCTCGAGCTTCCCTCGGAAGAGGTGTCCCGGTCGGAGCCAGTAGTAGCTCCTACTCTGGAGGCGACAACATCGATGGTACGTGTGGCTGAGCCAGAGTGCCTAAGCGAAGTCGCCGGCCCCTTGCCTGAGGGGGCGAATGAAGACTTGGCAGCGGGGCCTTCTTCGATGGCGACTGAGGCCATCCCGGAGGACGGCCCTAGTGCCTTGGAGGCTCAGGGTTCCGCTCTCGTAGAGTGGGACCCAATTTTTGTATGTGAAGACCCGCTGGAACCAGCGGAGGAGACCCCAGCAGGTCCGGAGCCCATCCCGCCGTCGATGTCTATCGATAACGCCTGCTCCAGTTTACGTCAGGTCCAACTAGCCTTCTTCCACGACAGCAAGGCTCTTGAAGAGGAGCGCCAAACCCTTAGGCGGTGGCGTAATCGGCTCCACTTCGAGACTAAGCTGGCGCAGTCGAGGCTAGCGGACGATAAGGAGTGGATCAAGCGGGAGAAGATCCGCCTGGAGTACTGGGACAAGCTGCTGGATGAGAGGGAGAGCATGACCCATGCCCTCGACGCTCAATCCCGGGAGTTCCACGATCAGGCCAAGGCTACCAACGACGCGGCCAATGCTCAGTTCGAGCAGCTTGAGGCCATCAACGCAGCGCTCATCACGCGCCGAGAGACACTTGAAGGGAGGGAGAGACGGCTCGAAGACGAAGAGCAAAAACTCCTGGAGCTGTGGGATGACATCCTGAGAAGGGAAGAGGAGCTCGCCGAGAAAGCAGCTCTGGCTAACAAGGGCCTCGAGGAGCGTACTAAGAAGTTGGAAGAGCGTTGCCTCGAGGAAGAAGAGAAGACCTGGGTGCGAGGGCAGGAACTCTACGAATACGAGTGTGCCCTTGTTGCCCGGGAGAAGAAAGTGGAGGCTAGGGAGAAGGACCTGGTCGATCGTCGGAACAAGATCCACCTCCGGTAGGAGGAGCTCGGAAGACTTGAGAGGCGAGTTGCTGCAAAAATTCAGCAAAACACCAAAGAAGTTGAGTGCCTCGCCCGTGAGAATTCCGAACTGACGGCGGCCAAGAGATCCTTGGAAGAGGTGAAGAGCCTGAGGACGGCGGACTCCCTGCAGATTTGGGAGTTCCTGGGCAAGGCCAACGATGCGCTGACGCCGATGGGTTTCAGCCCCATGCGCCCGGATGATCCAGAGCCGGAGCCGGACCTTGCGCTGCAAGCGTTGAGCGCAGCAGGCAGCAAGCTCTCCAAGGTGGGCGACGTCATCGTGGACCAACTGGAGGTCGAGGGGCAATCCCTGGTGAGGAACGTCACAGAATATGTGCTGACGTGCTACACCAGCCGGAACCCTCAATTTCCTCTGGACCCGGTGCTTGAAGGCCCCGTCGAAGGAGAAGGCGAAGCTACCCGAGCCAGCGTATCGGAGGTTGCCCAGAAGGTCGCCGAGTTCTTCCATAGGGTCTAGGACCATCTCTTTAGCTCTCGCTTGTATTTTCTCTTCTTCTTCCTCAATTTTGTAATCCCTTGTCTCCAGGTGTAATCTCCTGTCTCCAGATGAATGAGATCCCCAAATTTTTGCGAATTTAATTTTTTGTCTTCAACATCTTTATCTTCTCTTGGCCCCCTGGTAGATGTACACAATTTGATTGTGAACATGTACCAAAAGGATATTGAGTTTTGTTGAAGACGAATTTGCTTCGAACTTGTAGAATTTAGGTCCGAAGTCTTTGATAGTGAAGGTCCCCTGAAGTTATCGGAGCTTAGAAGCTCCGGTACTGTCCATCGCTGGAGCTTAGTAGCTCCGGCAATAGCCTCTATCAACACGTAGAGCGTCGATAGTTAGTACTTCAAGGTGTCGGAGCTTAGTAGCTCCGGCAATGACCTTTGCCAACACTTGGTTTGTTGGCAACAGACTCCATGTACGGGGTCTTCTCACCATCTTTTACTCAGCGCCGACGGTTGACCCCCTTGGGGGAGTCGGAGCTTGATTAACTTCGGCTTTTTTCCATCAACGTAGAGTTTATTTTTCCTGCACACTTAAGCTAAGAAAAATAGTAAAATTTGTTCCTTGTCTATAATTTCGTCGCGGCTTACGATTCTCAAGAAAATTTTAAGTTGAACGCGATTTTAAATACAACTGGATGCGTTTTCTTTTCTCTTAGATCCAATTGTCCATGGACCCGCCTTACTTTGGCCTGCCGGGGTGTAGGTAGAGTGGCGTACTTAGGGTGCTTGACCAGGCTAAGTCGATAGCGCACTCCGGCCCTAGATTGGCTTGGCGGCTTTCAGGCGAGTTGGCCATAAACGATATTTAAATCCAAGAGATCTGACAATTCAACTCAAGTCGTATATAAACCGGTCAAACTAAAATTTCTTAAGAATTGCACGTCTCTGTTATAGACAAGAAAGAGAAAAATAAAAATGTCGAGCCTGCACAAAATGAATGCACGTGGAGTCTATTTCACATGAAGATGTCTTTCATTATTGGTCCGGGGTACAGGGGAAACAAGTACACTCTTAGGGTACGGAACCAGGCTAAGTGTGCTTGGTTTCTCGTTTGACCGAGGGTAGTTAGCCACACTTTTAGTCCGGAGACTGTGACAAGTGCTGCATGAGCTTTGCAGACCTTTCAGGAAAGGTCCGGCTGCTCTCCCGGAGGAACTACCCGACTCTGTACAATGACTCTATAACATACATTTCAAGTTACTTAAGACTCACCTCCGTGAAATTAAGTATAGAACTTACGGAGGTGCTCGATGTTCCAAGGATTTGGGAGAGGTGTCCCATCCTCGGTAGCCAAGCGAACGCTTCCGAGACGGGATACTTTGATCACTCGGAAGGGCCCCTCCCAGCCGGGGGAGAGTTTGTTTAACCCTTCTCTGGATAGTATTCTCCGTAGCACCAGATCGCCTTCCTCGAGCTGTCGGTTGTGTACATGCCGCTGGTGATAACGCCGTAGAGCTTGGCGATATCGGGCATTCCAAACAGCTGCTTGGCACCTTCCCTCCTCGAGGAGGTCTAGGTCTTCACGCCAGAGCTGGTCCTGCGCGGCTTCGTCGAAGGTCCGGACCCGGAGCGAACCCAAGGTGATTTCCAGAGGAAGGATTGCTTCAGCTCCGTACACCAGAAAGAAGGGTGTTTCTCCGGTTGACCGGTTGGGAGAAGTCCTGTTGGCCCATAGAGTGGGCGGAAGCTCTTCGATCCAATTGGCTCTGTGCTTTTTCAAGCACTCATAGGTGCGTGTTTTGAGTCCTTTAAGGATTTCTGCATTTGCTCTCTCGGCTTGGCCATTGCTGGCGGGATGAGCTACGAAAGCGTAGCAAACCTGTATGCCGAGGTCTTCGCAATACCCTTGGAATGCGGAGCTTGTGAATTGAGTCCCATTATCAGTGATGATCTTGTTTGGGACTCCGAATCTGCTTACAATGGATTGCAGAAAGTTGATAGCAGATTGCTTGTTGATCATCACAACTGGAGTTGCTTCCGGCCACTTGGTGAACTTGTCGATGGCGACGTACAGGAACTTGTAACCTCCGACGGCTCTTGGGAAGGGTCCCAAGATGTCCACCCCCCACACAGCGAAGGGCCATGTAGGAGGTATCATTTGTAAGGACTGAGCAGGTGTATGAATTTGCTTTGCATGAAATTGGCATGCTTTGCATTTCTTCACCAGCTCAGTGGCATCCTGGAGCGCTGTAGGCCAGTAGAAGCCATGCCGAAAGGCTTTTCCGACCAGCGTGCGGGAAGATGCGTGGTTCCCACACTCGCCTCCATGGATTTCTGCGAGTAGCTCGCAACCTTCTTCCCTTGTGATGCACCGCATTAGGATGCTGTTGGCACCGCGCCGGTAGAGATCCCCTTCTACCAGCGTGTATCTTTTAGCCAATCTGACTACCCGGTCAGCGGATACATCATCGTCAGGAAGGATGTTGTCTTTCAAGTAGTTCTGGATCTCCGAGATCCATGCATCGGAACTGACTTGAGCATTTGAGTCTTGCGTGCTGGGTTGCTCGGAGCTTCCGGCAGCACCTACGACCCTTGATGGCTGCCATGGTAACAGGGCCATCGGGACCGTCAGCTTCGGGATGCTGATCTCGCCCCCTTCGTTCAGTTCGGCAGGCTGAACTGTGGGTTTTGACAACCTCCGGACAAAGATTCCGTCAGGATCCGGAGCTCCGGTTGACGCTTTGGTCGAGAGTTCGTCAGCTTCAGCGTTGTGGGCACACTGAACATGGTGGAGGTATAGGACTTCAAAGTCCTTCTGAAGCCTCTGGACTTCAAGGAGGTAAGCAGCTAGCTGGAGATTATTGCAGGAGCATTCACCCTTCACCTGCTTGATGATGAGCTGTGAATCTCCTTTGACCAGCAGTTGCTTGACACCGTATGACAGTGCCACCTTTAGCCCGTAGATGAATGCTTCATACTCCGCCATGTTGTTGGTTGCCTTGAAGTCAAGGTGTACCATGTATTTTACCTTCTTCCCAGTCGGTGCAAGGAGAAGGATTCCAGCTCCGCCCCCCTGCTTCTGCATGGAGCCATCGAAGTAAAGGGTCCAGTGAGGCTCGGTGAAGATTGGAACTTGATGTTCCGTCTTCTGCTCGCGGGGGCCCCAGGGTTTGATGGAGAGGGAGTCCATTCCGCCATGAAATCTGCCAACGCTTGACTCTTGATTGCTTGTCTCGAAATGAATTCGAGATCGAACTCAGCCAATTCCGCTGCCCACTTTGCAATCTTCCCAGTTGAATTGGGATTATGCAAGATCGCTCGAAGTGGATAGGAGGTCACCACCGAGACTTTGTGAGCTTGGAAGTAGTGTCGGAGCTTCCTGGAGGCAATAAGAACTGCATAAAGCAGCTTATGCACCTCTAGGTATCAAGTCGTGGCATCATGTAATACTTCACTGATGAAGTATACCGGGCGTTGAATGGTCCAGACTCTCCCGGAGTGGTCTGGAGCTTCCTCTCTATTCTCTTCGGGGACCTCCGGGTTCTGGCTGGAGGAACCCGGAGCTTCTTCAGAAATGACCTGGACCCTCTCGGAGGGGTCTGGGTCTTATGAAGTGACTTCTTGTAGATTTGAGTCTGGGAGCTGGGACCCAGACTCACTTTCAGGGACCTCCGGACCCTCCTGAAGGGGTCTGGATTCCTGAGTATGGGGTAGTTCTGGTCTCTCTGCAACAAGAACCATACTGATAACTTCGTCAGTAGATGAAATGTAAAGCAACAAAGGCTCACCAGGGTTTGGAGCTACCAGAATTGGTAGGGTGGTGAGGAACTGTTTCAGCTCCTGGAATGCCTTCTCTGCTTCTTCGGACCATTGGAATGGTCCGGACTTCCTCAACAACTTGAAGAAGGGGAGTGCCCGTTCCGCCAGTCTTGATATGAACCGGCTGAGGGCTGCTAGACACCCAGTTAACTTTTGGACGTCTTTGATGCGGGTTGGTGGCCGCATGTCTTCGATGGCTTTTATCTTCGCCGGATTAGCCTCTATGCCCCGGTGACTTACCAGGAAACCAAGAAGTTTTCCGGAGCTAACCCCGAAGACACACTTGTCTGGGTTTAGCTTCGTGCGGGTGGCCCGCAACTTATCGAAGACAGCCTGCAAGGTGTCCAAGAGGGACTCCTTGTTCTTGACCTTGACCACGATGTCATCGACGTACACTTCCACTATGTCTCTGATGAGTTCTTCAAAAGTTTTGTACATAGCTCGTACAAAAGTTGAAGTTGCATTCTTGAGACCAAATGGCATGGCTATGTAACAATACAATCCATCTACTGTGATGAATGAAGTATGCTCTTCATCCTCCCTAGACATCCTGATTTGATGATCCCCAGAATATGCGTCTAGGAAACACAGTAATTCACACCCGGAGGTGGAATCCACTATCTGATCTATTCTAGGTAGTGGGAATGGATCTTTTGGACATGCCTTATTCAGCGTGGTGTAGTCGATGCACATCCAAAGCTTCCCGCCGGCCTTGGGCACAACGACTGGGTTCGCCAGCCATTTTGGATGGAAGACTTCTCGGATGAATCCGGCTTCGAGCAGCTTCTTCACTTCTTGTCGGATGAAGTTCTGCCGCTCTACGGATTGCTTCCGAGGCTTCTGATGCATAGGCCGAGCATCGGGGTAAATCTTCAGATTGTGCTCAATCACTTCCCTGGGGATCCCACGCATTTGTGACGGTTGCCAGGAAAACACGTCAACATTAGCCCGGAGGAAAGTGATGAGCGCGAGTTCCTATTTGTCGTTCAATCCTCCCGATATACGGGTGGTTTGAGCGGCATCGGAACCAATTTGGACGACTTTGATGGGAATGTCGGTGTCGCCGCTTGGCTACACACGGGGTGCAGAGGTTGAGCCTCGTTGACGAATGCTCGGGGGTTTCGGAGCTTGCTCCTGTCTGGAGTCCTCCTCTTGCGCCGTGGTGAGTGCATGGAGCTCCTCCAGAGCAGTTACTCCGGCGGTGCGAGCTCCACGGATCCGGAGAACGCCTACTGGTGTAGGCATCTTCAACACCAGGTATCCATAATGGGCAGCTGCCATAAATTTGTATAGGGCAGGTCTACCCAAGATGGCATTGAATGGTTAGTTGATCTGAGCGACGTCGAAGACCAACTTCTCGGTGCGATACTTCTCCCGTGTCCCAAAGGTAACTGGGAGAGTTATAGCTCCGAGTGGAGTAATGGCCCCCGGACCTACTCCGGAGAAAGGTCGAGAGGGCTGGAGATCCGAAGGCCGGAGCTGAAGCTTGGTAAAAGCTTCAAAGCTTATGAGGTTCAGCCCCGAACCTCCGTCCACCATAACATGATGGAGCTGGATGTTATTGATGGTGGGAGATACCATCAAAGGTAACTGTCCAGCTCCGACCATGCTTCGAGGACAGTCCGAAGCATCAAAAGTGATGGATGTGTCCATCCACTTTCGATGTGGCTCCGGTCTAGCTGTAGGAGCTACAGCGGCCATATCCCGCCGCATAGTCTTGATGACGCGACGGGAGGTGATGTCCCATGATCCACCAAAATTGGTGTTCATGGTTTTCCGACGCTCGTTGTCAGAGACGTCAGAGTCGTCGTCGACGGAGGTGTAGACGACCTTCAGGACCTTTTTGGGATCCTGAAACCCTAACTGCTCTTCAGCCGGAGCTTCGTCGACCTTCTGTTTCCATTCCCTCTGTCGGAAAGGAGACCCTTCCCGGCGCTTGTTGTAGCGCTCGGCAAGGTTTTGGACCTCCCGGCAGTCTTCCAAACCGTGGCTACCCGTTTTGTGAATGGGACACCACACTTTGAGTTTGCCACTGTCTTCTGAAGACGGTCGAGGTCGCTTCTCGGGGCGTGGCCCCCGGCCACCAGGAGTTGCAGCAGCTGCAACGTTGGATGTGTCGGCCGACGGCTTCTTCTTGCCGTGGGTCTTCTTTTTCTTCTTGCCACCCCCGGAGGTAGCGACTTATTCTTTGGAGGATTTCTTGTGATCCTCCGAGGCTGGTTTGGAGTGCATTTCACGGCCCTCCGCAGCTCTGGCACATTTGTCTGCCAGGCTGAAAAGTTCCATGACGTTGGTGATCTCTTTGATCGCCAGCTTCTCCAACATCTTCTTGTCCCGTACGCCCTGTCGGAATGCCACAATGACAGAAGCGCTTGAGATAGAAGGGATTGTGTTGCGTACCTGAGAGAACCTCTGGATGAAGGACCGCAAAGATTCTCCCCCTTTTTGCACGACCGCAAAAAGGTCCAGTTCAGTGCCTGGTCGGGTGTATGAACTCCCGAAGTTGGCAGTGAACTGACGGCACAGCTCCTCCCAACTGTTGATAGAGTTGGGTGGAAGGCTCATAAACCAGGACCTGGTGGTCCCAGTTAAGGCCACTGGAAAGTAATTGGCCATTACAGCCTCGTTTCCTCCAGCTGCCAAGATTGCAGTGGAGTATATCTGAAGGAATTCAGCGGGGTTGACAGTCCCGTCGAATTTTTCCGGCAGGTGTGGTCGGAACTTCTATGGCCATCTAACCATGCGCAGGTGCATGGCTAGGGCTGAACACCCTCCTCCTACTCCTTCCAGAGTAGAAAGGTCCTGAGCTTCCCGTCTTTCACGAGCACGCTCGATATGGACACGACCATCCTGTTGGCGGTATCGGCGATCAAGCTCCGCCCGGAGGTCATGAGTCGAAAGCCTGGATACCGTATGGGTACGTCGTGCCCCAGAGGGCAACGACGTCACCTGCTGTGACGCAGACCGTCTCCTGTTGTTGGAGACGTGCGGACCAAGTCTTCCAGACAAAGTCCGTCGCTGTGACGGGGCTCGTCCCAAAGGAGGAGGACCCTGGTTGTTGAGGCGTTCGGCCGCTGCTGCGACCAAATGCTCCACATCGGCCCTCCACTGCTCCATTGCATCTCGAGATGCGTCCGGAGGTGGTGGTCGTTGGAGAAGAGCACGCGCTGCATGGAGTGCGTGTTCCAGGTTGTCATGACTTGCCGACGCAGTCAGTGACGCCGGCGCACCATCACGTTGCCCAGCACTATTTGCCGGAGAAGATGGTGGTGGTGGGAGTGTGACTCCTGCTGGTGTCGAGGCTCCTGCTGGTGGCTGCCTGTTGGAGGGATTGCCCCCAACAGCCTGAGCAGCAGGTTGGCCGTTGGATGATCCAGCCGTGGAGTTCACCATTCTTGAAAATCTCAGGCGCCCCTACCTGGCGCGCCAACTGTCGACTGTTGGAGTCGGCAGATCTCCTGACACTGCTAAAGTGTTGAAGGAGTTTGTAGTTCGATGTGGGCGCGCGAAGACTCAAGAAGGTGAATTGCGGTTTAACACAGGAGACGCTAGGATTTACGTGGTTCGGGCCGCCTGAGCGTAATACCCTACTCCACGGGTGTGTTGGTGTTGTATTAGTTTGTCACGTATGATCTCCACGTCTCTGTCCGTGTCTCTATCCGTATCGACGGCCTGTCCTTTTATAGTACAAAGACAGGCCGTTACAAGCTGGCCTGGCCCGACATGTGACCCCAGCGGTTACTAGTATTGATACACGATTAATTGTTGTTAATGATCCTGTAACGGGCTCCGATAGTGCCGTTACAGATGTTAAGATCGTCCGTTTAAGTGTCATTAATATGAAATTAATGACATTTAAACGGGTCTTGAAGTCCTTGGCTCTCCTTTGAAGATCCGGAGCCGTTACAAGGTCTTCCGGAGGTTAGAGGCTGCCAGCTCCGACGTTTAGACACGTGGCAGCTCTGGAGCTTGCTGTGGGAAGCAGGAAGCTCCGGGGCTACCTCACACGTGTCAGGTCCGGAGCTTCTCTCGGTCAGGGGTTAAGTCCGGAGGTGCCATTTCGGTACTTGGTCCGGAGCTTCCCCCTTGTGGGCGGTAGCTCCGGTTCGGCAGTACACGTGGCGACCTAGGGATTAACCATGTTGGAGAAGCAGGTCCGGTCATGTCTGACAAGTGGGCCTCCGAGGGTCTTCAATTCAAGTAGTCGTCCATCCCTCGAGATCTTTGTAATCTCAGGGGGTGTACGGTTTTTAGGGTACCGACAATATGGAAAAGCAAAATTCCGCCCAAAACAAAGGTATTTCCGTGGCTACTTGAACATGAGGCTATAGTCACAAGAGAGAATATGAAAAAAAGAAATTGGACTGGTGATCCCACTTGTAGCTTCTGTGGTAGTTTGGAGACAGGAAGTCATTTATTTTTGAGTGTGACATAATGAAAGTTGTATGGGGAATTTTGGCTATTTGCTTTAGAACTCAAAGTAGACCAAATAATATAGATCAATTTTGGATTTGGGTGAAACATGCTCTACCTGGAGGAGAGCGGGTCTATTCTTTTGGTCTGGCAGCCATATGTTGGGCTATGTGGAATATTAGAAACAGAATGACCTTTGAGAATAAAAATATTTCCCATCCCTGTGATATTATCTTTTATGCGATATCTCTAATGAAATATTGGGCAGGTCTTTACCTAGAAAAGATGATGAAATCTATAATGGAAGGTGATGATTCCCTGCTAAAAGCAGCGGTGAATGTGATAAAAAGACAGAAAAAATTTGTTTTGCTACCTGCTGCAGATAGTGCTGGAGAGAAGAAGGCGATCAGTGCTGATGGAAGAAACAATGTACAAGATACAGAGGAGGACTGGGAGATCCTGCTGATGATGTAGTCATGAAGTGATGCCTGAAGATGGGAAGGGAAGGAAGAAAACTGATCATAGGGAAAAAACTGATTTTGTGATGCTTTTGTGCGGGACTGTTGAGTTAAACTGTTTAGACTCGAAGTCTCATGTGTGATATGTTCTGTCCTCATTTTAGATGATATGAAGTCATAGATTGGTATGCCAGATCTAGAAAGAGGTATACTGATCATCTAGGAATGTTTTTTTTTGTGGTTGTACCTGACACTGTGATCTCCGTTTCTCTGAAATGGAAGTGGAATGTTCCGTGTTAAAAAAAGAAATAGCCATATATTCAGCTTTTGTAGTTGATAAAGCAACAATAGACTGCAAACAAGCTTTCCAACTAACAACACAACCACCAATGATGAAAACAAAACCCGTGAGATACCTCCGTTTGTCCAAATCACCAGCATAATCTGAGTCGACATAACCAACAAGTCCATCTCCAGATTTCCCAAATTGCAAACAAGCATTAGAAGTACCACACACGTATCTCAAAATCCATTGAACTGCTTTCTAGTGCTCTCTACCAGGATTAGCCATGTATCTACTGACAACACTTAACGCATATGACAAACCAGGACGAGAGCAAACCATAACATACATAAGAGATCCAACTGCGCTAGTATACGAAACTCTAGACATGTACTCAATATCATAATCTGACTCAGGACATAAAGTCAAAGATAATCTGAAATGTGGAGCTAATGGAGTACTCACTGGTTTAGCATCATGCATACTGAAACGATGAAGGACCTTTTCAATATAACTTTGCTGACTAAGATATAACTTACCAACTTGTCTCTCTCTAATAATCTCCATGCTAAGAATTTTCTTTGTAGCACCCAAATTCTTCATCTCAAATTCACTACTCAATTGAGCCTTTAATTTGTCTATTTCAGACTTTTCTTTTGCATCAATCAACATATCATCGACATAGAGAAGTAAATAAATAGCCGAATTATCGACAATCTTCAAATAAACACAGCTATCATAAGATGACCGCTTAAAGTTTTGAGAGAGCATAAAGGAGTCAAACCTCTTATACCATTGTCTAGGAGATTGTTTCAAGCCATAAAGAGATTTCTTCAACTTACAGACAAGATGTTCCGAGTCTTAAATAATAAATCCTTCAGGTTGATCCATATAAATATCTTCATCTAATTCTCCATGTAAGAATGCAGTTTTAACATCGAGTTGTTCCAACTCATAATCATGCATAGCAACAATACTGAATAAACAACGAATAGAGTTATGCTTCACAACAGGAGAAAAGACATCATTATAGTCAATACCTGCAATCTGACTATAACCTTTAGCAACCAACCTTTCTTTATATCTAACAGTCTCATTAGGATAAATAGACTCTTTCTTCTTGAAAATCCACTTACAACGAATTGATTTCTTCTCTTTAGGCAATGGTACTAAATCCCAAGTACCATTCTTTTCAAGTGACTCCATCTCATCTTGCATAGAGACAACCCAATTATTGCAGTCCGCAGAGGTAATAGTCTCAGAATAATTAGAAGGTTATGCACTACCTTCAACATCTTCTGCACAACTCAAAGCATAAGCAACAATGTTGCATTCCTCAATTAACCTCTTGGTTTGAGTATGAGGCCTCCTAGACCTGTCAACTGCAATAGAATGTTGTGGATGCTGCACAACAGGAGAATGTGGGATAATAGATAAATCATAATCAATAAGTACACCTGAGTCATCAGTATCTGGTGTATGTGCTGAATCAATTAAATGTTCCAATTGCACACTAGAGGTCTGAGAACTCTGAACAGGAGCATTAATATCCATAGTATCAGTAGTCATAGCAGATTCATTAAAGACAACACTTCTGCTAGTTATAACCATTTTCGATTCAGGATTCCACAATCTATAACCTTTAACACCAGAACCATAACCAATAAAAATGCACTTAATAGCTCTAGACTCCAATTTTCCATTATCAACATGAGCATAAGCAGGACAGCCAAAAATACTCAATTCAGAATAATTAGCTGGAGAACCAGACCATACCTCAGTTGGAGTCTTTTTATCAATGGCAATAGAGGGAGAACGATTAATAAGATAACAAGCAATACAAGCAGCCTCAGCCCAGAAACGTCTATTAAGACCAGCATTAGACAACATGCAACGGACCTTGGAGATGATAGTTTTGTTCATACGCTCAGCCACACTGTTCTGCTGAGGTGTGTGAGCAACAGTGCAATGTCTCACAATGCCATGAGACTTACAATAAGAATTAAATTCATTAGAACCGAATTTCATCCCATTATCAGTACGAACTCTCCACCATATCTTCCACTCTTTAAATGCAGAAAATGCTTCTGATTTATGCTTTAAGAAATAAGGTCATACCTTTCTCAAATAATCATCAATAATAGTCAACATAAAATGAGCACCTTCAATAGATATATTACGAGATGGTCCCCATAAATCAGAATCCATATAATCAAGAATACCTTCAGTTGTATGAACTGAAGTGTTGAATTTCACCCTCTTGTGCTTGCCAAACACACAATGCTCACAAAAGTCCAATTTACTAATGTTGTGCCCATCAAGAAGATCTCTCTTGCCCAGAATTGATAAACCAAGTTCACTCATATAACCAAGACGCATATGCCATAAACTTGTAGCATCAGAATCAGATGACTTAGAAGAAATAGCAACGTTACTGATAATAGTAATGCCTTGTAGAATATATAAATTTAATTTTAACAAGTCACCTTTCATAACAACAAGAGAGCCTTTAGTTACTTTCATAACTCTACCTTCAACAGAATACCTATAACCTTTGAGATCAAGAGTATTCAAAGAAATAAGATTTCTTGTCATAGTTGGAACATGTCTCACATCTGTCAATGTCCTGACAATACTGTCGACTGTTGGAGTCGGCAGATCCCCTAACACTATGAGAAGTGTTTGAAGGAGTTTGTGGTTCGGTCTGGGCGCGCGGAGATCTAAGAAAGTGAAATGCGATTTGGACACGAGTGACACGGTGGTTTACGTGGTTCGGGCCGCCTGAGCGTAATACCCTACTCCACGGGTGTGTGTTTGTTGTATTAACTTGTGAGCTTCAGAGTGTTCGAGAGTTCTCCCCCCCGTGTATCGTCGGTTTGTCCTTTTATAGCACAAGGACAAACCGTTACAAGTCAGCCTGGCCCGACATGTGGCCCTGGCGGTTACTAGTATTGATACGCGAGATTAATTGTTGCTAATAACCCTGTAACGGCTCCGACAGTGCCGTTACAGGTGTTAATATCATCCGATTAAGTGTCATTAATGTGGAATTAATGATAATTAATCGGGTCTTGAAGTCTGCAGCTGTCCTTTGGAGATCCGGAGCCGTTACAACGTCTCCCGGGGATTTGAAGCGGTTTAGCTCCGACGTATGGACACGTGGCAGCTCCGGAGCTTGCTTGGGAGAAGCGGGAAGCTCCGGGGTGACCTGGCACGTGTCATGTCCGGAGCTTCTCTCGGTCGGGGGCTACCTCCGGAGGTGCCGTTTCAGTACTTGGCCCGGAGCTTCACCCTTGCGGGTAATAGCTCTGGGCTGACAGTACACGTGGCAACCTAGAGGTTAACCATGTTGGAGAAGCGGGTCCGGTCACGTCTGGCGAGTGGGCCCCCAAGGGTCTTCAATTTGAGTTGATGTCCTTCCCTTGAGATCTTTGTAACCTCAGGGGGTGTATGGTTTTTAGGGTACCGACAGTGGCCCCCTGGACCTACCTCCGGGGAAGGCCAACGGGATGGAGTCGTTCCGCCGGAGGTGGGTCCATACTTGTGACTCTTGAACTGGGTCTTCAAGAGTCTTCGGAGGTGCCTTTGGCGGGGCTTTATGGTTGAGTCCCGACGCGTGGCGCACCTCAGGCGGCAGATAAGATCTTTGACGTGCGGATCTCTCGCAATTGAAGGTCGTCGGTTCCCGATACGAAAACCGTATCGGTTCTGCGCGCCTTGTCAGTCCGCCGCCTTTGGGTTTCCCGCCTCGTGATGACAACTGTTCGCCTGGGTAAGAGCCTCGACTTGATCGTCAGGGTGGTCCCGGGCCCTCTTGTCATCGGCTGGGTCGAATTCTTGAGTAGTATGCTTAACTCCCCTGCAGTTTCCATCCAAGCGTTGCGAGGGCTTACTTAAGAAGGAAAGCGCACCGTCGGGAGTTCTTTACGCTTTCCATCTGTTCTTGCGCTCAAACTCCCAACTCGTGCTTTGCTTTTCTTCTCTCGCCTAGCTGTGCTGCGATGGAGTTGGGTCTGCGTGAGAGTCGTTTGAAGACGGAGAGCGATCTGAAGAAGGTCCGGACCCTCATGGGGTGGTCGTCGGACTTCTTCAACCGTTCAATCCGCACCGGAGGAGAGCTTCCCTTTAAAAAGGAGCGCTCCGGCGAAATGGTATACTTTTCATCGTATGCCATGGTGGGGCTGATCCCACCATTTTCTTCCTTCTTTTTGATGCTGCTGGACTTCTACGGTCTACAGCTATACCACCTTGGCCCTCACTCCCTTCTCCTTGTGTCCATCTTTGTCCACTTCTGCGAGATGTGGGTGGGCATTCCTCCCTGCATCGAGCTCTTCCGCACTTTCTTCACCGTCCAAACCACCGGCCGAAGTGACGAGTACCTTGGCTTCTACTACTTTGTGAAGCGCAAGAAGTGCCCGTTCAAGTACCTCCGGTCGTTCCCTTCCGGGAAGTGGGATGACTGGAAGAAAGATTGGGTAGTTGTCCGGGTGGAGGAGCACGAGCGGTTGGAGCTGCCAGAAGGTCTGCCTGGCATTGACACGTCAGTGTGGAGCGAAGTTCCGGTGCTGGCGGCAGCCTTCGATCCCGTCCTATCAAGGATCCGCCAATGTGTGGAGGGAGGATTGACTCCCCAGGCGGTGTTCTGCAACTTCCTGTTCAACAGGTGGGCACCGCTGAAGAGGAGGGAGAAGCTCGCCTGGGCCCTCAACAGCGTGATGGACGAAGACCGGGTTGAAACCGGGTTGAAGTCCAGCATGGTGGGGAAGTCCTTGGAGTTTCACCTCAAGAAATTCCAACACGGCATCGATGTAGACGGAGCGTACTTGACTCCGCCACCGGCTTTCCTCCCCCTGAACGAGGAAGTTGAGTTCTGCAGGGAGCTCCGGCGGAAGATGCCCGCGCTTGACGACCTTGGCGTCGTTGAGAGAAGATCGACCGCCTCGTTGGCGATTCCTGGGTTGTCGGAAGGCGGCTCCGCCCCTGTCTCTCAGCCAAGAGCTGAGGTCACCGGCAAGGGCAAGGAGCTGGCGGAGGAGCCAGAGAGCCGGAAGAGGAAGTTGCGTCATGCTGACGGGAGGTCCGTCGGGCTTGCTACTTCCCCGCCAGTTCCCCGTCCTCAGGAAGGAGGGTCCTCCGCTGCTGTAGCGTCTGTCCCCGTGGTGGGGTCTTTTCGGAGCGCTACTGTTCCGGCGGTGGGATCCTCCCGGAGTACGGCTGTCCCCGTGATGGGTCCCTCCGGAGGTGCCAGCTCCGGACAGGCAACTCCGATTCGAGAAGCGGTGAGGGCCTCCAGGTCTAGGAGTTCCTCCCGGTCAAGGAGAGCTCCGACCCGGGAAACGCCCGCGGCTACGGCAAGTCCTGGGAGTCCTCCCGGAGCTCCTACGCCGACCGTGGCCAGCCCGGAACGTCCGGGAAAGAGGTTTCGCGCAAGCTGGTGCGTGAACCTCCCAAGGTAATTTTTCTTGTTTACCTCAATTAACTTTTAATTATAGCATCTGTTTGCTCAATTTCTTCATTCTTCATCTGCAGCGTTCCCAAGAAGGGGAGTGAAGCTCCGCCCTCAGCCACAGTGTCTGAGGCTACGAGGGCTTCTGCTCCAACTCCGGTGCCGCCCCAGGCGGAGGCTGCGACAGCTCCGGCGCCGGCTGTCGTGGTCATGGACCTCGACTCGTCTCCAGAAGTTCCCGTGGTAGCGCCGGACCACGGGATTGAAGATGCGCCAGCGGCACCCGCTCCGGAGGTTGAAGCTCCGGGCCCTGGTGCTGCAGAAGTAGATGCTCCGGCTGTCGAGCCGGAGGAAGTAGCGGTCCCGGCTTCAGAGCCGGAAAATGCTGGAGCTTCGGCGGTCGAGCCGGAGGCAGCTGAAGCCCCGGCGTGCGAGCCGGAAGTTGAAGTGGTTCCGGCAATTGAGCCGGTTACTTCTGAAGCTCCGGTCGCACAGCCGGTAGTTATTGGAGCGCCGGCTGCAGAGCCGGTGGTGGTGGAGGCAGGGGAGCTTGAGCTCCCCTCAGAAGAAGCGTCCCGGCCGGAGCCATTGGAGGCGACGACGTCGATGGTACCCGTGGCGGAGCCAGAGTGCCTGAACGAAGTCGCCGGCCCCCAGCCTGAGGGGGCGAATGAAGATTTGGTGGCGGGACCTTCTTCAGTGGCGACTGAGGCCATCCCGGAGGAGGGCCCTAGTGCCTTGGAAGCTCGGGGTTCCGCTCTCGCAGAGTGGGACCCAATTTTTGTAAATGAAGACCCGCTGGAACCAGCGGAGGAGACCCCAGAAGGTCCGGAGCCCATCTCGCTGTCGATGTCCATCGACAACGCTTGCTCCAGTCTGCGCCAAGTCCAACTAGCCTTCTTCCACGACAGCAAGGTTCTTGAAGAGGAGCGCCAAACCCTTAGGAGGTGGCGTAATAGACTCCAATTCGAAACCAAGCTGGCGCAGTCGAGGATCGCTGCGGACAAGGAATGGATCAAGCGGGAGAAGGTCCGCTTGGAGCTCTGGGGTGAGATGCTGGACGAGAGGGAGAGCATGACTCACAACCTCGACGCCCAATCCCGGGAGTACCACGACCAAGCTAAAGCTGCCAATGATGCGGCCAACGCCCGGTACGATCAACTCGAAGCCATCAGTACCGCACTCATCAAGCGCCGAGAGGCGCTTGAGGGAAGGGAAAAGCGGCTCGAGGATGAGGAGCAAAAACTCCTGGAGCTACGGGATGACGTCTTGCGACGTGAAGAAGAGCTCGCCGAGAAGACAGTTCTGGCGGACAAGGGCCTCGAGGAGCGCGCTAAAAAATTGGAAGAGCGCTGCCTCGAAGAGGAGGAGAAGACCTGGGTGCGAGGGCAGGAACTCTACGAGTATGAGTGTGCCCTCATCGCCCGGGAGAAGAAAATAGAGGCTAGGGAGAAAGACCTGGTCGACCGTCGGAACAAGATCCACCTCCGGGAGGAGGAGCTCGGGAGACTCGAAAAGCGGGTTGCTGCGAAAATTCAGCAAAACGCCAAAGAAGTTGAGCGCCTCTCCCGCGAGAACTCAGAACTGGCGGCGACCCGGAGGTCCCTGGAAGAAATGAAGGGCCTGAGGAAGACGGACTCCCTGCAAATTTGGGAGTTCCTGAGCAAGGCCGACGACGCGCTAGCGCCGATGGGTTTCAGCCCCGTGCTTCCGGATGATCCGGAGCCGGAGCCGGACCTTGCGCTGCAAGCGTTGGGCGCTGCGGGCAGCAAGCTCTCCAAGGTGGGCGACGTCATCGCGGACCAGTTGGAGGTCGAGGGGCAATCCCTGGCTAGGAACGTCACAGAATATGTGTTGACGTGCTACACTAGCCGGAACCCTCAATTCCCTCTGGACCCGGTGCTTGAAGGCCCCGTTGAAGGAGAAGGCGAAGCTACTCGAGCCAGCGTGTCGGAGGTCGCCCAGAAGGTCGCTGAGTTCTTCCATAGGGTCTAGGACTATCTTTCTTAGCCTTTATCTGTATCTTCTCTTCTTCCTCAATTTTGTAATCCTTTGTCCCCAGATGTAATCTCCGGTCTTCAAATGAAATGAAATCCCCAATTTTTCGTGAATTTCATTTTTTGTCTTCAACATCTTTGTCTTCACTTGGCCCCCTGGTAGATGTGCACAATGTGATTGTGGACATGTACCAAAAGGATGTTGAGTTTTGTTGAAGACAAATTTGCTTCGAACTCGTGTAGTTTAGGTCCGAAGTCTTCGATAGTGAAGGTCCCTTGAAGTCGTCGGAGCTTAGAAGCTTCGGCACTGTCCATCGTCGGAGCTTAGTAGCTCCGGCAATAGCCTCTACCAACACGTTGAGTGTCGATAGTTAATACTTCAAGGTGTCGGAGCTTAGTAGCTCCGGCAATGACCCTTGCCACGCCTGGCTTGCTGGCAACAGACTCTAGTAATAGAGTCTTCTCACCATCTTCAAGTTAACGCCGGTGGGAGTCGGAGCTTGGTTAACTCCGATTTTTCTCCATCAATGTTGGGTTTATTCTTCCTGCACACTTAGGCCAAGAAAAACAGTAAAATTCGTTCCTTATCTATAACTTCGTTGCGGCTTACGGTTCTCAAGAGAATTTCAAGTTGAACACGATTTTTAGTATGATTGGGTGAATTGTCTTTTTTTTTTAGATCTAATTGTCCATGGACCCACCTTACTTTGGCCTGCCGGGGTGTAGGTAGAGTGGCGTACTTAGGGTGCTTGACCAGGCTAAGTCGATAGCGCACTCCGGCCCTAGAATGGCTTGGCGGCTTTCACGCGAGTTGGCCACAGACGACATTTAAATCTAAAAAATCCGACAATTCAACTCAAATCGTACATAAATCGGTTAAACTAGAACTTCTTAAGAATTGCACGTTTCTGTTATAGACAAGAAAGAGAAAAATAAAAATGTCGAGCCTATGCAAAAATGAATGCACGTGGAGTCTATTTCACATGAAGATGTCTTTCATTATAGGTCCGGGGTACATGGGAAACGAGTACACTCTTAGGGTACGGAACCAGGCTAAGTGTGTTTGGTTTCTCGTTTAACCCAGGGTAATTAGCTACACTTCTAGTCCGGAGACTGTATCAAGTGTTGCATGAGCTTTTCAAACCTTTCGGGAAAGGTCCGGCTGCTCTCCCGGAGGAATTACCCGACTCTGTACAATGACTCTATAACATACACTTCAAGTTACTTAAGACTCACCTCCGTGGAATTAAGTGTAGAACTTACGGAGGTGCTCGATGTTCCAAGGATTTGGGAGAGGTGTCCCATCCTCGGTAGCCAAGCGAACGCTTCCGGGACGGGATACTTTGATCACTCGGAAGGGTCCTTCCCAGCCGGGGGAGAGTTTGTTTTGCCCTTCTCTGGATAGTATTCTCCGTAGCACCAGATCGCCTTCCTCGAGCTGTCGGTTATGTACATGCCGCTGATGATAGCGCCGTAGAGCTTGGCGGTATCGGGCATTCCGAACAGCTGCTTGGCACCTTCCCTCCTCGAGGAGGTCTAGGTCTTCACGCCGGAGCTGGTCCTGCGCGGCTTCGTCGAAGGTCCGGACTCGGAGGGAACCCAGGGTGATCTCCGGAGGAAGGATCGCTTCTGCTCCGTACACCAGGAAGAAGGGTGTTTCTCCGGTTGCCCGACTTGGAGAAGTCCTGTTAGCCCATAGAGTGGGCGGAAGCTCCTCGATCCAATTAGCTCCGTGCTTTTTCAAACGCTCATAAGTGCGCGTTTTTAGTCCTTTAAGGATTTCTGCGTTTGCTCTCTCGGCTTGCCCATTGCTGGCAGGATGAGCTACGGAGGCGTAGCAAACTTGTATGCCGAGGTCTTCGCAATATCCTTGAAATGAGGAGCTTGTGAACTGAGTCCCATTATCAGTGATGATCTTATTTGGGACTCCGAATCTGCTCACGATAGATTGTAGAAAATTGATTGCAGATTGTTTGTTGATCGTCACAACAGGAGTAGCTTCCGGCCACTTGGTGAACTTGTCGATGGCGACATACAGGAACTTGTAACCTCCGACGGCTCTTGGGAAGGGTCCCAAGATGTCCATCCCCCACACGGCGAAAGGCCACGTAGGAGGTATCATTTGTAAGGGCTGAGCAGGTGTATGAATTTGCTTTGCATGAAATTGGCATGCTTTGCATTTCTTCACTAGCTCAGTAGCATCCTGGAGCGCTGTTGGCCAGTAGAAGCCGTGCCGAAAGGCTTTTCCGACCAGCGTGCGGGAAGACGCGTGGTTCCCACACTCGCCTCCATGGATTTCTGCGAGGAGCTCGCAGCCTTCTTCCCTTGTGATGCACCGCATTAGGATGCCGTTGGCACCGCGCCGGTAGAGATCCCCTTCTACCAACGTGTATCTTTTAGCCAATCTGACTACCCGGTCAGCGGATACATCATCGTCAGGAAGGATGTTGTCTTTCAAGTAGTTCCGGATCTCCGAGATCCATGCATCGGAACTGACTTGAGCATTTGAGTCTTGCGTGCTGGGTTGCTCGGAGCTTCCGGCAGCACCTACGACCCTTGATGGCTGCCATGGTAACAGGGCCATCGGGACCGTCAGCTTCGTGATGCTGATCTCGCCCCCTTCGTTCAGCTCGGCAGGCTGAACTGTGGGTTTTGACATCCTCCGGACAAAGGTTCCGTCTGGAGCCGGAGCTCCGGTTGACGCCTTGGTCGAGAGTTCGTCAGCTTCAACGTTGTGAGCACGCTGAACATGATGAAGGTCTAGGACTTCGAAGTCCTTCTGAAGCCTCTGGACTTCAAGGAGATAAGCAGCCAGCTGGAGATTATTGCAGGAGCATTCACCCTTCACCTGTTTGATAACAAGTTGTGAATCTCCTTTGACCAGCAACTGCTTGACACCAAAGGATAGTGCCACCTTTAATCCATATATGAGTGCTTCGTACTCCGCCATGTTGTTGGTTGCCTTGAAATCAAGGTGCACCATGTATCTTACCTTCTCCCCGGTTGGTGTGAGGAGAAGGACTCCAGCTCCGGCTCCCTGCTTTTGCATGGAGCCGTCGAAGTAAAGGGTCCAGTGAGGCTTAGTGAAGGCCGGAACTTGTGGTTCCTTCTTCTGCTCGCTGGGGCCCCCAGAGTTTGATGGAGAGGGAGTCCATTCTGCCACGAAATCTGCCAACGCTTGACTCTTGATTGCTTGTCTTGGAATGAATTCGAGGTCGAATTCAGCCAGTTCCGCTGCCCACTTTGCAATATTCCCAGTTGAATTGGGATTATGCAGAATCGCTCGAAGTGGATATGAGGTTACCACCGAGACTTTGTGAGCTTGGAAATAGTGTCGAAGCTTCCTTGAGGCAATAAGAACTGCGTAGAGCATCTTATGTACCTCTAGGTATCGAGTCTTGGCATCATGTAACACTTCACTGATGAAGTATACTGGGCGTTGAACGGTCCGGACCCTCCCGGAGGGGTCCGGAGCTTCCTCTCCATTGATCCGGACCCTGTCGGAGGGGTCCAAACTATATTTGAGGACCTCCGGGTTCTGGGTGGAGGAACCCGGAGCTTCTTCAGGAATGACCTGGATCCTATCAGAAGGATCTGGGTCCTCTGAAGTGACTTCTTGAGGATTCAAGTCTGGGAGCTGGGACCCAGACCTGCTTTCGGGAACCTCCGGATCCTCCCGAAGGGATCTGGATTCCTGAGTATTGGGCAGTTCCGGTCTCTCCGCAACCAGAACCATACTGACGACTTCGTCAGCTGCTGAAATATAAAGCAATAAAGGCTCACCAGGGTTCGGAGCTACCAAGACTGGTAGAGTGGTGAGGAACTGTTTCAGCTCCTGGAATGCCTTCTCTGCCTCTTCAGACCATTGGAATGGTCCGGACTTCCTCAGTAACTTGAAGAAGGGAAGTGCCCTTTCCGCCAGTCTTGAAATGAATCGACTGAGGGCTGCTAGACATCCAGTTAATTTTTGGACGTCTTTGATGCGGGTTGGTGGCCGCATGTCTTCGATGGCTTTTATCTTCGCCGGATTAGCCTCTATACCCCGGTGACTTACCAGGAAACCAAGAAGCTTTCCGGAACTAACCCCGAAGACGCACTTGTCTGGGTTTAGCTTCGTGCGGGTGGCCCGCAGCTTGTCGAAGACAGCCTGCAAGGTATCCAAGAGGGACTCCTTGTTTTTGACTTTGACCACAATGTCATCAACGTACACCTCCACTATGTCTCTGATGAGTTCTTCGAAAGTTTTGTACATTGCTCGTACAAAAGTTGAAGCTGCATTCTTGAGACCAAAAGGCATGGCTGTGTAACAATACAATCCATCCACTGTGATGAATGAAGTATGTTCTTCATCTTCCCTAGACATCCGGATTTGATGATATCCCGAATATGCGTCTAGAAAACACAGCAACTCACACCCAGAGGTGGAATCCACTATCTGGTCTATTCTAGGTAGTGGGAATGGATCTTTTGGACATGCCTTATTCAGTGTGGTGTAGTCGATGCACATCCGAAGTTTCCCGCCGGCCTTAGGCACAACGACTGGGTTTGCCAGCCATTTTGGATGGTAGACTTCTCGGATGAATCCGGCTTCGAGCAACTTCTTCACTTCTTGTCGGATGAAGTTCTGTCGCTCTACAGATTGCTTCCGAGGTTTCTGGTGTACAGGCCGAGCGTCGGGGTAAATCTTCAGATTGTGCTCAATCACTTCCCTGGGGATCCCAGGCATTTGTGACGGTTGCCAGGCAAACACGTCAACATTAGCCCGGAGGAAAGTGATGAGCGCGAGTTCCTATTTGTCGTTCAAGCCACCCGATATGCGGGTAGTTTGAGTGACATCGGAACCAATTTGGACGACTTTGACGGGAATGTCGGTGTCGCCGCTTGGCTGCACACGGGGTGCAGAGGTCGAGCCTCGTTGACGAATGCTCAGAGGTTGTGGAGCTTGCTTCTGTCTGGAATCCTCCTCTTGCGCTGTGGTGAGTGCATGGAGTTCTTCCAGAGCAGTTACTCCGGCAGTGCGATCTCCACGGATCCGGAGAACGCCTACTGGTGTCGGCATCTTCAACACCAGGTATCCATAATGAGCAGCTGCCATGAATTTGTACAAGGCAGGTCTACCCAAAATGGCGTTGAATGGTAAGTTGATCTGAGCGACGTCGAAGACCAACTTTTCGGTGCGATACTTCTCCCGGGTCCCGAAGGTAACAGGGAGAGTGATAGCTCCGAGTGGGGTTATGGCCCCCGGACCTACTCCGGAGAAAGGTCGAGAGGGATGGAGGTCTGAAGGTCGAAGCTGAAGCTTAGTGAAAGCTTCGAAGCTGATGAGATTAAGCCCCGAACCTCCATCTACCAGGACATGATGGAGCTGGATGTTGTTGATGGTGGGGGATACCATCAAGGGCAGCTGGCCAGCTCCGACCATGCTTTGAGGACAATCCGAAGCATCGAAAGTGATGGGTGTGTCCATCCACTTTCGATGTGGCTCCGGTCTAGCTGTAGGAGCTACAGCAGCCATATCCCGTCGCATGGTCTTAATGACGCGACGAGAGGTGATGTCCCATGATCCACCAAAGATGGTGTTCATGGTTTTTCGACGTTCGTTGTCGGAGACGTCGGAATCATCGTCGACGGAGGTGTAGACGGCTTTCAAGACCTTTTTGGGGTCTTGAAACCCTAACTCCTCTTCAGCCGGAGCTTCATCGACCTTTTGTTTTCCCTCCCTCTGGCGGAAGGGAGACCCTTCCCGGCGCTTGTGGTAGCGCTCGGCAAGGTTTTGGACCTCCCGGCAATCTTCCAGCCTGTGGCTGCCCGTTTTGTGAATGGGGCACCACATCTTGGATTTGCCACCGTCTTCGGAAGACGGTCGAGGTCGCTTCTCGGGGCGTGGCCCCCGGCCACCAGGAGTTGCAGTGGCTGCAACGTTGGATGTGCCGGCCGACGGCTTCTTCTTGCCGTTGGTCTTCTTTTTCTTCTTGCCACTCCCGGAGGTAGCGACTTCTTCTTTGGAGGATTTTTTATGATCCTCCAAGGCTGGTTTGGAGTGCATTTCACGGCCCTCCGCAGCTCTGGCACATTTGTCAGCCAGGCTGAAGAGCTCCGTGACACTGGTGATCTCTTTGATCGCCAGTTTCTCCAACATCTTCTTGTCTCGTACACCCTGTCTGAATGCTACAATGACAGAAGCGCTTGAGATAGAAGGGATTGTGTTACGTACCTGAGAGAATCTCTGGATGAATGACCGCAAAGATTCCCCTCCTTTTTGCACGACCGCAAAAAGGTCCAGTTCGGTGCCCGGACGGGTGTATGAACTCCCGAAATTGGCGGTGAACTGGCGGCACAGCTCCTCCCAACTGTCGATAGAGTTGGGTGGAAGGCTCATAAACCAGGACCTAGCAGTCCCAGTTAAGGCCACTGGAAAGTAATTGGCCATTACAGCCTCATTTCCTCCAGCTGCTAGGATCGCAGTGGAGTATATCTGTAGAAATTCTACGGGATTGACAGTCCCGTCGAATTTTTCCGGCAAGTGTGGCCGGAATTTCTGTGGCCATCTAACCATACGCAGGTGCATGGCTAGGGCGGAACAGCCTCCTCCTACTCCTTCCAGAGTAGAAAGATCTTGAGCATCTCGTCTTTCTCGAGCTCGCTCGATGTGGACACGGCCATCCTGTTGGCGGTATCGGCGATCAAGCTCCGCTCGGAGGTCGTGTGTCGAAAGCCGAGATGCAGTATGGGCACGTCGTGCCCCAGAGGGCAACGACGTCACTTGCTGTGACGCAGCTCTTCTCCGGTTGTTGGAGACATGTGGACCAAGTCTTCCAGACAACGTTCGTCGCTGCGACGGGGCCCGCCCTGAAGGAGGTGGACCCTGATTGTTGAGGCGTTCGGCCGCTGCTGCGACCAAATGCTCAATATCAGCTCTCCATTGCTCCATGGCACCTTGAGATGCATCCGGAGGTGGTGGTCGCTGAAGGAGAGCACGCGCTGCATGGAGCGCGTGTTCTGGGTTGTCACGACTTGCCGGCGCAGAATGTGACGCCGGTGCACCATCATGTCGTTCGGCATGTCTTGCCGGAGAAGATGGTGGTGGTGGGAGTGTGACTCCCGCTGGAACTGAGGCTCCTGCCGGTGGTTGCATGTTGGAGGGATTGCCTCCGACAGTCTGAGCAGCAGGTTGCCCGTTGGATGATCCAGCTGCAGAATTCACCATTCTTGAAGATCTCAGGCGCCCCTACCTGGCGCGCCAACTGTCGACTGTTGGAGTCGGCAGATCCCCTAACACTATGAGAAGTGTTTGAAGGAGTTTGTGGTTCGGTCTGGGCGCGCGGAGATCTAAGAAAGTGAAATGCGATTTGGACACGAGTGACACGGTGGTTTACGTGGTTCGGGCCGCCTGAGCGTAATACCCTACTCCACGGGTGTGTGTTTGTTGTATTAACTTGTGAGCTTCAGAGTGTTCGAGAGTTCTCCCCCCCGTGTATCGTCGGTTTGTCCTTTTATAGCACAAGGACAAACCGTTACAAGTTAGCCTGGCCCGACATGTGGCCCTGGCGGTTACTAGTATTGATACGCGAGATTAATTGTTGCTAATAACCCTGTAACGGCTCCGACAGTGCCGTTACAGGTGTTAATATCATCCGATTAAGTGTCATTAATGTGGAATTAATGATAATTAATCGGGTCTTGAAGTCTGCAGCTGTCCTTTGGAGATCCGGAGCCGTTACAACGTCTCCCGGGGATTTGAAGCGGTTTAGCTCCGACGTATGGACACGTGGCAGCTCCGGAGCTTGCTTGGGAGAAGCGGGAAGCTCCGGGGTGACCTGGCACGTGTCATGTCCGGAGCTTCTCTCGGTCGGGGGCTACCTCCGGAGGTGCCGTTTCAGTACTTGGCCCGGAGCTTCACCCTTGCGGGTAATAGCTCTGGGCTGACAGTACACGTGGCAACCTAGAGGTTAACCATGTTGGAGAAGCGGGTCCGGTCACGTCTGGCGAGTGGGCCCCCAAGGGTCTTCAATTTGAGTTGATGTCCTTCCCTTGAGATCTTTGTAACCTCAGGGGGTGTATGGTTTTTAGGGTACCGACAAATACCATCAGACATCTTAATCTGAACAGATCCAATGCCTACAACCTTGCGAAGTGTGTTATCACCCATCAAAACGAAACCTCCACCCTGGACAAATTCACAAGTGGAGAACCAATCTCTATTAATGCAAATATGAAACGTGCAGGCAGAATCAAGAACCCACTCATCATTAATTTTAACACATCCAGCAAAAGCAACGAGAACATCACCATTAGAACTACTATCAGAAGAGACAACAGAAGCACTACCATCATCACTGGATTTATTTGTAGACTTTTGAACAACCTTTCTCTTTTCTTTATTCTGCAGCTTGTAACATTCAGAGATCATGATTATCACACTTGCAATATCTGCAGAACTTATCTTTACCTTTGGATTTAGAGCAGTGTTTCTGACCACTCGAATTTTTATTTGATTTTTTCTCTGTTCTACCACGAACAGACAAGCCTTCTCCATCAGAACTGGCAGCAGAATCAGTAGACACAATCTGCTTCATCTTTTCTTTAGCATGCAAAGTATCATAAACCTTTTGAACAATAAGAGTATCATGACTGTATAATATAGTGTCTCTGGAATTTGAGTAAGACGGGGGCAATGAACACAAGAGCATAAGAGCTAAATCCTCATTATCATATTTTACCTCTACAGACACTAGGTTCGAAATAATCTCCTTGAAGACTTGAACATGAGAGGATATTGAACCACCCTCTTGCAACTTGTGAGTAAACAATTTCATCTTCAAATGAATCTTGCTGGTTAGATCCTTGGACATGCAAATCGATTCCAGCTTGAGCCATAGAGCAGCAGCGGTTTTCTGTTCCAAAACCTCTTGCAAAATATTATTAGATAAATGAAGATGAATTTGTGAAAGAGCCTTACGATCACGACGCTTTTCATCGTCGGTCCAATTCTCCTGCTTCTTGGAGAATTTATCAAGCGCATCATCTAGATCAGTATGCGCTAATATTGCCTGCATCTTGACTTGCCATAGAATGAACCGTGTATCACGGTCGAGCAACGAAATATCATATTTGAGAGAAGCCATGCCCACGAAAAATCAGCAAGAGTCTGGTAGAAAATCCCGTGTGTAGCAGACAACCCAATTTCTTCTATTGGCCATGGTAATCTTTCTGAGTATTTTTCCTTTCACGTGGTTAGTAGATCAAGACAACTTGATTTGATGTGACCAGGAGCAGGATCAGATGAATCACGTAGACCAAAGCGAACTTTACTTTTTTTCTTCTTCAAGGGAGCAGTTAATCAATACCTCACGGGACTGAGCACCTTGTGTTAGTATTCTTAGTCCCTCTAGGCACTCAATCCACTGGGTGTAAACAGATCAAAATAATACAGTAGCATATGCTAATCATGTTGAGTAAAACATGAATAGTGGAGAAATTGACGCACCTTTGATTTGATGAGCGTACCTGCGTTGGAGGATGAGGACCACGTGATCTCGCTTGAGGGAGGGACGACGACGAGTTTGACATTGAAGACGTGCGGTCGGGACATCGTCGCCGCTGGGAACCTTCCCCGCCCCTGATCAGGGCATCTATTGGGTTGGACTTGTTCGCACTAATCAAGCCCAATTGGAGATCAATTTAACAATCTCCCCCTTGATCTCCATGGGTCAAGACTAACTTAATGCTTAATATAAAAACTTATACTTACTTAATTCCGAGCTTAGCGTTAGCTTCATCATGTTTGACATATAGGGCACACCACATCAAGAATATCCAGTTACGGGCTATCTGACTCGAACGACCACGATACATCTCACATTTAGAATTAACCTTACTCTTAATGCCCCTTAGTATCCAGTTGATCATAGGTTCTTCCTTAAGACCCATGTCGACTACGTGTTCACTGAACACTTGGGTGGAAGACCTTTTATAAACGGTACCGCAAGCAATCGCTTGTCACTAATTTGCTCAATACAATAGTATGATCCTGGATTTTATCGTTTGCAACCTAATATCAAAGTGTTTGGTGGCACACTTGACTTGTTGCACTTGATACAAAATAACTTAAGTGGTTTGATGCTATCAACCACTCTTAAACCGGGTAAAATAATTCTAATGTCTGCTCGATGGCCTCATGGTTAAAGAACATTCGGTATACATTACTTATGATGTAGTGACCGCTCGATTGGAGTTTTTCCACAATAAAACTCCAAAAATACGAGTGTTAGCAATTGATTGTGGATTTTTCTACACATCTCGTAAAACTGAATCTTACTAAAACCTTATCTAAATGACATTAAGTCTTACTCATCTTATCATGAGGTCTGATTCACTTATAGAACTTCAAAACTTTCCTTATTTCTAAACCAGTGATCTATAGCTGGATTGAATTTACTTATGCAAAAAATATCCCAGTTATTTAAACTTTGTCAGGGTGTAACATTAATTGAGCAAACTGAAAAACTTTTGACAGCAGAAGTACATAGAACCAATTCTATTCGATCGATCTCTGATTTCTTCCTATACTTATCACCCCTGACCTTAAGAGCAGACGTGAACTTAATTTATGCATACTACTCATTCTTATGACTATGGTAGATATGCATTATCTGATAGTCTAAATACTCCCTTACTATATCTTGATGAAACTTACGTACTAACAAATAATAAAACTCACCAAGATCTTAACTTAGAAACGATGAGGAAAATATACTTACTCTTAAGTTGATCAACATTATTCTTCTGCAGTACATCATCCTCTAATAGATACTTAACTTTATCGTCTTAAAAGAAATACTAATTGTCCTTCTCAATATCTTATAATACCCTAAATCTATTGTGAATTTATTGAACATGAGATATTCTTAACTTAAATACTCTTATTTCAATTCATGAATGGATTTACTTTAAGATACCTCACTTCACTAACTTACATGACAAAACTCAGGGTTCAAATTATCTAGAACATTCTCAAATAAACTCATTGAGAAATATCTCACTTATGAACATCTTACGATGACACTTACATCGAAAACATTTATTATTCCTTTTAGAATCACGTTACCTTTTATAGACTCATTACAATCTACTGATTTGACTTTATTAGAAAACTAAAATTCTAAGTCATTCAAATGAGTGACAATCACTCATAACTTATTCATATGAAGTGTGATCATCATCATTTCAATTTATTAACACATTTGTTGGCTTATTTGTAATCTTAAATGGGGCCGCTCTCACTCTTCATCATTATTGGCCACTAATGATGAAAAATTAAATAGCAGGTATTGTGAGAACAATGTCTAGCATTGTTAACACAATATCTGTAAGACATCATAAAGAATGAATCTTGAAAAATAAAATTCTTACACAAACCACTTATTTTCAAGATCGGAATCTTTAGATGTTAAATTCCTCCTGATTTAGTCATCTTTTAAGAAGGCTATAATATCTCATTTTAAAATGAGGATCGTCAATCTTATCGAAAAGCCAACAAAATCACAACTTATTTTCTTAGTAATAATCTTATATTCTTAGTATCATACTTATAGTTATTTGGGTAATCTTAATTATATATAACTTATACGATGTTTATAAGCATCAACTTAAAAGGAAAAAGACTGATTAAGAAAATACGGAGTGAAAACACTAGAGTCTCATCTTACCATATCACTCCCTTAATTATATTATATTATCTTAAAAACTTAATAAAATGTAAGAAAATAGTTGTACATTTCTAATTGGGGGTATTAGACGATAATATATATTGTACTCCCCCTTATTGTATAGATCATTCTTATTATAATGCAGACAAAGCATTATCTAAAAACTAAAAAGTATAGTGAAAATATATTACTTAATGATCTCACTCATCATCTTAGTGATAAACCTACAATCTGTAATTATCCTCCCACTCAAAATATGGTCTATACAATAGTGCCATAATTTCGAAGATAATTTACAATACTTATCATGAGGAGATAATTATATTACTTACTTATATCCTAATAATATCATTTAATACTAATGGGAGTACATCACCCCTGGGATATAAAAGTTTCTCTATGCCATCATCTGAATATTCTAAACGATATGCTTAAACATATTTGAAGTTCTCAAAATGTGAAAAACTGATTTCTTACTTTTGAATTTCATGTCAAATAACTTAATATTAATAACAATATTGCACATTTCAATGATATGCTATCATGATATACAACTACTAAATAAACTGTAAAACAACAATTCTAATAAGTGCTAAAATACGTATTTGAAGATACATTTATCTAAAAATATTCAATTCTTAATAATTATTTTAGAATTAATGATACCATGAGAATGTCTCATAAAATTTCTAATTTACTTAAAATCTTATCGACATGAAAAACTTATTAAATGTAAAATGACATACAAAAGACATACCTCATTTGCTCATCACGCGAGATAATTCCCAATAAAGCGACTTAATTATTAAAATAAAACTTAAGACATGAGAAGTATTTTTAATATTCGAGACAATGTATATCAGAAATGAACTGAATTAATATTAATCTTAATTACTTAAATAAGGTTAGTCCCATTTACTAAGTGTATGCAACATTGTGATCATAGTCTTAATAAAACATAAACGACTAAATAGAATATTGTATTATTTCTTTCACGTTGGTTACTTAACAAAATATAATACTCAATACATATTAATTAACATAGAATAATTTGTCTTTCATATTGGTTATTCAACAAAATATGCAATAACTTAATTCAGCTTATCAACATGTAATATTTTGTCTTTCACGTTGGTTACTCAACAAAATATACAATAACTTAATTATCTTAATAAACTACAAAAGTTGTGTTTTGTCTTTCACATAGTTACTTACAAAACACACTAAATTCAAAACATAACAAATTTCAATTTTCATGTTGGTTACTCAAAAAATTCATTATGAACTAAAAAATATTTAAACAACCAAAAAAAATATGTGTTTTATCTTTCATGTTAGTTACTTAACAAAACACAACATTAAAGTATGAAAATTTTGTCTTTCACGTTAGTTACTCAACATAATTTTCATACACTAATACAAAAGATCTTAATAAACTTAAACACACAGTAAATTTATTTTTCACGTTGGTTACTTAATAAATTTACCGTACTAAAAATGATAGTAGAAGCTTAAGTCTTAACAAGCTTAATTATTAGAACTGAATTAATTAATGGGACAACTTAATAAATTGATTCTTCTAGATAAATCTTCATGTTAAATCCAATTTAAATAGAAGAATACAACGGAAGCTTAATGATGAACTTACTATATATATATATATGTACACCATATACATCTGAATCTTAATGAGGACTTACAAATCTTAATCACGATGATTGAATCATCATGTTACTTATTAAAATCTAATATGGGGCAAAATCTAATTACTTAATAAGATTAAAAATTAATTTTACGTCACTTTTAGGGAGTAGTGTAAAATTCTTAGATTAACTTATTACAATATCATAATAAAATTCTATAAGCGATGTTGATCGCAATATAAAATTACCATGCTAACTAGATATTTGAAAACTTTCTTAAACTTAAGAAAATTGCTTTATGCTTAAACACTAATTCCTGAAATACTAAAAACTTAAAACAGTGACTAACTACTTAAATAATGACTAAATATTCAAACTTGTAGCTACATACTTAAAATTACAACGTTAAATCTTACTAATCCTATACTTACACTAATCAACTAAAAAATAAAACTTGTATGAATTACTAATTACTTAAATCACGATTGGGCACTTAAACTTATAAAAAAATATTTAAACACAGCGAAAGCTTACTGAAATTATTCTAATTATATTTCTCACGTTGGTGGAAAAGTTTAACTAAAAGTCATAAATCTAACACTTAACAGCAGAAGCTAATCAACTTAATTATACTTATCTATAATAGCATAACAATCTTATTTAATCAAATCTGAGAGATTTCATTTTTGCTACTTAAACTAAATATTACACTAATTTTCAAATATAGCAAATTTCCAAATGATAGAAATATGAAAATAAACTTATCAAAAAATATTTAATTCTCCATAGCAACTTAATTATTAAAATCAGATAGTTGACAATATTTTTTTCTTGGTAGGCTTAATCACGGTGATAAAATCACTTAAACTTAATCGAATCAGGAAAATAAAAACTAAAATAAAAATTATAAACCATTTCTTATTATTATGTGAGGACCAAATGGATTTCTGTCCAAATGACAAAATCCACTCAAAATGACAAAAATATAAAAGTCCTTAAACTAAAATTGGTCCAAAGCCCAGCACAACTTAGCAATTCATAATTTCTTAATCAGCCCAAATTAGAACTGTGAGGCCCAATTGTAAAAGTGGCCCATAGCCCACAGTATGATTCACTGAAAATGACAAAATCAAGCTGCTGTAGATTGGCTCAATAGCTGAAATTGGCCCATGGCCCGTGTGTGCTGAGGACAGACACTTGGGCCGGGAAACTAAATTGATCCATAGCACACGAGATGTCGATCTTTCTTGGATGGTTGAGATTTTATACCTAAAACGAAGACCGGCCAACCTTCTAACCTTATTTTATTTCCTCTTTTTACCCTTCCACCTTCTTCCCGGAAGAACCGCACAGAGGCGGCTCGCCCGATCACGCACGTGGGGGGCGGCACGATCCGCCCGCTCCCGCGACTCCCGGATCGTGGACCGAGTGAGGCTGGCGTGGTAGCGCTCGTTTCGTCCGGCGGTTGCGCCCGGCTCCCGGCGGTGTCGAAACCAACGGGGCCTCGCTCACGACGGCGCGCAACGGAGGAGCCCAAATGCCGGCGACGGGTGAAAGCTGAATCAGCGCGGGAGACTAAAAGCAGCAGCGGTGCTAGCTGCACCCTGAAGCAGACCGGCTCTCTGGCGGCGCTAGCGTGTGGGCACGCTGCACAGAGACGCACAGCAGGGGTGCCCGAGCAGCAAGACCGTGAGGCGCTTGACGAGCATCTCGCCCCCGGACGGCGCGTGCGATTTGGCGGCCATTCCGACGGAAGGCGCGCGCATCCCGAAGGCGAGCATTGGGCGGATCTAAGCGGGCGTCCAGCAGGCGAGCGGCGACTTATGGACCAGGCCCGATCTGACGACTGAGGAGGGCACGCGGCGCCATGGACTGAAGTAGCGACGGAAGGTGCATTCGGCCGCGAGCTGCTTCACTCCGGAGCGGCGCCCAAGGCGCGCGGTGGAGCGACTGAGGTCGTGCTCACACAACTGAGATGGCGGTGGTGTTACTGTACACAGCCGCAACGGCGGCGCAAGTGCTCAAAAGCAGTAGAGCCGCCGCCAATCTAATCTCTTATCTAATTCTTCTGAAACTAATTTTCTTCTTGTAAATTTTTTTTAGACCCGGAAGACTAGTGCTCTAGCCTGGATCTTGATACTATTGTTAGTATTATTAGTCTCTCTAGGCACTCAATTCACCGGGTGTAAACAGATCAAAAGAATACAATAGCATATGCTAATCATGTTGAGTAAAACATGAACAGTGGAGAAATTGATGTACCTTTAATTTGATGAGCGTACCTGCGTTGGAGGATGAGGACCACGTGATCTTGCTTGAGGGAGGGATGGCGACGAGTTTGACATTGAAGACGTGCGGTCAGGACATCGTCGCCGCTGGGAACCTTCCCCTCACTTTTATGCCCTCCTGATCGGTGGAATGGTGTGGAACAAAAATGAGACACGCCTTTGAGTTGAAGTGCCTCTCTCCCTTATATATATGCAGCGCAACATGAGAGGGGGCCCAACAACCAAACGAGTTGTATGTGTGCCCCCGATCAGGGCATCTATTGGGTTGGACTTGTTCGTACTAACCAAGCCCAGTTGGAGATCAATCTAACACCTTGATCTTGCTGTAACACAATGATCGATGTCTGATCGGTGACAGAGACAGAGCCGTGCAAGGCTCTGCGCCGGCCGTGGCAGGAACGCGACCGAAAATGCGCGCGTGGCGGCGCAGTGGACGAAACTCGATCTTCCGGCGGCGATAGAGGAAGAACTGATCTAATCAAATGTGGCGGCGCGATTCGATCTGGCGGCGACGGGTGCAGCCTGGCAGCGCACAAAGAGGGACTTAAACCCTAACTTCTGTTTGGTCAATCTCGTGTCTGGCTCTGGTACCACTTGTTAGCAAATTAAAGCGTAAACAAGATCGAACACGAGACACGAATTTTACGTGAAAAACCTTTGCGGGAAAAAACCACGCGCGCCGACCAACGATCTTCACTATATGATGAGAGTTTACAATGGGGATTACAATAAGGGTCTCTTCTCTCTTACCCTCCCTCAACAACCTACAAAATATATTTATAGGGGTAGCTTACAAAAGAAAATAAATCCTCCAAATTAAATACGAACAGTAACGTGAGAGGACTCCACCTCTCACATCCCCTAAGTGTCCTAGCGAGATCAGAATTTAGTTCATATTCCAACAGGAAGGACAATATGTTGGGTTGAAATCCTCTGACAGGTAAGTCTAATGGAGACCCAGCAGTCCTTCGCCCATGGGTTGAAATCCTATGCAGTATGTTTGGCAGCACAGAAACTAGGAACACGAGACCTGCAAGCTATGCACAGTTGCTAGAGAGGAGGACAGCCTAAGATCCATAGGCTACTGCCGCTGACGTCATACGCCTTCTTGCAGTGGGTTACCTCCATGTGAAACTCCAGGGTGCCACGCACACGGCACACAAAGAATAAGCAGAGATCATCTCAGGTTGTGCTCCCGTGCTAGGAGTTTTAGAAGTACGGTAGTACTACTAGATATGTTACTAAACTGTCATTGCTTATGCTTATGTGGCTTTTGTTGCATGGAAAGACAGCGGATATTGCGATAATCCCCATAGCTGCTGATTATGCACAGCCTTCCTTGATTTTGGAGCTTAGGCTGTTCGCGGAGTCATATTGTAAATTTAAAAGATTTAAAGAGATATTGAAAAACTAGAAATAAAATAATATATAAAATATGTTTTTAAGAAAATGACTGCCGAAGTTATCCGTATTCCATAGCAGCAATTAGCATCCTGCTATAGGGGCGCATCAATGATGACACTATTACTGGCACATGGCTTTCTTAAGGCTGGTCACAGCGGGAACGCGAAAACGGCAGCTATCCACGTTTAGCGGTCGCAGTCCACCGCAGCGACAGCGCTAAAACGATTGCTATCCTAGCGACCACTACAGGCACAGAAGAAAGAGAAAAGAAGAGAAGAGAAGAAACAAAAGGAAAAAAAGAAAGATATATTATAAAATATGTAGTAATAGATATAGAGTTATAATACAGGGGTAAATGAGCGTGGAGAACGAAACTGTAAAAAAAGGAAATCTTTTAGACTGGGCACAACGGCCCCTGTATGCGCACCGCTATGCACGTTTGGTGGGGGGCATCCGCCGCAGCAGTGCATGTATGTGTGCCGCTAAGGTGGCGCGGGTACGGCGGCCCCGCTACAGATAGAGTGCACAGTATGAGGAGGGAAAGGAAGAATAAAAGAAGGAAAAAAAAGAAAGAGAGAAGAAAGGAATAAAATATATAAAAGTTAGTATAAAGATGTGATATAGAGGTGAACGAGTGTGGGAAACGAAATTGTAAAGAGAAAATCTTTTTAGAGATGAGATATAGAGGTCCACGAGTGTGGACAACCTTAGATTGTGAGCACTCATGCTACTCTAAATTACTCCTCTAAACAAAATGTTCTCCTCCTTTACAGTTAACTCTAAAAGATTCCCAGCTTTACAGTTTTATTCCCTGCACTCATTCACCTCTATATCGCACCTCTATATCAACTACCACATTATTTTACAACATTTCATTCTTTCTTTTAATATTTTTTTGTTTACATTTACACTATGCTTGTAATAAATTAATCATTTAAATTCGGTTAAGAATAAAAAAATTATTTTTTGACAATAGACATGTGTGAAATACGTATATATATTTTCTACTTGACATATTATGTATGTATTTTCGTGACGCTTGTATACGAAGGAACATCCAATGTCTTGCAATGGAAGGATGGATGAGTGTTGGTTGCCATGTAGTTGTTGCTTCCAAAGGAAGATAGCTTACACAACAATATAGCTTGATGAAGGAAAACTAGACTATAAAAAGAGGCATGACCACTCACTTCTCCACACTCAGAATCACAACAAAACACAAGAGCTTCACAATGAACTGGTTGACAGTCTTTGGTATCGCGCCACTTAGGAACCGAGCAATGCAGGAGGAAGAGGAGGCCATTGACGATGAGTTCCTCGTCTTCGACGACGATGAGGAGACGGTCATGCATGCGTACCTCCTGCATGAGGGGTCCAGTTCTCATAGAAGTCGTGATCCAAGCGCTACACCGAAGAAGATATGCAAGAGGGATCATGCGAGCGGTCATGCATCTATAATGCGTGACTATTTCAACTCTGAGCCCGTGTATACGGAGTTTCACTTTCGGCGTAGGTATGTATCCTTGTGTTTTGTACAAGTATTCTTGGTTCTAAAAAATAAAAAAAATATGTGTTATGTGTTGTAGGTTTCGCATGCGCCGTCATATGGTCCAACACCTTGTGTCCGTGCTTGAAGTCAACGATCCACATAAACATTACATAACAGCACCTTGACACTTTAATTAATTAACACCACATTCACAATAGCTAACTATTTTAGTCAGAGTCATCCGTGGGGATATCGCATTCACTTGAGTCATCATCGGTGACACTGGAGTAGGCCCACAGATTTGGATGCGACCAGTCAGCAGGAATCTTTTCATCATCAGAGACATTCTTATCGTCCGAGAAGAATTGCCAAGGTGGTGCGGTTGCCACCTCCTCCCATCCGATGCCTAAGTGGTCCAGATCCTGGACAAGATCATCAATCTTCTTCAGTGTCTTGCGAAAGTCATCTTCTTTCATCTCTGCTGATTTCTCAAGGGCATCTTTAATGAGAACCCGAATATCTCCAACACTAGCATAAACAGTTGCGGTCATGCTTCGCAATCCATGATGAAGTTTCCTAGCCTCCGACCCCATACTAGCTAAGACAACAAGAGTCATACAAATATAGACATAATAACATGTTCATTTTAACTCACATTGAATGTACATTGTATAATAATATGGACAACAATCATCATTTAAGACCTATGTAAGGATCGAATGCCCAAGAGGGGGGGGTGAATTGGGCTTCTTTTCAAAAATCAAAGCTATAAAACTTAGTTACTCAAAGCCCAAATCCCTACGCAATCAATCTATGCATTCAAGTAAATAGCAACTTCGCGGTATATAAAATGCATAAATGTAGGGTGAGAGGATGAGAATGCAAACTCCCAAGGAGACACGCGGATTTATCCCGTGGTTCGGCAAGATCGTCAAGACCTTTCTACATCCATGTTGTGGCACCCACCAAAGGGTATAACCACACCCAAGTCACCGAGACGAGGGATCTTCACTATTCTTCTCCGTTTGCCAACCTCGGCAAGGTGGAGCTCAAGCCTTGTACAACTTGGATCTTCCGGGCTTCCACAATCCTCTTGGCAAGCTCCAGTAGCCACTCAGTTACAAACACCAAGGGACACTCCCTTACAGCTCTCACTACACTAGAGATTCCAATCACCAAGAATGGAGGCACACAAGCACTATCTCTAGCTAGTTCTAGCCTATCTCTTGGTGTACAAGTGGTGAAAATGATATGGAAGTGGTAGCTCTATGTCTTGAATGCTTGAGGATGTGTAGAGTATGTCTGGTAGTCAAGACTTGTCGATTTGACAGGTTGAAGGGGTATAAATAGCCAGCCTCCACGAAATAGCCGTTGGAAAAGTAGGCTGACATCACTACTCTGCGAACACCGGATGATCCGATGTCTCCCCTTCAGTTATCATCGGTCAGGTTCACTTTAGCTGATGTCATTGTGTCAGATATGACCGTTGTTAGACCGATGTTACTCTTTTCTTCTCATCGGATGATCCGGTGGCACTTCCTCCAGAATTGGTTTAGACTTGATGCTTACTGGAGTGATTGACCGATGTGTATATCTCTGTACATTGGTGGATCCGGTGCTACACTTGGTCCAAGGATATTGCATACTGTACTGATGGACCGATGTAGCTGTGCCCTTAACATCAGATGATCCGGTGAGTGCTTTGTTCTGAGGTCTTCTTCTTCAGCTGAACCAACTCGACCGATGTGTTGTTCTCTGGAAACATCGGTTGATCTGGTGAGTTGATTTTGTTTGCTTCGAGTTGTTTCTAAGTGATTCTTTTGTGTCTTGCTCGATTGAACTCGTAGACTTTTGTTGGAAATGTACTTCTGATGATTTTCAAGCATTGAATGTTGTCAATTATGGTTGAATGACTTTGACATATGAGCTTTTACTTCTAGTCTTCATAACATTGATTGGTCTCATAAATTGATTGTTTAGGGGTCTCCAATGACATATAGATTTCATTTGATTGAGTGATATAGGAGACCTTACATCCACAAATTCATTAGTAAAATCCAATGATTGTCATTAATCACCGAAACCGTACCTCATGGGGGCCTAGATGCTTTCAATCTCCCCCTTTTTGGTGATTGATGACAACACAACAAGTGACGCATAATAGTAATGAATTTGATAGTACGATACTCAAGAGGATATGCAATGAGTACAATATATGGCACATTAAATTTGAAGTCTCAAAATCAATCAATAACTCGGAAAGCTAAATCGATGAATAACTCATGGGAATAAGTGGCAAGTTCATTAATGCTCAATGAGTAGCAAATGAGTAGCAAAAACACCAAATTACAAAAGATGATATAGATAGACACCAATAAGCTCAATCGATCAATAACTTAAGAGTACTTCAAATTACAAAAGATATAGATAAGGACTCCCCCTACAACTAAGACACTCCCCCTGAGGCTAAGCTTTCCCCCCTGACTCTCCTCTAACTCTTCTCCCCCTTTGGCATCAAGACACCAAAAAGGAATCCGAGTGCCTAAGGACCCTGAGTGCTCGGAGCGATGACGAATTGGTCATCGTCGGGGGTGCTGTCGTCGGAGCTGCTGCCTGGAGTAGAGGTGGAAGGAGCTGTAGGAGCCGTCGTCAGTGCCTGCTGAGTAGTAGCTGCTGGTAAGGGGGCACTGACGACGGATGCCGGCATCTGCTGTAACAAGGTCGTAGCCGGCAGCGGAGAGTGGATCGGCGCACCTGGAGCCAGCAGTGGAGACATGCTTATCGACGGGATCGGCGTGGTCGGCACCGGAGCTGCAGCTGGAGCAAGGACACGCGGGGGTGGAGCAACGCCTGGTAGCTGCGACAGCAGGGCAATCCCTGTCTGGGTGTAGAGGTTGGTGATCAACCCCAGGATGCCCATCATCGCCTGCTGCGTCTACTGCTGCTGGTCGAGGGAGAGCTGATGCATATGATCTATCAACCCAGTCAGCCGGTCAGTGTCCTCACGCCTCTCACGGGCGATCTGGCGCTGCATCTCCTGCTGCTGCTGTTGGAGCTCCAGAAGTCGTGCTGCCTACTCAGCTCGGGCCTGCTCAGCTGCAAGCCGGTCTAGGCGCTGCTGCTCAACCATCTGCTGCAGGAGTGAGGTGAGCTCTGATGGCTGAGAGACTTGTGCCTCTGAGACGGGATGTGGAGTAGGGGGTGGCACTGTCGATCCTCCAGCCTCCGCGTCGTGCTGCCTGGGTGAGGGAGGAGGTGGGAAGTACTTCTCAACACTGTCATCTGTGTCGCTCTCGGACCATATATGCTGCAGGTCCTCACCCTGAGCCTATGCCTCTGCCAGCCTCTCATCCCCCTTCTCTAGATCTGACCAATCCTCCTCGGATAGACGAGCCCTGACCTGACGCTCGACTAGATGGCCAAGGTGGCGGTCTCCAGGAGCTGGAGCACGGTAGTGGCTAAACCGTGTGACACTCTCGTCAGTGAGACGGTCATGCACGGCGGACTCCTCAGGAACCATCATGGAGAGCAGGTAGCTGATCCAGTGTCCATACACAAGCTGCCTCATCATGCCAACTCCGTCAGTGATCACATCCTCTATCTCACATATGAGGAGGTCCACAATGTCGAACTCCATCCCGTTCATGATGTAGAACAGGAGGGTCTGCTGCAGGCTGGTGAACCCCTCTAGGTACCCGGACCTCAGCAAGAGTGTGCGACGCAAGGCAAGGTGCACTGTGCGCACAGCTAGAGTCAACAGTGTCGGTACCCTCAGCTGGTCTAGAGAGAAAGTCGGTCCAAACAGAGAGCGTATCTCCTCCAGTGGTGGTGCCACTCCTCCAGTGAGCGGCCTCCTCGGCGGGTCTGCCAGTCCATATACCCTCTCATGCACGCAAGTGTTGTGCAGGTCCACTCCTAGCAGCTGTGCCAACGTCTGCCTCGTCAGGTGATGGTGTTGGCCCATGAACATGAAGTCTATCGATCTGCGGCCCTCAGAGACATATAGGGTAGCGTAGAATACGCGGACCGAATCCTCCACATATGCACTCCTCTCATAGGACATCAGCTCCACCAGCCCTCGATACCGCTCAAAGTATGGGCGTATCTCTGTCTCTGCTGCCAGGGCGAGCTGATCCCAATCCAGAAAGTTGTGCTGGAAGAGCTTGTGGCCTCAGCGTCTATAGGTCTCGTAGAGCGACGCCTGTGTCACGGTCCAAAAACGACTGTCCACAAGAGCCTCTCTGGGCTGCGGGTACCACTCCTCAAGTAACACACACCATCTGAGTCTTCTGAGTTGCTTGGCCTTCATCTTCCGGTAATTTGTCAACCGGACACCTTCACCAACACGGACGTTGGTGTCCATCTCGTAGATGGCTCTCTGGGCCTCCCTGTCCTCTCGACGATCGGCAGCAGATGGTCTTGGACGTGGTGCTGCCACGGGATGACCTCCACGGGTCCTGGCTGAGCGCCTGTGAACAAGCGGCACTTCCGGCTCTTCTTCTGTCTCGGACTCATCTATCACGGGAGGCTGCCTCGGACGAGCCTCGCGGATCCTCAAAGATCCTCCTCGGCCACGCTCTCGCTCCTCAGCGGCGCGAGCGGCCATCAATGCCTTCTTCTCCTCCTTCGATAACTTTTGCTTCTTTGCGGCCGGCTCCGCAATGGCCTTGCCTTTGTTCTTATTGTCACGAGCCATTGCGATGAGGCGATGCGCGAGATTGAAGTTGTGTCGGGCGTACGGTCACGACCGGAAACCCTAGCGATGAAGAGACAGCGACTGTGGAGGCACCACGACAGCTTTGTGCTTGGGGCGGCGGTGGTGCACGGGAGGAGGCAGTGCTTGGGTGCTGCGGTGGTGAGGGAGAGCGGCGGCAGCGCTGGAGGATGTGGCGGCGGCGGCGCTGCTGCGGATGGCGGCGGCGGCGCTGGAGGAGGCGGCGGTGACGGTTGCAATGGTGCGGTGGCGGCCGAAGGGCGGCAGCGGCGGCCGGAGACGGCGGCGGCCGGAGGCGGCGGTGGCCGGAGGCGGTGGTGGCGGCCGGAGACGGCGGTGGCGCAGGGCGAGAGGAGCGGCGGCGGCGGAGGTGAGGCGCGGGTGAGTAGGGATCGAGGAGAGAGAAAGGAGGGAGGCGAGCGGCGTTTAAAAAGTGGGTCCCAAACCCTAGCCGAAAATTTAACACCGGATGGACCGATGTTACACGATAGAAGCATCGGTCGAATGGCACAGTAAGGATAGTCAAAAGGTACCGTGGACATCGGATGGACCGACGTTGGACTAATTTGCATCGGTGGAATTGGGCTCAGTTCCGGAAGTGTGAACATCGGATGCACCGATGTTTTTCAGAATGAACTCGTCGGTTGATTTCAGATACTGACTGAGTTGACCCTTGGCTGTTGAACACCAACTGATCCGATGATGGTCTGGCCTAAGCATCGGATAATCCGATAACTATAAAACAGCAACATCCCATATATGTCCTTTGACCAAACAAACAAACAATGAGAAACACATGTCTTAAGACTTTTTGTGCAACCCCTTACCCCTCAAAAATGCTAATAAGCCAATAACTTGGCTAAGCCTTAAAGCGAATAGAACACGAAGAAAATGGGAAGGAAATTATCCGAATAAAATGTAAGGCCCATGCTTTGTGAGCTAGAGTATGAAGACTTCTATCTCTTTAAAGCATGTTCCTTTAGGCATTAACGCACCTAACATTTTGTTCTTTCCACCTCATATGAGTTGAGATATTGCATTTCAAACAAGTCTCTTTCTCATGAGGTGGGTTCCCCTTTGTGACAATCTACCGTATGCAATGCCAAACATTTTATAATGCAAGAAATTACAAGTCTATATGGCAGACATCATGCAAAGCATAAAATAAATCTATCTTGCCAAATTTGAACCTTTCAAAGACTTCTTCAGGGAGAGCCACTCTCCAAGCCTTGGGACAACCCAAAAGAACCTCCATCCCAAGCTAACCCTTGCTCACCCCTATCATTTGAGAGTTAGACAAGACCTATATGAGATGCATTCTTACATGACGTTCGTTGCATCTAGCACATTTAACTCACTTCTTAGCCTAGAAAAAGTTTTCTCATCTAATGGTTTAGTGAAGATATCCGCCAATTGTTCTTAGGACCTAACACCTCGCAATGAGATGTCTCCCTTAGTTTCATGGTCCCTCAAGAAATGATGGCGAATATCAATGTGCTTAGTGCGGGAGTGTTGAACGGGGTTTTTAGCTATCTTAACCGCACTTTCATTGTCACAAAGGAGAGGCAAACAACCAAGTTTAACACCAAAGTCCAAAATAGTTTGCTTCATAAAGCGAGCATACAAGCATACACTAAACATGATATTGGGCCTAAATGCGGTAAGATAAAGCAATGAACTAATCTTAGAACGGTAGTTGGATTTATCAATAGGTTTACCGTCCTTATCCGCGTCGAGATGACAAGTTGTTGCCATTAGAGTGCTTCTTGAGCTACAATCTCCCATCTCAAATTTCTTCAAGAGGTCCTTAGTATACTTCTCTTGATAGACGAAGGTCCCCTCTTGAAGTTGCTTGATTTGGCATCCAGGGAAGAAGTTGAGCTCTCCAATTATTGACATCTCGAATTCCCTAGAAATCACTTTGCCAAACTCATGGCTAAGAGCTTTGTTAGTTGAATCAAAAATGATATCACCGACATAAATTTGACAAATGAATAATTTTCCGTCGATGTGTAGATGTTGGAACTTGAAGCCCCCCCTTGATTATGGCTCTCCTTAACTTTAGGCTTGTCATAACATCATTCTTGCTAAAGGTGCATGTTAGCCCAAAATCACAAAGTTTATGCAATAGAATGCAAATTGAAACTAAGTGACTTAACATGCAACATATTTGAAATGAATAAACCATGTGAAAAATACAATTTTACCCAACCGAATTACCTTCCCATTAGTATTATCACCAAAGGTGACTTGTTCATGATTGTCGGGGGTCCTCTATGAAGGTGAACATACCATCATTGCCGGTCATGTGTTGAGTGTACCTGTCATTGAGTACCCAATGCTTTCCACCGGCTTTGTATTTCACCTACACACATGAATTCAATTTTTGATTTTTGGCACCCAATCCAACTTAGGTCCTTGTATGTGTGATACAAGTGTCTTTGGGATCCAAAGTTGCTTGGGGAGCTTCCCCTTCATGCCCTTCATGTCTTTGCCAATGAATCTTGCCTTCACCTTGCCATCTACTTTACTTAAGAGATAATAACGATCATTGAAAGTAGATTTGTAGTTAATGGGCAATTTGGGAAAAGGTCGGTTAGGAAGAGGACACTCCCTTGTGTGGTGACCGGTGACCTCACAATATTAGCAATAAGAACCAACTTCCTTGATGAAGCTTGTTCTAAGCTCCGGTGAGGGCACCTTTCCTTTGTTAGGCACCGGGAAGGATCCAAGTCCTCTCTTGTTGAAGGCCTTTGCTTGTTGGAAGAGTATTTCCTTGTGTTTGACTTCCCCTTTTGAAAGTCTAGCCACACTAGTGCGGAGACTCTCAATTTCTTCCAACAAGTCCTTCTCCCTAGCATTTGCTTTCAAAGGCAAAGACTTGTTCAAGGCATTAGTGACATGAGAAGTAATGGATATCCTATCATTAAGAGTTTGCTTCTTTATATTTTTCAACTCTTGATCAAGCACTTCATGAGCAAGGCTAAGTGTTTGATACTCTTGTACTAGCTTTTTGTGCTCTCCCAATAGTGTTTGGTGTGTTAAGTTAAGCTCATGATGATCTAGCTTGGTTTTAGCCTTATCCTCTTCAATTTGCTTGACATGGGATTTGAGCGTGTCATGCTCTTTAAGTATGCTTTCATACTTGTCAAGCAAATCTAGGTTAGCACTCTCAATCCTAGCACGAGTTTCTTCAAGGGTTTTAACCTTACCCTTTTCCCTCTTAATGATAGCATGATATTCATTTATTAAAGAAGTTAAATCATCGGGGGAAAGCTCATCATCGCTAGAGTCGTCACATATCTTGGTGTTACCTTTCGCCATGAGGCACATGGGTGGTGGATGAAGAGGTGAGTCATCCTTGTTGGCAATGGCGAGGCCGGCCAAACTTTCTTCTTCCGCTTCACTCTCTTCATCACTTGTTTCTTCGTCGGTGACCCATTCATTTGCCTCACATATGAACACCTTTTGCGGACCATTTCTCTTCTTTGGGAAGAGTTTTGCCTTCTTGCCCTTGTCATGTCTCTTCTTCCCAAAGGATCTTGGTTTGGGCTTGTCCTCTTCATCATCCTCACTATCTACAAGCTTGCGATGCTTGCTCTTGTAGTTCTCTCTTCTTTTGTCCGGTTTTGGACAATCATAGGATATATGACCTTGATCACCACAATTATAACAAGTCTTGTTGTCATCTCTCTTTGGTGGAAATGCTTTCGTTTTGGGATCAAAGGTATATCCCTTCTTGGCAATCTTGGAGTTTAAGCGAGAGAACTTTCTCATCATTGATGCAAGCTCATCGTCGTCATCTTCACTTGATGTTTGCTCTTCTTCACTTGGGCTAGGCTCAACCACCTTCTTCTTCTTGAGGCTTGTTTTCTTGGTGGAGGCCTTTAGAGCAATTGTTTTTGAAGATGATTGCTCCATCATCCCAAGTACACTCATCTCATGAGCGTGAATTTCTCCAATGAGCTCTGAAACTTCAATGTGGTCAAGAGACTCCTTTTGAAGCATGGAGTTGATAATGTTGTACTTTGGCTTGGGAAGGAGCATGAGGATCTTGCGGTTGATGAGTCCCTTGCCAAGAGAAGCAATGTCAAGAGCATTAATTTCTTTAATAAGTACATTCAAGCGAGAGAACATCTCATTGACATTTTCATGAGGTAGCATCTTAAATTCATCATATTTTGCTTTAAGCATATGGTATTTTAGTTCTTTGACACGAGAAGAACCCTCATGAATTTCTATCAAGCAAGCCCAAATTTCACAAGCTTTCTCTTTGCTAGCAATCCTAGCAAACACATCTTGACTAATGCATTCATAAATAGCATTCCTAGCTTTAACATCCCACTTAATTTGATCACCAACATAGTTGTGTTCTCCAAACCCCGCGTGGGTCGCTTCCCATACTTCGGAAGCAATAGCCTCTAGATAAGCGCGCATGCGTGCTTTTCAATAGGCAAAGTTCTTGCCCTCTAAGATAGGAACCGAACTCCCAACCTTGGCCATTTTAGCTCTCTAGCGGTGAAGCTAGAATGATCCTATGAGCAACCTTGCCCTGATACCAATTGTAAGGATCGAATGCCCAAGAGGGGGGGGGGGGGGGTGAATTGGGCTTCTTTTCAAAAGTCAAAGCTATAAAACTTAGTTACTCAAAGCCCAAATCCCTACGCAATCAATCTATGCATTCAAGTAAATAGCAATTTCGCGGTATATAAAATGCATAAATGTAGGGTGAGAGGATGAGAATGCAAACTCCCAAGGAGACACGAGGATTTATCCCGTGGTTCGGCAAGATCGTCAAGACCTTCCTACATCCATGTTGTGGCATCCACCAAAGGGTATAGCCACACCCAAGTCACCGAGACTAGGGATCTTCACTATTCTTCTCTGTTTGCCAACCTCGGCAAGGTAGAGCTCAAGACTTGTACAACTTGGATCTTCCGGGCTTCCACAATCCTCTTGGCAAGCTCCGGTAGCCACTCTCAGTTACAAACACCAAGGTACACTCCCTTACAGCTCTCACTACACTAGAGATTCCAATCACCAAGAATGGAGGTACACAAGCACTATCTCTAGCTAGTTCTAGCCTATCTCTTGGTGTACAAGTGGTGAAAATGATATGGAAGTGGTAGCTCTATGTCTTGAATGCTTGAGGATGTGTAGAGTATGTCTGGTAGTCAAGACTTGTCGATTTAACAGGTTGAAGGGGTATAAATAGACAGCCTCCACGAAATAGCCGTTGGAAAAGTAGGCTGACATCACCGCTCAGCGAACACCGGATGATCCGATGTCTCCCCTTCAGTTATCATCGGTCAAGTTCACTTTAGCTGATATCATTGTGTCAGATATGACCGTTGTTAGACCGATGTTACTCTTTTATTCTCATCGGATGATCCGGTGGCACTTCCTCCGGAATTGGTTCAGACTTGATGCTTACTGCAGTGATTGACTGACGTGTATATCTCTGTACATCGGTGGATCCGGTGCTACACTTGGTCCAAGGATATTGCATACTGTACTGATGGACCGATGTAGTTGTGCCCTTAACATCAGATGATCCGGTGAGTGCTTTGTTCTGAGGTCTTCTTCTTCAGCTGAACCAACTTGACCGATGTGTTGTTCTCTGGAAACATCGGTTGATCCGGTGAGTTGACTTTGTTTGCTTCGAGTTGTTTCTAAGTGATTCTTTTGTGTCTTGCTCGATTGACCTCTTAGACTTTTGTTAGAAATGTACTTCTGATGATTTTCAAGCATTAAATGTTGTCAATTATGGTTGAATGACTTTGACATATGACCTTTTGCTTCTAGTCTTCATAACATTGTTTGGTCTCATAAATTGATTGTTTAGGGGTCTCCAATGACATATAGATTTCATTTGATTGAGTGATATAGGAGACCTTGCATCCACAAATTCATTAGTAAAATCCAATGGTTGTCATTAATCACCGAAACCGTACCTCATGGGGGCCTAGATGCTTTTAACCTATGCCCCCACTGAATAATTAACACATCCAAAAACAGTGTAGTGTTTAATCTATGCTTGTACATCAATGCACCAGTGGTGTGTTAATCCAAAAGGCACTTCTTTCCTCACTGAACAAATTAACATAAATAAAGTAAATGAAGCACAAATCATTGTCTATAAATTTATTAAACACAAATGAAGCGCAACTTAAGCACAAATCAATGCACCAGCGCTGTGTAAATGAAGAACAAATGAAGCAAAAATCATGACTCCTAGCCTCAACACTATATAGACACTACAATCAACTGTAAACTAACCACAATCAACAGAAATAGCCACAAATGTAATGGAAACAATGGATTGAACATCCACAAACCCTAGATCTGGGGAACAATGCAATGGCCAGAAGGCAAACCTTGCTAGCGGTCCAACCGCGGAGCAGTTGCTGTCGGTGGAGGAACAAAAATTGCAGGACGCTTCGGCTCGCCGCTTCCTTCCCGAAACTCGCCGCTTCCCCGACCCGCATCGCCGCGAGATCCGCCACCGAACACCACTCGAACCTCCAAGGACTCCTCCCGCCATCGTCACTACGTTGCCGACGGACCAGCTCCTCGCGACGCTCCTTCTCCAGCCAGATCGACGGGGAACCGGACTGATCGCCGGGCGAATCGTCCGGTCGCGCACCCGGAGCAGTCGTTGGCCTCATACGCAAGTGTCGCCTCTCGATGGCATTGCGCTGCGAGGACTCGACTTCATCTGTCGAGTCGTATTGTTCAAGTCGCGAAAACAGAGATCGCTATTTCCCAGCCGGTGCGGTCACAAATTTTTTTAGAGGGCCTCCATTTCAAGTGTAGCGGCCCATTTACCGTCCGCCAGTGCAAACAGTCTTAGAGAGGATAGAAAGGTGAGATATAGAGGTTCACGAGTGTGAACAGTCTAACGGTCTAACTTGTCCCAAAAGCACAAAGCTCTCCAAACATTTTGCTCACAAAGTCTCTTGGCATCAGCATTCCAACCATCCAAATACACTTCCGTAACTACTGATTAAGACCATCCGCACCAACATTTTATAAAGCATACTTTAACATTTAAATCATATTTTATATATTTTATACTTCTACTATGTATTTTTACAAAAAAAATTTAATATGCATTTTAATATATTTTCCAATACTTTTACAATATACCATTGCGATCACCTAACAGGTGAACTATAGCTAGTGTTGGCTGGTGTAGGCTTGGTGTGCTGTGCATGAGGTCAGTGAGCCTCTGTGCAAAAGTACTGCTGAATCTCTGTTGCTTCTCTGGCCCTATGCCGCGTCAGAGATTCACCCACTGGATTTCGATGGCATCATTGATCCAGCTCTATGGTTGAATTGAATTACTAACCCATTTTATTCTTCCCAACAGTATCTCATAAATGCAGCAAGCAACCAACCAGCCGCTCCCCGCTCTACCTGCGTTCCCAAGAGTTCCCTTCCACCTCGCGCTACTACGCCCATTTATTTCGAACAAAAAAGGTTTACGATAGGATTTCATTACCATTTTCTCTAGGTTTTCAATGAGAACTGTATAGAGTTTTTCTTGCGAAAATTCGGCTGAGCCACGTTATAATGCTTACGTTTCACAGATGTTCGGTGGGCGAAGCGAGATGCACCCCGAGACAGCAAGCAGATTGGGACGATGAGGCTCCAGGTTTGATGAGCAACGTATGCGGCCTGCCAACAACTGCAGCTGCTCCAAACTCTGCACACAGAGATTCCGGATCTCCTTCGGCTGCAAGAGCCTGTAGTCCGTCTTTAAAAGTTTATCACGTTGGTACAGACCGCCTTATGGCTTGCTGCTGCCTTCACCACACCCTGCTACAAATAGTCGTGCAGCGTATAGCAGCAGGTTTGGACTTTGGACACACTTGCTTGGCCTCCACCTGCCTCGTGACTGCCTCAAGGTGTGGCACAAACTTATTATCCTCCAGCAGAATACTCGAACAGTAGGCAGGTATGATTCACTGTTTCTTGTCCTGCTGTGCTTGTTTTCCTTTATGATACCAAGTACCAAAGCTTGTTCTTGGACTAGGCTGGCTTGTTAACGTGTGCTTTGTTTGTAGTACTAGTAGTAAAATCGTTTGTTACATACTCCTGTGGATGATTGACAGGCGGTGGCTATGTAGGCACATGCATAAGGGTATTATTTTACAATGCAGCTGCCTCTGAAATCAATTTTATAGTGTAAAACAGTGTGCATGCCTCTGGATGATCAATACAGGATTGCATCCTTCCTTCTTGATTTCTGCCGGCGGCCAATCATGAGGCGAGAAATCCCATAACGCCTTATCCTGTAGAGAAACTTTCTTTTCACCTCCGGTCCACACTTGAGCTACACAGACAGAGGTCTCAGCTCCCATGCCACGCCATGCCTCTGTCCTTTTGCTTTGCTACTGTGTATGCCTATATGTATGGTATGGCCACGAACAACCGTGTTATAAGAAACAATATCTCTGAAGTTGGTGTCAAGATCAGGGGGAACTGCCTGGTCCCGTGCAAGGACCGGCCGGGCTTTGATGTTTGTATGTTACTATTGTTTTTGCTCATCTCCGTTTAGTTTGATCAACATGCTTAGATTAGAGGTGGTAGCAGCTCCCTGTCCCAATTGTTTTCTTGTTCGTTGTAGATGTTCCATTTGGGAGTGGCCATCTTTCCGTTTTAGGATGCGCACGAGCATCTGAACCTCTCCCTCTCTCTCGTGGTCATCGTGTAATGATTCAGTTTGCTCTGGAGTCTCGGGGTTTAGCAAAGGTTACTGTTCTTCAAGGAAAGGAACCATTGCAGATCAGGCCCGTCTTTTACCAAGTTGCTAGGCTTTTTGGTCATGCACAGCGTCGGGAACTTTTTTCTGGCACGGTTGCATTACATCTGCGTATTGATAATTAGTAGTACTGCACTAGTCGTTGCAACTATATATAGACGTTCATTGTTCATGAACCAGTCATATGTTGACATTCATGTTTGAGGTGTTGAATTCAGCAAGTCTTGAGAGTTGTAGCTGGAGTAGTACGCTTTTCCCTCTCCTTTTTCTTCCCTCTGAATCATTTACCAATCAGCTCGAGGATCCTTTTAGAGCGTGTACGGTTGATTCCAGCCTTTCAGCCCTTTCTGCAGAAAAGAGCCCGTGAAAAGTTCAAGATCTTGTTCCGCGCAACTTTTTTCAAGCATTTTTGTTTTTGTTTTAATCAATGAGAACACCTAGTGTATATCGAAGAACAATGTATCCGGTGATCTAATTGATGCTGTTGTTAGCAGGTGAGCTAAAATCGGCAACCCTTGGCGATTTTCTGGTGGTAAAAGTCAAGTAATCCGTCGACCATTCAGCGAATCGGGATGGAACCCATGAACGACGGTTACTTCATGGTGGGCAATGTCATCGGCGGCAGCGGCATGATGCCCGCCGGCGTCACGCCCTTCCATCCAAGCATGCTTCTTGAGCATGGCAGCGTCGGGTTCGCCTTCGGCGGCGCGGCGGAACTGGGCGCGCATCTCGCGGTGAACAACGTGATGCTCGCCTCCTTCGCCAACAACCATCTCTCCGCCGCCGTCCCCCTGCGGCCCCCGCAGGACGGGCACCTCGGCCCGGGGACGCCGCCGCCGGAGGAGGAGATGGACTGCGGGTTCGATGTCGCTGGCGGCGATAGCTGCAGCGCGGCGAGCCAGCTGCAGTGCCCTGGCCAGTCCGGTGGCACGGCGGTTTGGTCGTCCTCGTCCAAGACGCCATACGGCGGCTGGAGCGGTGCCTCTTCTAACCGACCAAGAACCGTCGTCTCGGTCCAGGAACCGTTTCTCGCAGGGATCACTCACGCGGCATGTTTCCCCTTCCCGCCGCCGCCGCTTCCCAGTGCGCCGGCGACGAACGCGCTCTCTCTGACGCTGTTCTCCAACTCGTCCTCGGAGGGCTTGCTGAACGCCACCGACCAGTGCTCGTCGGTAGCAAGCTGCTCTGCCCTGACCGAGCTGACGCAGGCGACGTCGTACCCGCGGGCGCCCTTCGCCGTGGTGGTGGCCCGCTCGCCGTACGCGGCGGTGGCGCAGGAGGTCCTCAACGATATCGTGGGCCGCCTTCTCGACGGCGTCGCCACCGACTCCGGCAGCGGCATCAACAGCGGCGCGAGGCCGCTGGGCCGGTCCGTTGACGCGTCGTACGTGGTGAGTTCCAACTGGCCCGTGGCCTCGTCGGAGGACGCCGGCGCGCGGCGGGTGGAGGAGGCTCAGAGGGCCCGAAGCGACCTTCTCAACTTGCTCCAGATGGTGAGAACGGGTTCACGGGCAAATTTCGCAGCATTTTGCTTAAGACAATTTGTTAAATTCGTTTCGAATGTGATTTGCAGCTGGACCAGAAGTACAACCAGTGCATGGACGAGATCCAGAGCACAACGGCAAAGTTCAACGGCCTGATGCAGCAAGGCGGCGTCGGCAACGGCAGCAATGCCAGCATCTGCGCGCCGTTCGCGCACCGCGCCGTGGCGGCTATGTACCGTGGCCTGAGGCGTCGGATAGCCGGCGAGATCATGGCGGTGGCATCTTGCCGGCCCACCTGCTGGGGGCCGTCGTCGTCGTCATCCGCGACGGCCGGCGACGTGGAGCGGACCTGGGAGTCGGCTTTAATCCAGAAGCATTGGGCGACGCAGAAGGCGCGCCGCGGCGAGCAGCAGTGCTGGCGGCCGCAGCGCGGCCTGCCGGAGAGGTCCGTCACCGTGCTCAAGGACTGGATGTTCGAGCACTTCCTGAAACCGTAATAAGTTCTCTGAACAACGCGTCAATACCATTACCACCGTGTCTTCGCCGCCATTTTATGGTCATCAGCAAATGCAAATTCTCTCTCTCAGGTATCCGGATGACCATGACAAGGACATGCTCGCTGCACGAAGTGGCCTCACCCGGAACCAGGTACACACAAGCTTCAGTCATTCAGCGTGAAATAAACTTCCATCAAATTCATTCCAAAGTGAAAACAAACTTCCGTCATCCCTGAACTGGAGTGGTTCCAGGTGTCCAACTGGTTCATCAACGCCCGCGTTCGGATTTGGAAGCCGATGATCGAGGAGATGTACCAGGACCTGAAGGGAGCTCGGCTGGCGAGCAGGGACCAGGAAGAAATGGAGCCACAGCAGAACGTCAGCAAAGCGATATGCTGTCAGCTTGAAGGCGGTCGCCCGTAAACTGTTCAGCTACACTGAGAGCTTCATTTGACACCATGACTTCCCCCTGCCATTGATCTTCTATGAGGTCTTGTAACTTCCTTCTTATATGTATTCTTTCCGTCTTTAAAAACTTAAACTTGTCGTTTTGTAGTTCATGATGTATGAAGTACTCTCATGACAAGTTTTTTGGGACGTAGTGAGTAATTGGCAATGCTTGCCTTCTCCAGTGTACTGGAAATGGTCGTCATGTTTGGTTTGCGCTAAGTTTTGATGTTGATCTCGAAAAAAATTAAGTGAAAAGGTTTGAGAGTGTAAAACTGGATTCGGAAGGATTGTGATGAGGTCAGCAGATGTCAACATGCACGTGAAACAAATCATGAAGTGATGTTTGAAAGGCTATTGGTGCACTGCCACAGTCGTTTGCTACTTGCCGAACCTAGGTACTGCTCCGTCTCTTGTGCCGGTGTCTCGTCCGAAGCTGGCCACAAGAGATGTTCGGCCTGATTTGCGATTACTCTGCTCATGCAAGCTGTCTTTTTTTTTTCTGACTTGACATTTCATGGAAGCAATGTGAGCCTCGTGGCCATAAATTGTTACGGAGTACTCCCTCCGGTGTACAAAATATTGTCGTTCTACACTAGAGCCAAGAGTGCACAAAAAATTATCGTTTTACACTGCATGTCATAGAAAATGGTGTAAAAAATGGGGTAGCGTGTACCTAGGAATCGAACCTGCAGATTGGCTGGAAAAACGTGAAGAAGACCACTAAGGAGAGTTGTATTGTAAAAGAAAGAAATGTATTTAATGCTTCCTTGGTATGCGAGAACATGTCCAAAACGACAATTTTCTGTACACCGGAGGGAGTACTACGTACTAGTACAAGAATGCCGAGTCCGAAAAACTGGTCCGTGTAGTTCGAAAACCTGGCGCTCGAACTTGTTGAATTGAGAACCGGCCAGAGGCCGGCTGGTTGGAGGTCTAGGTGGGACTTCCGATATCGTGCGGGTTCGATTCCTAGATCCTCGTAGCTCATCTTTCTCTAAAGTATATGAGAACTACTTCGTGTCTTAAAAAAAACTTGTTGAATTGCAGTAGGATTCGAGGGAGGTTCATCAACGTCAAGGGAAGCAAACACACAGGCGAGCAAGAGCACGGTTCCATGGTGTAACACCCACTTTTTGAGAGAGAAAAAATAATAATAAAATGAATTTTAAAAAGGGCTATAAAATAGTTTCTTTTGGTATAAAAGTCATATAAGGCAATTGCATCATATGTATTGCATGTGTGAATTTTTTGAAAATTTAAATTCGTTAGAATTTTGGTTCTAAAACTCAAATCATAAAAGAAGAAAAACAGAATAGAAAAAAGAGGAAAAAAAACTCACCTTGGGCCGATTCTCCCGCCCCCGGCCCAACCCCCTTTGCGCCAGCCCGTTTCCACCCCGCGCCCGCGCCTCCCCTTCCCTCTCACCCTCTCGCCGCCAGCCAAGCCCCACATGTTGGCACCATCTTCCTTGCCGCTTCGCTCGCCCCAATTCATTGCCGCCAGTTTCACCCTCAATCAAACACCCAATTGTGCTCAATGATGGCATCGCCCGTTTCTCCACTGTTCCCCTATAAATATCGGCCAATCCCCCTCGAATTTCGCCGTCCCCGACGCCCAAACCCTAGCCGCCGTCGAACTCGGTAATGTCGGTCGTGTTCCCGATGTTTCACCCACTATCTCGCCTCAGGAGCTTGTATAACATCTTCGCCATGTTCTCAAGAGACCGCCAGACGTCTTCTTCGAGGGAAGAGTCGTTGTGTCGCCGACTTCGTCGGGCGCCGACGAGAACCGCCGCCGTTCTTCGTCGCCGGTCATTTTCCGCTCCATTTCGGGTCTTGCGACGCATCTAGGTGAGTTCCCCTTCCTCCCCTCTCTCATTTCCATCATTTTTCGCTAAGTTTGGTGGGCCGTACCGTAAATTAGGGCACGCTGGCCAACTCCTGCCATGGCGCCGCCATCCCCGTCGGCTCCGGCCGCCGCGCGCCGCCGCCCTGGTCAATCCGGGTGACATGGCCTCATCTCCACCCTCAATTCTGATTCCTAAGGCCAAGATTAGATTGTAATCATACCCCTTCGGTCTTTTAATCTGGGCCCTCCGTTTTAAATCCAACAGACCACATTCAAATGCCCTTAACCGTTGGTAGATTAACAAAGAACCCCCTGTACTTTTTAAACTAATTACAAACTAGTCCAAAACTTTACACATTAAACCCTGAGTTTTCTGAAATTTAGGGAATTACTGGATAATTAAGTAAAATTGTTTTAAAGCCACTGGAATATTAGAAAATAGTAAATAAATACTAGAAAAATATAAATAACCCCTGAACTTTATAAAAATAATTTTTAGCCTCTAGATTAATTTTGTATTTACAAAAAAGCCCCTGAAAATATCAGAAATTAAATAAAAATTTCTAGTTTCCATAAAATATTATTAAAACAACCCTGGAAATAATTTTAATTAATATCTAGTTCTGAAATATTTCTAATAATTTAATTGCTGAATGGTGTATAAAATATTTTATAAGTGTATGTAATCCATAGAAATTAATTTACACATAGAAATAAATATTTGAAATGGTGTAAAAATTGTAAAATGCATATTTTATGTTGGGAATCTATTTTAAACATATTTTTAAAGGAGAAAACTTTCTGGAAAATATTAGTAGGTTTCAAATAAATATAAAAATTGTATAAAAATATGTATTAATCAAATTATCTCATTAAAACTCTAAATTTTCTAATAATTCATAATTTATGCCTATGATTTAAATTAAAAATAAAATCATTAATGCGTAGGATTTTATGTTTATTTTATTGTGTGCGTTTTGTGATTGTTCTTATTGTATGTTATTATTTTATGTGCATCATCGTATCTAGAGTCGGGGCCAGAACCGACCTTCAATCTTCAAGAGCACCAGTTTTCCCGTTAACCACCAAGCTCGCATTGGAGACAAGTTCCTTGACCATCTTGCACCATTTTTGTTAAGTTTTAGTTAGATGCATGCTAAATTAAAATATGAATCCTATGTTATATTTCTCTAAGTTTTCCACAATATTCCTTGTCAACATAGTTTGGGTGGTTTACTATTAATTAGTTTTACGCCTAGCCATGCTTAAATTAATATGAACAACTTATCCACATGTTGTATTTGACTTACTATGATCCATGAAATGTTGGCAAATATGAAATTAGTGGATATGAATCTGATAGGGGGTGTTGATTGGTATGGTGCATGCGTGCACAAGACCTTGATTTGGGGTTTTGACACCTATCGGATTCTAAGGACCGGTTTATGGAGGAAGTTGCTAAGCCATACAGTATCGCCACAGGGTTGTATATGGGATAACTTGTTCTAGTAATTTGGTCTCTCCCGGTGTAGCGTGGGTAATCGAACGAGCGGGGAATTGGTTCAGAGTACCGCCTTGGGATCCGCATGGCTCAAGAGGGGGCTTCTCCTGGCGGAAGAAAAATAGACTCCAGGTGTTGGAGCGCTGAAACCTCAGAGTACCAATTGTAAGTCGGGAGAACCATCAGAAAGACCTCGTAGTGATCTCCTGGCCGCACACCTATGGAAGTGTGTATAGTGGTTGGCCGCCGCTGGCAACAGAGAGGTTTATTTTAGTCCATCTGACAACATGGGATGAAATCACGAACTGTGAGTAAAGGATACACACTCTGCAGAGTTTTGTCAAACTGTCTAGACAGCCGTGCTCACGGCCACGAGCGGCTTGGAACCAAGTTCATAATTAGCACATGGCTAAATGGTTTATGGTTTGGATTTGGACATTATCTGGTTACCTTTGGGATTTATGGTTGGGTTTCATCTAGATATAGGTGCTTAACAACATTAAGAGTAGGTTGTAACTGCTATAGTGCTTTGCCATTGTTTGTCATCCTTGTTATGAGCCACATGTCATAACTTCCCTACTTGCGAGTACCGTTGGTACTTAAACTTGTTAGTTGCATATTTTTCCTCCAGTCTATGAAGACGAAGAGGTGGAGAACCAAAACTTTTTTAGAGATCCCGATGAGATGTTCTATGCTGGCATATCCCTCGAGCAACGCATGTGCTTGGAGCCCTTTATATGTTTTTTCGCTACTATTTGTACTTTTATTTTAGACTTATAAGGTCATTTATGTAATAAAGTGATGTACTCGAACATTGCATTATTTATGATATTTCAGTTTCGTCTACACATATATAAGTTAAACTGATCGTGACATACATGTAGAAAGCGTGTGACTTTTCTATGACACATGAGATCGATGCCGGTGTAGGCGGCTAGTACTACTAGTAGTACATTGTCAGCGTTGCGATCTGAGCTGACGGCTCATGGCAGTGGCACAGAGGGATGCAGGCAGCAGCTAGCAGTAGTGTAGCAGTGTTTATGCACGGGTCCAATCCAATCCAGTTCAAAATCCCAAACCGAACACCCGATGGGATGAACCGGAGGGTATGCATGGATCTGATTGTTCGCGTCAGTTACTGCTTTGGACGTATCCTCGGCATCGCATACTCCCTGTCTGCTGTTCATCACGAGTCATCCAATTAAGACCCAATGCTGCAATGCGAATGCGTCTCAGGCTATTGTCTATTTGGCCCGTGATCCTTGAAAAACTGTTAAACCTCAGCTTGAAAGCCTTGAAAGTTTAACCTTATGCTGCTTTACGATGCAGTGCAATGCAGTGCTGGTTTACGATTCAGAATCTCTGGTGAAAAGTTTTTATAAAACGATCGACTGAACTGAAGAAGAACCAGAGATGTAGACTACACACTGGATGATCCGTCTGAAACGGAACCATGTCCATGAGTTGTCTACAGGTCCTCTGCATCTTTTCATCCGGGACTGGTGGGCTGCAGCAGCAGGGCGTCTGAATTCAGGCTGGCGGCACAATCACATGCCAGGCCCGGTTTTGATGAGCTGCAGCAAAAGCTTTCACGACTGCCCTCCTCGTCAGGGGAGCTGCGCTGCTTGCGGATTTGCGTCAGCGACACAGGCGCACAGCACAGGCTTGTTCCGTGGACACTGCAGTACACGCTGCGCTGAGCTCTTGTCACCAGTTCGTCATTCGACTTGTGACTTGTCACTTCACGGCCTCTTTTTTTAATTAATTTTTGGTGAAACGGAGATGGGCCTTTTACCGGGGCCGAACGTACTCGTGTTTGGACGATGGGCTGAGAAGACTGTTAAGAGATGGAAGGCGGCGACGTTTCTGGGCCGATCAGTGCAGCACAGATGAACGCGCATGATCCGTGGTGCGATGTCATTGGCAAGGTGAGCTCGAAACACGGATTAACATGCGATCCAACCCATAGGGTCTGTGAGCTAATTAAGCCGGTTTAGGGTCTGCTTGTCACCGCTTCTGTTGCAGTTTCTTTATAAAAATAAGTTGAGGGCGTGTCAAACAGGAAGTTTCTGTAACAGCTTATTAGTTCACCTGTTTCTCAAACTGAATTAAAAACAGGATATAAGCATAAGCTCTTCCATCAGTTTTTCAAACAAGAGTATAGAATCTTAGAGTGGCATTGTCAACTTCATTTCTTGGCCGTTAGGGATGGGCGTTCGGGATTACCTAAAATTTCGGGTCGGGTAATTCGGGTTTTTTTAAATTCGGAATTTGAGAATAGCTATCCGAACTTGTACCAAACTTTCGCGTACCCGACAATTCGGGTATCCGAAAATTCGGGTTCGGGTTCGGGATTACCCAAATTACTCGAACTTTGAAACACATCACCTAAAAAGTCAAAATAATATTCCAAAAAATCATATATTGTTGCAATAAAATATTCCGCACAAATATATTTTTGAATACAGCAGCCTAGTAGCAACTTTCAGTGGCATTCTTCATAAAAGAAAATAAACATTCAGCAGCATCTCTTCACAATTTCATTTCAGTTTCAACAATATTTCAATTTTCAGCAGGACGGTAAACTTAGTGCAGTGCTAAAATAGGTACAAAATACAACAATAAAATCTGAAATGAAATTGATTTTCAACAACAAAACTAAAATTTCAGCATGCAGAAAAAGATCCATGGAATTTCGGGTATTTCGGGTACTAGATCCCATTATCCGAATTACCCGAAATTAATTCAGGTTTTAAGATTGTTTACCCGAAAAATACATTCGGTTTTTGGTTTTCGGGTTATTCGGGTTCGGATTCGGGATTTTTCGGATTCGGAGTTCGGGTTTTTTGCCCACCCCTATTAACCGTACTGGTTAAAGAGTTGACCTGAATTGGTCCCCAAGTTAAGACGTACGGCGAAAGTGATCATGCTTACCATGTCAACCTGAAGAAGAGTGCGTGGAGAAGTACACGGCACCCACAACACATCACCCAAAAACAATCCTAACATCGTTTAGTTTAAAAATAAATTAATCGATGGTAAATAAAAAACGGAGACAATACTAAATAATTCGTGCAACATTCATCTTACTTTTCTTTTTTCCATCCCTTGCCTCGTCACCATTAACTACGCCGTGTGATGTAAGGATAATTACTCACGTCAAGATGAGCTAAATTGATTATACGCAAGTTGCATGCATGTTTCGAGAAGCATCCTATTATTGTTTATTAATCCTACTCGCTACTAGCTACTACCATAGGGAAAGGGGATAATTCTTTGTGTTTCCCGGTGCCAGCACTTTAGCTTATTAACGAACGCAGGTGAGGATGCAAGATGCTGTCGCCGCGAGGAGTTGACCATTTTATGCATGGGCCCTACTACAAAAGTGCAGAGAGAGGGATAGAGAGAGCAAATAGATTCGATGGGGTATTTCCTTTTGCCTCTTCCATGCAGTTGTAGTGCTACTTGTTCCGTTGCTTTGCTGGCCACAGCTTTAATTTGCAGCTTGCCAGCCTTTTTTATTTTATTTTTGCAATGTACTCCATTTATTTTTAAATTATTAACGTTTAAATGTAACCTAATATTTTTTTAATAACTAAAAAAATCTCCCTTAAAAATAAATTAATCACGTCGAATAAAGAAAAACGGAAAGACTATGAGAAAAGGTTGTAAACCAGACAACACATACCGTCAAGGTGACGGACGGTCAGGGCGTTCTCCCCCTAATAAATTCCTTCATTTCGTGCTTTGTAGCAATATTTTCGCTTGGTTGATGATTCAGATATCACGTGATGTGTAGTTGAGACAAGATAAGAGAGGCAGTAAAGTGTTTCAGCTGAAGCACATGAACACTCTGTATGTTGGTCCCAAATTCCTGAGATTTTTATCCTGATAGCAACTCCAATTAATGTAACACATGCATGCATTTGTCGTCAAAAGAAAAAAAATCTGTGCAAGCCCGAAAGAACGAACACAAATAAAAATGTTTAATATGTATGGGTACCAACTACCCGGTCTTGATTGACAAAGTTGAGTAGAGTGATGGCATCATGTTTTTTTTTTTTTTTGAAATCGATGGCATCATTCATGACATTGCCAGGATTGATAGGTAAGCGTAGAATAAATATAAGAAAACACAGAAATAATCAGTGAGGTGGCTGACATGTGGGCCCTACAGGGTGTGGGACCCACATGTCAGCCACCTCTCTCCCAGCCCATGAGAATTGTTGCAGTAACAGAAGCGAAACTACTTAATACGATGGACAGAGAGAAAATAAGCAGATCGTGGTGTTTTTTTTTTTCTTTTTGCCAAATTGACAACACGCATTTTCACTTTTTTTTTTTCGCAAAAAGAAACGGAAATGGAGAACAAGAAGCTAATACATCATCACCATGCAAAGCAGCACATGTTTGTGTGTGCGTGGAAGATCGATCAGTGGCCCGGGGCGCCGCCGGAAGATGATGATGAGGAGGTGGAGGTGGCTATGGCGGCGAGCTTCTGGAGGTTTAGCTTGACCACGGTGTCGGTGAACATGCGCGTGTCCTCCTCGGTGTTGCCCTCGGGGACGTCGACGACGTAGGACTCGACGACGACGCAGTAGGGGGACCCCGTTCCCGCCCCCGGCACCGCCCCCGCCGGTGGCTGCTGGTGGCGGAAGAACTCGGTGACGGAGGTGACGGAGCGGTAGTTGCGGAGGCGGTGGTCGCCGCCGACGACGCGGAAGCTGAGGATGTGGCGGTCGTCGTCGAGGATCTCGAGGCGCTCGGTGCTGGCGGAGGCCGGGAGGCCGGACACGACGGTGACCTCGCGGACGCTGCCGACGGTGGCGCCGTCGCCGGACTTGAGGTCGCAGGACTTGATGAAGTGCTTGTAGCGCTGCGGGCTGCCGAAGGCGCGGACGATGGGCCACACGGCGGCCAGCGGCGCGTCCGCGCGCTGCGTCACCAGCGACGTGCACGTCCCCGGCGCGCGCCCGGGGAACGTGTGGTGGGCGCGCACCACTTCCTCCAGCTCGCGCCGCTCCGGATCCGACAGGCCCTGCCGCAGCGCGCTCTCCATGTGAGGCTCCATATGCTTGCTTCGTGCTCTCTCTCTCTCCCTCTCTAGCTTGGGAGGGAGGGGGCAGTCTGAAACGAAGGATGCGCTTTTCGCTCGGGTTTTTATTTAAATGATTGCAGGGTGGTGTCTCACCTTTTATGGTTGGCTTCTTCAGTTGGTGGTGGTGGCTTGTTTTGGTTTCGTTCGGCTTCAAGGACCAGCGTTTATAAGCTTGGTTTCGTGGTTCTTGGTTGCTTGACAGACCCGCACTAGTTTCGAATTTAGGTAGCCTGAATTAATGAACTAACTCAGGAGAAAGCATAATAGTGGCTGTACCCCTCGTGTTTTAGAGTTCAAAGTTCTTAATTTTCCTGTAAAACTCCAGCACATTTCAGATGAAACACATGCATGGCTCCAAACAAGTACAAAATACAAGATTCTGATGCAATTTAACTTGTGTTCATCTGGACAGTACCATGGCACACATAAAACACTTGTACAACATCGTCGAACGTGAGGCTAGAATTAACCGGGGGAAGGGTTCGATGATGGAGATGGTGCACGGGCGGGATCATAGGGGAAAGTCAACCCGTTTCACGGAATCCTACGAGCTACTAGTTGCATGTGACAGACAGAGGGGACCTTTCACTCGACTGTTCCTCTGTGATGTGCCTGTATTGTATGGTTGTTGACCGGGTTTGTTGAACAAGTACTGCTCGTCAGCTAGCCCACTGGTTCCCAATATATTTAATCTTGACCAGCTGGCAAACTTACTTATGTGTTAACGTATTTAACTAGATATACATCTATGCTATATGCGTAATATATACGTACATCGGAGCTTATCGAAACCGCTGTATATGTACAGCTCGATCTGTCGTAATCGTACGATTTTGCTCGGGGTTAGCGTCTGCAACTCGTGAGAAAAATGCAAGTGGATGCACGGGTGTTTTGGTGTGCAGTCTGCGCGATGCGTCCGCGAAAACGGCGCGCACGCATGCAATGGCAAGCGGTCAAAAAAGAGAGGTGTTAGCTACTTGGGCATGTGAGCCTGATGGCGACAAGGCGAAGGAAGCCTGGCTGGCCGCTGACCAACTACTACCTGATCTTCTCCAATTATTATTCTGCACTTATTTAATGATTCTTCTTTCTTTACTAATCCGTCCATCATTAGATTAAATGAGTGAAGCAAATCAGTCGAATTTCTTAGTTTTCCAGGTGCATGATGAGCGTATGTTTGGTTTGACTAGTTTTTCAAAAAAATATTCGAGTTTATAAATTGCGGTTTGCACTCTCTCGTACCAAAGTAACCAGCTGGATATTGTTAATTTGGTTGCTATTTTTCCCATACAAAGTAGTACTCACTTCTTTCTCGAAAGTTTGTCACTTTCTAATAAAAAAACGAATAAGAAAGCGACAAACTTTGGTGAATTGTAGCACAAGGAATTTGAGGAAATAACCTGAAGTGCCCAACTGGCTCATTTTCAGAAATATATCTCAAAGGCCTGCATAATTTTCCACAACGATCAGTAAGATCACGCATTTGCCCATCAGAAATCATAGCTCTACACTCTAATACATACCTGTACGAGCAATCAAGAAGACATACATGGCCTCTCCGGGGGGCAAATGCTCGTAATATAAGATAGCCATGACAGCACCTACTGATTTGCTTGATAATGGTTGGTACAAGGCAACAGCATTCATAGATTCCAGATGGGGATAGTATCGTAGTAGTGAACACAAGTTGCAGGGCTGCTAGTGAGCCGAGGATCTGCAGGCTGGTCTCCCATCTTAGAAGTTTGATAGCGACCAACGGGAGAAATCTGTAGCAGCACATTCAGAGAAGACCTTAGGCAGAGACAGATGGAATTGGTTTTGGACGGCTTCAACCATGGCTGCACGCTCAGGATTGATCTGGCACGGAAGCTCATTATTTGAGGACCCCTGCGTTTGATCATCAGGAGCTGGCAAAAACCCAAGCAAGGGCGGCCTTCAAAGAACAAACCGGATATGTAGAAGGCACTTGACAGGTGATTGTGAATAACATAATCTGCATTTATCTGCTGCTCCCCAAACGCGGCATAGGGCAATTTCCCAAATAACGATGAGAACTGCCCTTTGGAAAAAAAAACACAAAAGAGAACCATTTTAGGAGCAGCTGCTGGATGAACTTGAATAAACAAAAGCTATTAGGGGCTTAGAATAATTCTAAGATTCTTAGGGCGTGCTTGGTTGCTCCCCTGCGAAACGTGCCTGCGGCGCTCATAGCCAGGCAGGCGTTCCCAAGCAGCAACCAAATACGCCCTTAAGTTTGGAAGAGCTGTTCAGCAAGCGTGAAACTAAGGTCGCAAGCACTTTAAATCCTGAATCCACAAAACATTAAGTATAACCATCAAGGAAAATTTTGCAGGTACCATTTTAAAATAGCAATTCAAACAGTAGCAATTTTTTAGCATGATGACGCTTCATTTATCAGAAGATAACCTTGCCTTTATTTGAATAGGAACTAGATCCGATTGATCCTCCAGTATCTTCAACAAGATCCTTATTTTGCCCTGCTTTACGAAACCCATCAACCTCTTTTCATATCCATCATTTCATTGATATGTTCACATATTACCTGTTGAAGAATATCCAATACATTGTAGCTCAAATTCAAGATTTTGACTCTGCAAAACAAGGAACCGAATTGTAACAAAATAATATATAGTTCCGGGAGGTCATTTATCTTGTGCAAGAGTACTACCACTATAGCAGCTTATATGTCCAGAAAGGGTGACCATTTGCTTAATTCTAATGGCTGAGATCCTTCTAACCAGACCCTAACTGGACAGAAATTAGAGAATTTGTGACCACAGCGAAGTTTATCAACTTAAAACAATATAGCGATGCACAATCAAAACATGTTCCATAAGCATGTGTAAATTAAAGGTTGGACCATTGGAGCTTCAGCATGTCAGCTTATTCCCAGCAGTTGCTTCTATGCTCTTTTGGAAAGTGAAGAACACTAATATTGAAGCAATTTTAGAGCTTGCCTTGCATTCATCCAGTATACCACTACTAAAAACATTAGGTAAGGTTTTGCAAAACTTGTTATTTTTTGTAAGAACATAGAAGACCTCTATCTGCTAGACATGTTTTCATCATTCATTAGCACGCTAGGAACCAATACATTTTTTTAAGGCAATGCCCTTGCCCCTTGGAATATGTATATCCTTACGTAATTACCTATGTGATCCAAGCAGCTCCAACCATGCCTTTTTATTTTTTATACTGCTGCTGTAAATGAATGAAAGAAGAGGACCAAGTCATACAATCTGTAGCAAGATTTTTTTTCTTTCAAGAAACAAAAAAGATCATTGTGTACAAATCATACCTCATTTCAGATTAAATTAATAATAAAAAATAATTTAATTGACAAATGAAAAACAAAACAGGTTTTGCTCCTCAAGACATGCCAAAGAGATCAACAGGGGGGGGGGGGGGTTGTCAATTGTCATGCCAATTATGTACCAATTGAGTTTTTTTTTTTCTTTTCTTCATAGAAATTAAGAGCATTATCGGTCAGGCATCTCTTTGCATTGTTCTTTTCAATAAATACAGGCTATGATTTATCCACGCATGCTACTTGAATTCCTTAATTGAAGTTGAACTACCATGTAACAGAATGCATATTACTCAAAAGAAAGATTTCTGATGTGATGTGTGGCTACAATTTGTTTCCAACATAAATACTAGTTTGAAGCTAACTTAAGGGGCCCCGCCAAGCCTCACTAGACCTATTGTTTTCTTTTTCCTTTTGGGCAGGGAGATTGAAGGCCTAACATTATGTCCATGTCCAATTTGGTATTAATTACTAACAATACTATATTATGAGAGCGCTGTAGCAAAGTTGACTGACAGTCCTAACTAAAAACAAAATATCTGGATTTCAAGGTGTGAAAAAAATACTTATAAGACTTTCTTTGATGTCCTTATATCTACTGCTTTTCAACTAAGTAGTAAACATTAGAAGAATAGAGCACTTGTTTAAATAATATAAACTTTTTCACATTTCAGAAGATGCTAGTTTGACCAATAATTTGAGCATATTCTTATTCTGCTTGAAAATGCTGACAACAACAAACAATATCCACCAAACATTAATCCATATCCCATTCTGCAGAATGGGAAATTATTCTCACCACTTACAATATAATGAATGTTAGGAGGTTTACAAATTGTATGGTATTCATTCTTTTGAAGTATAACTTCTAACATCTTGAACATATATAGTATCTCATGAGATGTCAAAACAGAATATTGTTACCTCTACTCATGATGTCCATGGTCCACAAATTGATTAAATCTGAGACATAGTTAGCCATAACATACAGTTGATTTGTCATTTATCCGTCTGAAGAATAAATACTGCCAGTTTTGTTTTCTTTAGTGGTTGAGCAATCAGTTGGTGCCGCTATTGCATTGCAACACACATGCAGCTTTGTATATGGACTTTGATGTCCTTAGCTCCGTTTGACAGGAGGTACGCAACTGAAAGAGGTCATCATACTGGACTTACAACCCAACCTGAAGCCCGATTTGGCTTACGTATTCTTACTGTTTGTTGAGATCGACTTTCCAATCTCTCAAGTATTGAGTAAGTTATTGAGTCAGGAGTCAACCCCTGTTGCTTCAGACTTTCATAAAGTTTCTGAGCCTCTGATGTCCTCCGGCACCTCTCCAAACAATCAAGTAAAATGTTATAAGTCACAATATTAGGTACACATCCCTTTGCAATCATCTCATCAAACAAGTTGCATGCCATATCAACCTTATTGAATTTCCCAAAGCACTCAATTAATATGCTGTAAGTAAAGACATCAGGATCATATCTTTTCTCTCGCATCTGTTTGAAAAGCATGTGCGCTTCATCTAGATCTCCATTTTTCCCAAGACAGTTAATTAAAGAATTGTAGGTGATGACGTCAGGCTTACAACTTCTAGCCTCCATTTCTTCAAAAATTTCAGACGCCTTATCAACTAAGCCAACTCTACCAAAACTTGAGATCATAATATTGTAGGTAAAAACATCAGGAGCAACCCCATTAGCTTTCATTTTATCATAAAGATTGCTTATGAATGACACTTGCTTCAACTTCCCAAGAGCAGAAAATACCATATTGTACATTCCGACATCTGTAGCAATTCCTTTTTCAGGCATCATCTGCAGTAGATCAATAGCCTCTGATGTTTTTTCTGCATTGCATAACACCTCAAGCATTGATACAAATGCATCCTTGTCTCCTTTTTCATGGGAACTCCACATACGACAGAATACATTATGCGCCTCACTTCCATGCCCAGATTTGCAAAGTGATTTGATCAAAAAAGAATAAATTGACCTGTTCAAATACCCACTACAGATATTTAGAACCTCATCCAGCTTGTGTAGTTGCTTTTCTGCTGCCAAGATATCCAACATAATGCTATATGTGAATTCATTTGGTTGGCACCCACTCTCAATCATTTTAGAGAGCATAAAAATTACCTTGTCAACCATCTTGTTTTTACCAAGAGCCTCAATAACAGTGTTATAAGCAATCAAGTTAAGAACGCATCTTCTGGAAACCATTTCCTCCAATAACGAGAGAAATTTAGAGGTCTTCCCAGACTTTCCGGACATTCTAATTAGTATAGTGTATGTGTAGGCATCTGGCTCACAGTGCTTTTGTTTCATATCTTCAAATACACGATAAGCTTGGTCAACCTGTTTTTTAAAAAAATTCTACTTGTTAGTGGATGATATGCAGTTACATTCAAACAAAGTTTTACTGCTAACTTATTGATGATACACCATCCTCTCGCACCACCTTAAAATCTCTTACAAATACACCTACCAAACAATTAAATTAACTTGTAACAACGTTTGCCCCCTTGAAAACAACATCTCTTCCAATCCTTAAATCTGTTCAGCTCTTTTAGTTGTACATTCTCTTCATCAACAGCTAGCCACTAAGTGAGGCCACCTCACCCATCCATAGAGGACCTTATTTGGCTAGGACAAGCAGCGGCGCAGGGTGCAGGTCAGTAGTGGCAGCAACAATGATCCAGTGTAGGCCAGGCATAGCAGCAAAGATACATGAAACATGATGCATAAGAGCTCAACTGGGCATAGCAGTACATTTGTACAGAGGCATGATGTTGGATGCGGTAGAGTATGGCTGAGTGCTGCATGGAGACAAGGATATAGACAGAGTTGACTCCCACACAGTAGTACACACATATTGGTGCATATTGGTGTTATTTGATCCTTTTTAAATGTAGCAAAACACTTGTGATCACTACTCGTGGAAATGGTTCAACAAATGCAGCAAACCATGGCTTTCTAGTAGAGGTTCCAGATCTTCCAGATTTGCAAGTCCCTAACTCCGAAATTGCATATAAATTATGTTGCCCAACAAAAGAATGGCTAGCACAAATGCTTTGTAGAAAATTATGGGGGCAAAATCTAAGAGTTCAACTAATGTACCAAAAAAAATAAGAAGATAAATCATATACACTGGAAGTTCATCTTCACCTACTCTCAAAGTCACACTAAATTTATGCCCTGCAAATATTTTGGTAATACATCTATCATATTCGTTATTTCTAATGCATTGGCCAAATGATGTTTCATGCAATCATTCATATCTTCTAAATAACATCACGATATTTATGTGAAGAATGCTCATTATCATACCATTCCAGCCTTGGCAAGGGCATCAAGCAGCATGTTATAGGCAAAAATGTCCAACTTGTAGCCCTTCCTCCGCATCTCCTCGTACACATACAAACCCTTACACACCTCTCTGCTCCTCAAATGCGCCTGCACAATGCACTTGTAGGTGTAACCATTCAGCCTCAGTCCCCATTTCCTCGCCCGCTCCAGGCACTTGTCCACCTCCACGCCCATACCGATCAGCAAATTCACCGTGGAGATGTTGCCAGCCAAGCCGTCGCGCTCCATCTCGGCGACGAGCCTCATCGCCTCGGAGGGGTCCGCTCGAGTGCGGAAGAGGAGTAACAGGATGCGGTTGTAGGAGAAGGCATCGTGTCGGAAACCCGGGAGGGAAGCGGCGGCGAAGCGGAAGAAGGCGAGCGCGAGGGCCGGGTCAGGGAAGAGCGCCTTGACGACCTCGGAGGCCTCCGCGGCGGTGAGGGTGAGGCGGTTTGAGCGGAGGTAGTCCGAGAGGTCGAGCAGCGGGGTGGGGGAGGCCGGGGAGCGGAGGATGCGGGCGGCGGCGCAGATGAGGTGCCGACGCGGGAGCGGGTAGCCCCGCGTGTCGGTCGGGATGGGGGGCTGCACCGGGTTGACGGTGACGGTGAGGGAAGGGCCCGAGGGGGACGGCGTCGCGGCGGCGATGCGGCCGGAGTAGGTCGTCGTGAGGCGGCGGGGCATTTTGGCCGGCGCGGTTGTGGGCACTAGCACGCGGAGTAGGGTTTTCGGGCTTAAACCCGCAGGCCCACTGCTTACAGACTTCTCTGATATGTGGGCCACGATGTATATGGGGCCACATGTCACTCATGTTCCTAGGGTAGATCAGTGGAGCTCGGTTTACGGTTAAGCCCTTATCTTCCTCGCCGCTCCAGCGCCTCCCCCTCTCGCCCTCGCCGTCGCCGGCGGCTAAAACTTCTGGAACCTTCTAGACGCCTGGCGTGCTCCCGATGGCGCGCCTCCACCACTTCATATCCCGCGCGCTTGCCTCTCACCACCTCATGATCCCGTCTCCGACTGCGTCCAGCCTCCGCCCCACTCCGCGGCCGCGTATCCCTCCCATCTGGCCGCCACTTTCTTCGCCTCTCCGTGGTCATACCCTGCTCCCCTTGGCCGTCAACGCTTCGCGGAAATATGCGTCGTCGACGTTCGGACGTAGAAGGCGCGCGTCATCGCCGCCGATGTTGCTTAGGCGGAGGAGGGCGAGGAGGTCGACGCGGAAGGGTCCCAGCGAGCTCAGCGTGCAAATTGGCATCGAGGAAGCTCTTCCTGACAACCCCGAAATCCTTGTAATAACTTCTGCCCCCCTGTTCTACAGTTTCACAGCCTATGAGAGAAGTTATTTCTATATTTTCCCAGATTTGCTTGCATTTGGCGCAATGCATCACATTTTCTTTTGCATTTGTATGTAACTTCAAATTTCTCAATATCTTAGGCCCTGTTTGGCACCTCTTATGCTGCAGCTTCTTTATAAAAATAAGCTGAGAGTGTACCAAACACGAAACTTTTGTAACAACTTATTAGTTCAACTGTTTCTCAGAATGAACTAAAAGCAGGATATAAGCAGAAGCTGCTTTCCACCAGCTTTTCAAACAAGCTGCTTTTGTAACAAGTTCCAACTGTGCCAAACATGGCCTTAGTTCAGTCGTCGTGAATGATGTGCAGAATATTTCCGAAATGCTCCGGACGGATGTTGGGA